>CM035129.1:67305525-67870525 GCA_020205605.1 Panax ginseng
TTCAAATCCAAACTTGAATAAAGCCCTAGCCTTGTGATGACTGAACTTGATAGATAGTGAGTATGTAATAGTGTGGATTTGATGTAGTTACGGTTTGTATATATATAGTGGAGGTGGTGGACGGATTTAGTGGAGATTGACGGGGAAATAGGTGAGTTCTTGAGTGAATTCATGGGATGATGGGGTTATAGGAGTTGGTTAATAGGAATAAGAAGTGGGACAATCAAGTGCAAAATCAGTTTAAAAACATTTGAGGGTTCCCTATACCCCACTTGGGCCAAGAGAATCTGACAAATGACTTTGAGTTATTGCCTTCTTCTCCTCATATGCATGTCCAATGGTATTCTCAGTGCCTGAAACACATTAAAATCATAAACATAAGATAATGTCATGAAGGTTGAACAAATAAGATCGAATTTACTTAAAATACATGATCACATAACATACCACATTAGGTCATATATAATCACGTATGGTTACTAATATATCTTACACTTCTTCTCAATCTAATCATGCCTTAGATTGTTTAACATTCATTACAATTTATCGTATTTACTTTGTATTTATGTTCCTTTTGAGTCTTTAAGGATTCTACAATACATGATCACATAACATACGACATTAGGTCATATATAATCACGTATGGTTACTAATATATCTTACCCTTCTTCTCAATCTAATCATGCCTTAGATTGTTTAACATTCGTTATGGTTTATCATATTTACTTTGTATTTATGTTCAAGAAATATTTCGTCAACTTTTAGTTATAATTCTTAAGGTTTGAATCATCCTTAAGGATGTTATTTCAAGTTAATTAGAGTTATAATTTCTCTTTAATCAACTACCATTTCTTTTACATGCTTTACTATTCTTTTCTGCCTCTTCTCTAGTGTTGGTGTTGCGGTGCTAGCTACCCTTACAAAGCTCTCGATGCAGCGCGAGTTCCCAGTGTCTATCACTCGGCCTTGGCACTGCGGTGCCAAAGTCCTATACTAAGGATGCGTTACGGTACCACTCTTCAGTGTGTTGGGGTTCGGCCTAGTGTTGCATCGCCGACATTCTCTTCTTGGGCCGCGCTGCAGCGCCGACCCTACCTCAGAGAAAATTTTGACAGTGCTTCTTTTTTTGTGAATTTTTTGGCCTCATAACTTATTCATTCTAAGTCTGATTTGGCTCATTCAAAAGCCATTAGCTCACAAATCCCATGTTCTATGATTTCATTAGAAAATATTTCATTTTTAAATCTTTTAACAAATAATTCACCGATTAGTTCCTTATTGAGCGCTCGTTAAATGTTCGTGAACGTTCAAAGCTCGTTTCTTCGTTCTAAGTCAGAATTTAGTCATTTTCGAGTCCGCAACTCTAGAATGCAAATTTAGACTATTCTCCATCGAAAACCAATGATGGTGACTTTTGACTTTCATTCCGAGAATTTTACAATTTCGACGATTATCGTCTAATCTCGTAAATTTTTCCATAACTTCGTTACTTGAGATTTTTACCTCGTTAATCATGGATTCATTCCACATATCTAACCACCAAACCAAACATATTACAACCAAAAAATGATTATTCTTAATATGTTCTTCATTTGTTCATAATTTTTATGAGTAAGATTTCTTACCACATGGTTTATTAAAGTTTAATTTCTCTAATAACCATCATTGTTCCTTGTTAATATACATGCTCCACCACTATCCACTTCTTTATCAAACTACAATTGAAGAGATGGAAAATCATGGTTTAGGATTCTTACCCTTGATGATCAAGCTTTCTATTTTCTTCTTCTTGAGGTAGCATAAATCTAGCTCTTACTTCTCTCAATGTATAAGCTCTAAGTTTGTTGCTGGAAAATGAATAAGGCAAATGACCAACAAAGCTCTTCTATTTATAGGATTGACAAGGTTAGGGTAATAAGGTAACTTAGGCCACTCCACCTCCTTTCATAATCTCTTTACTATTCATTACTTGGGCAACACATAACTTATCCTTTGCTTGGCCACCACACATGACCAGCCATGACTCACTCATGGGGCCCACATGGGTTGCCCCATAGGTTTTACTAACCCGATTACCCATCGGTTTAATCCATGGATCCGGTTCTTAGTTTGGGCTTTAGGTTTTATTTAACTTGGGCCTAACATTGGGCTTGAATTTCATATCATTGTGCTTTAACATAATTCCAATTGGGCTTTCACGATTCCTACACAAATCCTACAAGTCCACTATAATTGGCTTAATGCTTATAACGTATAGTCTATGTATACTTCTTGTATACTAAGTTGTATACTCATTCATCGTATACGATATGTTATCTTTCGTATATGTATACAATACCTCGTATCATACTTTTATTCATTGCTTCGTATAACACTTGCGTATCATATGATCCTTATTCATTCATTCTTTACTTTCCTTAACATTCTCAAACTTAGTACGCAGACGAAAAACTATGTTTGTCATTACTGAATTATTATTGCATAATCCATCCTTCCTTATTATTCTATCGTTACTTATCTCGGAAGTTCAAAAATAATTCCCGAGTAGAAATTGATGAATAGTGTTTTTCAGAAAATTTCTCGGAAAGCTTTTATTTTTGTCTTGGAAATTCAAACACTTTAATTCCTTCACGTAGCCAGAATACTACCATATTCCAATACATTTAGTTTATAGAACAACCTTCATCTTACTAACACATAATAATAACATATAATATAATTTTATTCATTATTTAATTAAATAAAATTATTTTACAATTAATTCAATTTTCTCGGTCGTTATAGAAGTGCTACCTCAGTGCATCAGAGAAGCCCAATGTCTGTTAACATTATCATTCAGATGTATAGTTCATATAGATATTGTACTCTTTTCTAATTTCATTAGAATGAAAACTAAACATTATAAACTAATAATATATTACACAATTAATATACCATCACATCAATTCGAAATGTCGTTAGCTAGTACATTAAAGTCCTCAGCAGGATATCCGTGTCTTAAGCCTTTCTATCCACAAATACCAGAATCGCTGGAATACATTCTTTCTATCTGTAAATGAAAAATATTTGCAGGGATAAGCTACAGAAAGCTCAACAAGTTTTGAACAGTAAGAAATGTTATACACACATCAAATCTGTATTGAATGAACATAAAGTTCAGAGTTTTTCCACACATATATACTGAGGTTTGTGAGCCAAACCCCACCCATTTTGAATTTCAGTCAGTCCTGTAAACTTATAAATCCAGGTTGATCCACTCAACCAAACAATCTAGGAGTATGCATATCATCCTATCTAAATAATGTCCGGTCATTATTATAAATGTCGGTACAAAACCCCGATCATCGACTATTCTTTGTAAATTAATAATAATTAGTCGATATATATATTGGTACCAAAGAAAATTGGTTTATCACAATCTATGCTTTGATATCAAATCAAATGCATTTTTACATAAACAACAACTCATATGTCCTTGTTATGTTTGAACAAGAAACCATAACCTTTTAACAACAGAATAAAGCTAGAACACTTGCATTGGAAATATAAAGTTTGCACGAAGTGTAGAGAACTTGCAACGAATGCGAATATTCAATATTAATCGTAGATGTGGAATAATCAACAATAATTATCCACTAACAAACTAAAAAATAATAACTCAAGTTGAGTAAGAAAAACTTGTCTGCCCGACGATCAGCTAATTAATAATATTCGGAACTGTCTACGCAACATAAATATGTTCATTGCAGTAATTAGAACCAATTACAGTTGATATCTAATCAATTTACTAGTGTTTGGGTTGTACTCGATGTCTATTCAGTGTTTTATAGCTTGATCGGATAGTTTATCGAATTACTTTTTGAGTAAACTTTGTTTGTGAGTTTAAATAGTACTTTAAATATATTTATAATAATTTCTAGAAGCTTAAAACCATTTGTCAATAATTAATATTAATTTTAACTAATTTATGGTTAATCAAAATGATTTTAAAATCATTAATATTATTTTTAGGTAATTAATAATCATTCACAATGATTTTTAAACCATCAATATGATTTTCCAATAATTTACTATTATTGATAATAAATTTTTAAATCATTAGTTTCATTTTTAAATAATTTATTATTATTTAAATTTATTTATTATTATTATCTAAGGTATTATCAATTAAAATGATTTTATAAATCTTTAATATAATTATTAATCATTCATAATAATTATGAAATTGTCAATATTATCCTTAAATAATTTATTATTATTGATAATAATTTTAAATCATTAATTTCATTTTTAAATAATTTATTATTTTTTAAAATAATTTATTATCATTTTACTAATTTATTTAATAGCATTATTAAATAATTCTTTATTATTAATATTTAAATAAATTAAATATTAATGAAATTTTATGTCACAATATTAAAAATTACTTAGTATGATTTAAAATATATTTTAGAAATTAATTATTAATTATTAATAATTATTTAGTATTTATTTTTATTTATTATATTATTTTTATTAATTTTAAACCTAAATTATCGCTAAAGGACTCTCAACGTTGTAATCAGGCAAAATAAGCTATTGGTGTTCTTCACCAACTGAAGGAACACGAAAGTCAATGTCCAGTAGGTAGGTCTGACCGGCTTTAATTCCTAACTGATTGTGTTTTTGATCATGGAAATGGTTCAAGGGTGTAGTACTGATGTAGTACTATAGATATGAAACAAGTGGGTGATCTAATCTTTATCATATGAGCATGTTATAGTTGGTCAAAGTAGCTCCAAGGCCTGATCTTGAGTTTCTGGGTAACCCAGAAACTCGATCAGTGTCATGCCCCCTATTTCAACACCTAATATTTTGGATCCTATGTATTAGATAAGTGTTATAATGTAACCATTATATAGTATACATGTCATACTACAACAATACAACATCTAATGGTTCATAGTAACATCAAAGGATCAAGATTTAACTGGTCAAACAGGCTGTCAAGCATTGTGTTACCATTTTCTGGGTTACCCAGAAAATTGGGATTCAAGTTTCGAGAACCTACCTTTTATCCATAATATCTCACATCCTATTGATGTAATGAGTGACCTATTGTCATGGGCTTGTAGTCCACATGACAGGGTTCAAATCTATTACACTTATATGATCCATACACCTGTCAGAGTGAAGATCAAGGTCTTTAAATATCTTGTCAGACGTTGTTCTTGAAGTTTTGGGTTTTCCAAAAATTGAAAGCATGATTGGTCAACGGGTTTTGACCACTAATATCTTGTAATCTATACACCCTATGATCCTGTTTCCACTTCTAGCTCACTAAGCTCATAACATACTACAACTAGAATACATCAAACAGCTCAAACATCTAACAGATTCGGATCTAAGAGGCCTTACATTTGACTGTCAGACATAATTTTAAAGTTCTTGACTGTTTGTGAAAATCATCATTTTGAATCTTTTAACTTTTATAGATTCGTGTTTTAGAAACCCAGATCACTTATTAACATGTTGTTGAACATCTCTAAACATTAAAACAGAAAATCTAATGAAGCTTTTAAGATCTAGCTTGGATTAGGGTTCTTACCTTTTTTAAAACCAATCTTTGATCTATGCTTCTTGATTTTGATCTTGTGTTGCTATGGGCTGATTGGGGTTTATAATATGAAATATTTTAAGTCTAGAATTCGTGAGGTTAGAGAGGAGAAGGATAACTACACTTCGAAATTTAAAGTAAGAGATAAATGGTTTTAATACATCATAAACTTGATCCAATGAATCTATTTATTTCTAAGTGTCATATTATAGCTGGTGGGACTGATTTTTAACACATGGCAAATCCAATTTGATGAATTATCAAGATTTGATATTATCTTTTGCTTAAAATATAAGAAAATGGCATTTTAGTAATTTCCTATGTACTAAGGGTATTTTTGTGATTTCCCATTTAACTTTGAGGGTAATTTGGTCATTTAGGTAATGGATTTAGACACATGGCAAATCTTGGGTGATGAATCACCAAGATTTGTATTTATCTTTTGTTAAAAGATAAGCTCAAGGGTATTTTGGTCTTTTTGCACCTACTAAGGGTATTTTGGTAATCTCCCCTATAATTTGAAGAGTAAATTAGTCTTTTCATATATATCCTACAATTATTACCCCTTAGGGTTTTATGTCTAGCATTTAAGCTCTCGAATTAGGGTTTTGATATTCCCAGTTAGGTTTTCAGATTCTTGAAACTGAAATTAGGGTTTACCAATTAGGTCTACTATTCCAGGTTAGGGTTTTCTAATCCTCACTTGATTTCCATGATATAATTTTATACTTAACCTTAAATCAACATACCTAGTATAATATTAAGTATCACAACTTCTTATTGATAATCATAATTAGGGTTAGGGTTTTCTACCAGGGTTTAGGGTTAACAGATCAAAACTTAGAATTTCCTAAATAATATTAGGGTTTCCTAACCGATCATTAGTGTTTACTGATAGTACACCTTATCGGATCAGTACTTACCCTTAACCAAACATTCCAGAATATAATTATTATAATAACTATATTATTAACCAAATTTGTAATAAGATTTCGTTCAAGTATTCTTTATTACCTTATTTACACTACTTAGCCAATGAATTGACTAGCCTATTTAATTCATACTATGCAAACTCAAAATAATTATCAACAAATAAAATAAAATAAAAAATTTAATCATAAAATCATATAAAATTTCGGGTCCTTACATTCTCCCCTCCTTATGAGGATTCCGTCCACGGAATCATCAACACCGTATACTTCATTTTATATCTATTGTTAGACCTTTATTTCTTGGCTCAGCCTACGTTTTATCGAACTTATCATGGCCCATAATTTCTTTAGGGAACATAGTTCCGTATCCACACATTTAATGCAAAACTAAGAATTATAAAAAAATTGAATTAGTATATTCTCCTCTTCTTATAAGATTGTATATTACAATTCTTGATCCTTTCTTTATTAAAAAATTTATAAAAATTGAATCAACACACTTAACCATTGTATTTAAATTTAATCGGTAAACACATAGAACATTAATTTGTCAAGTTAAAATTCAAGAACTATTTATCCTTATCTTAACTCGCTTGAACCCAAATTTCTCCTTCAACATTAATTCTAATTTCGTCTGTCTTTAACTCTAGCACTCTTTGACTTATTGTCTTATATTTTATACCCTTGGTATTTTAACCATAGTATTTTACCAAATTGTGACCTCTATGGTTCAGCCTCAACATCTCACGATGGTACCTATCAATTTGCAACCGAACAACTCGGCATCCCTACGAAAAATATGACTTCGGTGCCTTCCTTCTTCTTAATTTGTCTCGAATTCTTTCTTTATATCTTATAATCCATCTCTATCTATTATCTTATTCAAGATTTATCATCCTTTTCGTGACTTATTCCTACAACTAACGCTTCTGGATAGAGTTAGCTGAAACTCTTATCTCATTCTTAAATTTATTAAAATCTTTTATTAATACCTCGATGTTTCATTTAACTTTTAACATTAATGTTAAATGTTTCCTCCTTCATATGTCTCAAATCCAGACACTATCTATACTTATGGTAATCAATTATAACTCTTTATTAAACTTATTTCTAGATATAGCTAATTCATTTCTCTATTTGAATTACTTTATCATGACTAGTAATAATGATATTTTTAAATCATTTCTTTACTTCTCAAATTTATCTCTAACTTTTTTCATTTCAGATTATTAATCCTAGTGGTTTATTCAAACAATTTCTTCGGCTATGGTTGTCTAATCCACTGCTAATCTCATACTTCTGATATAAAGTAACCTTAATTACCTTTACTTCCTTTCCTAACTGACATTTCCTCCTTCACAACTTTTGCCTCGACCAAAAAAATATGATCACCAACATCATCTTTTATTATTAGGAAATAAAACTTTATTCAAATCTTTTATAGTATCTTTCAAAATACTTTTTAGATATATCGTTAACTCACGTTCTACCATAATTAAACATGTTTAATGCATAATTATTCCTTTTTATTTAACAATTTTACACATTTCAGTTCATCTTAACACTATGTACATATCCCTTAATCATAGACCAAAAGATGAAATCTATTATCATTAGCAAACTTATACAAAAGCTGTAACTTCTACTGTACATATAGATGTATTTACATATACTATTCAAGATATTATCCTAACATTCTTACTATCACAAAGATTTCAAAATCTAACTTTCATCTTAGACGTTTTCGCTCCCTTCACCTGCTGGTTTGGATTTGAGATTTTGGTTCCCCCTTAGGTTATATTTTCTGGGTTTTGGACAAAATTTTGCAATGTGTCCCTCCACCCTGCAATTAAAACACTTAATCCCGATTGTCGACGTCGGGATTTTTTAGTGTCCCTTTTCGTTACTTGTTCTTTGGTGTTCTCATGTTAATGTGAGATTTGTTTGAAAAAAAATTGAAAAAGGTCCGACATGTATAATGTCAACGATTTGACTTTAAGAGTCGCCAGTTGATGTATTTAACTGGTTGTACCAACGCAACCGAAAAGGTTTTCACATTGACCTAGTGATATGACACTGCTAAACGGGTCTGTGAAATCGAGATTCATTTTAGTTCAGGGGCTTGATTATGCGGAGGGAAGGTGTTAGGCACCCCCCGACATCCGTGTTGCCACGGTGACTGCCACTTTTCAAAGAAACTGTTGTATGAATGTGTGTATGTGTGAATCAATGTGTAGTTTTTTTGGAAGTAGTGGTACGCCTCGTTCGCACCTATATACCAAGGGTTTTAATTTATAGAAAAATTCAGTTTTAAACAAGATATAGCAATGAAGTTTTATAAAAAGAGGTTTTTCAAACCCTATGCTCAATAGTAATTGAGGCCTTTGATACTTCCATTTTATTATTAAATGTTCTAAACTTGTTTGCTTTTTATTTTCGAGATGCGAAGCATCTTGAGAAAAATAATATCTGGCGATCTTAGAACTCCTCATAACCATGATAACCATCCAAGGAAATTCAGACATTGTAAAATAATGTACAAGCTGCTCACAGCTGAAAAAGGTCCATTATGGGAACCGAATATAGATTCAGTAAACTTAATATGTGATCACATGATTCCTACGCATACTAGATACTGCAGTTTGTATGGAAAGTAGTAAGCAATTATATATATAAAAGCTGTAAAAATATATATACAGACAGGATCAACCACCACGAAGTAACTCCATGGGGATCGAAAATGTAAATATATATATATATATATATATATATATATATATATATATATATATATATATGACATGATCAACCACCACGAAGTAAACTCCGTGTGGGACGAAATATAAATAAAGTTGTAAAAGCAATCAACCGCCACGAAGTAAACTCTAAGCGAGATGAAATGTAAATAAAAGGCGTAAAAGGCCACAGTAAACTCCGAACTGTGAAATGTAAATATATATATATATATATATATATATATATATATATATATATATGCACAAATATATATTAAAGCGATAAACACACCTAATGTAAATCAGGGCTCATCGGATATGTCCTAACAATTAATTATATATATATATATATATATATATAAACAAATAAATGCACCGGGATGTAAAATCCAAGCTCATCGGATATGTCCTAACAATTATATAAATAAGTATAAATATATATATATATATAAAAAAGGTAAATGCTCCGGATATAAAATCCGTGCTCATCATATATATCCCAAACAATTATATATATAGGTATAAATATATATATATATATATATATATATATATATATATATATATATATATATATATATATATATATATATATAAGCAAGTAAACCCTCAATGTATATAACAATGTGTGCTAATATGAAAACGCACACAACACGACTCTCAATGTGTATAACAATGTGTGCTAATATGAAAAGAAAGGCTTTATAGAATGTGAGAAGGCTTACAGTGGGCTGCCAAGGTAGACTTCTATGACTCTATATGGATAAATACTCAGCTCCCGCCAGATAAAATATAGTTCTATGTGAGCTAACGGATGTTTAGAATGAGGAAAACACACAATATGGGTGTGTACAGAGTAAATTGGACAGGGCTTCCTCTCCTTTCTATCTCCTTCTCACCTTCAAAATAGCTGACCCAGGGTCTATATTTATGGACTGATGGCCGTAGGTGTACTGCCAGCGTACCATGATTACTACCCATGGTGGTCGAGGTGTCCCTCGGTTTCTTGGGTCCTATCATCTCGAAATGCGTCTCTTTGCCTTTGTAATGTTCGCTCGAACTTGTTGAACTTCAATCCGAGCATCCGAATGAGGTATATCTGACCTTCTTCGGACCGCTTGTGTCGAGAGTTACGCAATGACATGGATTGGAGGTTGTACGAAGTCAGGAAGAGGGGACCATGCCCATAGTCTTCAAACTTCAAATTCTATCCGGTGTAATGCCACGCGTAATAATCACTCGGGATTGTAACTCCTCAGTTCTTGTGGGACATTTTTGGATGTATTTATGTATGAAGTGTTGAGACGACGTGCAGGTGTTGAGGTGGCAAGATGATGTTTGACTCTTCGCCGGGGTTATCGCCGGTTTGAGTTGAAAGCAGATGTTACTGAGGGTTACATCAGAGATTGGACTACTTGTTTGTATGCCACAATGTCATCTTGTGAGTGTGTCTGTCTGCCCGGTCTTAGCTCTGGGTCTGAGGTATGAGTGCCTCGGCAGGAGGTCTGAGCTTGAAGCTGATAGGATGCATTTGAAATAAACATTTCCGGAGTTATCGCCGGAACTACAACAGTATTCCTTGGGGTTATCGCCAAGGATGAAACTCAAGGTTATCTCAGAGGTTGGAAATGATCCTTCCAGTGTGTGTTCCGGGGTTGGAAATGATGTTCCCAATGTGTGTCCCGGGTTTTGAGCTTGAACTTCCGGTAGTATCTGGAATAGATGTAGGTTGTCTTCCAGGGTTATCTCCGAAAGACGAATCTGCCCTCCTGCAATGTTAGTAACAGTGATGCGAGAAAAATCTCGAGTGTCTCGAGATGCCCTCTTTATCATATTCATGCAATGCAAGGCATGGATAGGATAAAGAATCCTAGACACTTGAAATGCAAGCAAGATAAATATGATGCTATGTGCAGCAACACGATGCAAATGTATGATGCATGATGTCAATGATTGTCGCTAATCCTGCCGGGATGACAATCAGTGATGGCTTGGACATGTGATCCAAGTATTCAAGGATGCTGACGTAGGGGCTATCACCAAAGTCTCGAATCCTAGACACTGGCTTATATTCCATAGAGGTGCCTCTTGTGTACAAGAGATCTGTGGGGATAAAGCTTTGTCTGTTTGAGGATGTGTATAACATATTCCCTTATTCTGTCGGAGTTACTCCCAACAGTATGCTGTCGTCAGGGTTGCCCGACCTTCATTGATGTGTGTATCACCAGATAGCTCCCTGCTGGGTGCATTGTCAAGGTTGCTTGACCTTCATTGATGTATATGCCAATGGTTGCATTGCATTGTAACCCCCGCTGGGGATAACTGTATGAGTTACTTCGATGGGTTTACTTATCATCGGCTGACATGACGTCAAGGCTCCTTGACCATCATTGATGTGTGTATCAATGGTTGAGAATACGTTGTAACCCACGCCGGGGATACGTGGATGTTTGAAAGATGTGCGTTGTGACCCCCGCCGGGGATATGTTATCAGTTTGTAACTTCAACATTGTAACCCCCACCAGGGATACTTGTATTTCATGGTTTTGTGTTGTAACCCCCGCCGAGGATGTTTAGGGTTGTAACCCTACAATGACGGCATCAGACCTTTGTGGGGTATTGCCAAGCATGATTTACGAAAATTTGAGCTCATCGATGCAATATACCTCGTGCATTCAAAGCGTAATACCAATGAGATGATGGAGTTTAATTCGACCCGTGCAAAACTAGGTTCCAAAGCTATTCCGCCCAATCACAGTAGCATTTTATTCTGATTTGGCCTTTTCGACATAAGACCTCCTTTGCAACTCTAATTGGAGCGAGTCAGAGGTGTGAGACCAACATAAAAGCCCAAAGGTTGCTTTTATAAGTCATTTTCAAGTTGCGCTGTGAAGGAAATCTGAGAGCTCCTCTTTAGATCAGCTGAGTTCAGGCAACTTTCTGCATATTCTACCACCGTACAAGCGTTCTTCACTGTCCTGGTAACATATTCATGTATTTTTTTCCAGTTTCTATTCGTTGGAAAATGACTTATCAGATGAAATGCATTTAGACACATAGTAGTGATTATGCATGCTACTATGACTTGATAAAAAATATTCAACATAGTAAATATTAGTATTAAACCATGCTGAACATAATGATGTGAAAAAATTTGACTTTTGAAATAGTCAAATTGGCACCTTTTACTGTCATTTCTTATCCTATCTGATGACAAATGAGTAAAGGTAGAAAAGCAAAATAATCTTGGTAATTAGACTACACTTACGAATTTTTTACTATGATGTGATTAATGTATATAGGATGTATGTGACTGTGTATGGGTGTGTTACTGAATGGCCACCTAGTCATGCCTATGTGCATGTGGATAGTCCCATTTACAAAGGGGCTATGGCAAATTTTTTCCAAAATGTAGGCATTGAGTAGTCATGCATTTTTAACTCTACTGTAGATGTCTATTAAAAGAATGCATGCATGCATGTAATGCATTTGAAAAAAGCTCCAGGTAAGAAATTACCACACCCTTTCTTAGGTGATTTGGAGACTTGTTGTCCAGATATTATGGATCTGGATCAGCCGAGCAGTTCCCGTAGGACCATTTCAGGTGTACGGAGGAGGGCTTCTGAAGAGCCTCAATGCCGGTTTGTTAGACAGCCTCGTCGTTTGGTGGAGGCTACATCCTATCCTGGTTGAAGTGTCGAATGTCGAGGACGAAGAGGAGGACGTACAGATTGAGGTTCCTACTCCTGCTGTACGTGTTCCCCGTAGGGATATTCCAGGTATTCAGGTGGCGAACCCAGATCTTCTGGGTGACTTGAGTAGGCATCCTTCAGTACACCTGCACGCAAACGAGGTATAAAGTTAGATCTTTAATCTTTTATTAATACCTCGCTGTTTCATTTAACTTTTAAAATTAATGTTAAATGTTTCCTCCTTCATATGTCTCAAATCCAGACACTATCTATACTTATGGTAATCAATTATAACTCTTTATTAAACTTATTTCTAGATACAACTAATTCATTTCTCTATTTGAATTACTTTATCATGACTAGTAATAATGATATTTTTAAATCATTTCTTTACTTCTCAAATTTATCTCTAACTTTTTTCACTTTAGATTATTAATCCTAGTGGTTTATTCAAACAATTTCTTCGGCTATGATTGTCTAATCCACTGCTAATCTCATACTTCTGATATAAAGTAACCTTAATTACCTTTACTTCCTTTCCTAACTGACATTTCCTCCTTCACAACTTTTTCCTCGACCAGAAAAATATGATTACCAACATCATCTTTTATTATTAGGAAATAAAACTTTATTCAAATCTTTTATAGTATCTTTCAAAATACTTTTTAGATATATCGTTAACTCACGTTCTACCATAATTAAACATGTTTAATGCATAATTATTCCTTTTTATTTAACAATTTTACACTTTGAAAATATCTTCCCAATTTAGAATATATTTATTATACATTAACAAGTTTTATAAGTTACATTTCAGTTCATCTTAACACTATGTACATATCCCTTAATCATAGACCAAAAGATGAAATCTATTATCTTTAGCAAACTTATACAAAAGTCAGAACTTCTCTTTGTATATATAGATGTATTTACATATACTATTCAAGATATTATCCTAACATTCTTACTATCACAAAGATTTCAAAATCTAACTTTCATCTTAGACGTTTTCGCTCCCTTCACCTGCTGGTTTGGATTTGAGATTTTGGTTCCCCCTTAGGTTATATTTTCTGGGTTTTGGACAAAATTTTGCAATGTGTCCCTCCACCCTGCAATTAAAACACTTAATCCCGATTGTCGACGTCGGGATTTTTTAGTGTTCCTTTTCGTTACTTGTTCTTTGGTGTTCTCATGTTAATGTGAGATTTGTTTGAAAAAAAAAGTGAAAAAGGTCCGACATGTATAATGTCGACGATTTGACTTTAAGAGTCTCCAGTTGGTGTATTTAACTGGTTGCACCAACGCAACCGAAAAGGTTTTCACATTGACCTAGTGATATGACACTGCTAAACGGGTCTGTGAAACCGAGATTCATTTGAGTTCGGGGGCTTGATTATGCGGAGGGAAGGTGTTAGGCACCCCCCCAACATCCGTGTTGGCACGGTGACTGCCACTTTTCAAAGAAACTGTTGTATGAATGTGTGTATGTGTGAATCAATGTGTAGTTATTTGGAAGTACTGTTACGCCTCGTTCGCACCTATATACAAAGGGTTTGAATTTATAGAAAAATTCAGTTTTAAACAAGATATAACAATGAAGTTTTATAAAAAGTGGTTTTTCAAACCCTATGCTCAATAGTAATTGAGGCCTTTGATACTTCCATTTTATTATTAAATGTTAAATTTGTTTGCTTTTATTTTTGAGATGCGAAGCATCTTGAGAAAATAATATCTGTGATCTTTAACTCCTCGTGGGCATAATGACCATCCAAGGAAATTGAGACATTGTAAAATAATGTACAAGTTTGCTCCACAAATGAAAAAAGGTCCATCATGGGATCCAGAATCTAGATTGATGGAACCGAATCTGTGATCACATGATTCCCTCAGCATACTAGATATCTTTGCAGGTTTGTATGGAAAGTAGTAGCGATTATATATATAAAAGCTATAAAAATATATACTGAGACAGGATCAACCACCACGAAGTAACTCCATGGGGGATCGGAAATGTAAATATATATATATATATATATATATATATATATATATATATATATATATATATATATATATATGGACATGATCAACCACCACAAGTAAACTCTGTGGGACGAAATGTAAATAAAATTGTAAAGCAATCAACTACCAAGAAGTAAACTCCAAGCGGGAATGAAATGTAAATAAAGTTGTAAAATGCCACAAGTAAACTCCGTGCTTGATGAAATGTAAATATATATATATATATATATATATATATATATGTACAAATATATATAAAAGCGATGAAACGAACTTTGATGTAAATCCGGGCTCATCGGATATGTCCGACAACAATTATATATATATATAAACAAATAAATGCACCGGATGTAAAATCCAGGCTCATCGAATATGTCCGGCAACAATTATATAAATAAGTATATATATATATATATATATAAAAGCAGGTAAATGTTCCAGATATAAAATCCAGGCTCATCAGATATGTCTGACAACAATTATATATATATATATAAGCAAGTAAACGCTCCAGACATAAGTCTAGGCTCAATCGAGGCATAACTCGATAATGTTAGTCCATATATGAAATATATACATATATAAGTATATATATACAGACAGAAATGAAAACTATGGACCGAAGTCCGTGCAAACACACACAACACGACTCTCAATGTGTATAACAATGTGTGCTAATATGAAAAGAAAGGCTTTATAGAATGTGAGAAGGCTTACAGTGGGCTGCCAAGGTAGACTTCTATGACTCTATATGGATAAATACTCAGCTCCCGCCGGATAAAATATAGCTCTATGTGAGCTAACAGATGTTTAGAATGAGGAAAACACACAATATGGGTGTGTAAAGAGTAAATTCGACAGGGCTTCCTCGCCTTTCTCTCTCCTTCTCTCCTTCAAAATAACTGACCCAGGGTCTATATTTATAGACTGATGGCCGTAGGTGTACTGTGGCGATCGTGATTACACCATGGTGGTCGAGGTGAGGTGTCCCCGAGTTTTGCTTGGAGTCCCCATCATCTCAAGACGTACACTCAAGACTCAGTAATGTCCGTTCAAACTTGTTGAACTTCAATCCGAGCATCCGAACGAGGTATATGTGACCTTCTTCGGATCGCTTGTGTCGAGTGTTATGCAATGACATGGATTGGAGGTTGTACGAAGTCAGGAAGAGGGGACCATGCCCATAGTCTTCAAACTTCAAATTCTATCTGGTGTAATGCCACACGTAATAATCACTCGGGATTGTAACTCCTCAGTTCTTGTGGGACATTTTTGGATGTATTTATGTATGAAGTGTTGAGACGACGTGCAGGTGTTGAGGTGGCAAGATGATGTTTGACTCTTCGCCGGGGTTATCGCCGGTTTGAGTTGAAAGCAGATGTTACTGAGGGTTACATCAGAGATTGGACTACTTGTTTGTATGCCACAATGTCATCTTGTGAGTGTGTCTGTCTGCCCGGTCTTAGCTCTGGGTCTGAGGTATGAGTGCCTCGGCAGGAGGTCTGAGCTTGAAGCTGATAGGATGCATTTGAAATAAACATTTACGGAGTTATCGCTGGAACTAACAAGATATTCCTTGGGGTTATCGCCAGGATGAAACTCAAGGTTATCTCGGAGGTTGGAAATGATCCTTCCAATTGTGTTCCGGGTTGGAAATGATGTTCCCAATGTGTGTCCCGGGTTTTGAGCTTGAACTTCCGGTAGTATCTGGAATAGATGTAGGTTGTCTTCCAGGGTTATCTCCGAAAGACGAATCTGCCCTCCTGCAATGTTAGTAACAGGCGTGCAGAAAATTTCGAGTGTCTACAGATGCCCCTCTTTATCATATTCATGCAATGCAAGGCATGGATAGGATAAAGAATCCTAGACACTTGAAATGCAAGCAAGATAAATATGATGCTATGTGCAGCAACACGATGCAAATGTATGATGCATGATGTCAATGATTGTCGCTAATCCTGCCGGGATGACAATCAGTGATGGCTTGGACATGTGATCCAAGTATTCAAGGATCTTTGACGTAGGGGCTATCACCAAAGTCTCGAATCCTGAACAATCGGCTTATATTCCATAGAGGTGCCTCTTGTGTACAAGAGATCCGTCAGGGATAAAGCTTTGTCTGTTTGAGGATGTGTATAACATATTCCCTTATTCTGTCGGAGTTACTCCCAACAGTATGCTGTCGTCAGGGTTGCCCGACCTTCATTGATGTGTGTATCACCAGATAGCTCCCTGCTGGGTGCATTGTCAAGGTTGCTTGACCTTCATTGATGTATATGCCAATGGTTGCATTGCATTGTAACCCCCGCTGGGGATAACTGTATGAGTTACTTCGATGGGTTTACTTATCATCGGCTGACATGACGTCAAGGCTCCTTGACCATCATTGATGTGTGTATCAATGGTTGAGAATACGTTGTAACCCACGCCGGGGATACGTGGATGTTTGAAAGATGTGCGTTGTGACCCCCGCCGGAGATATGTTATCAGTTTGTAACTTCAACATTGTAACCCCCACCAGGGATACTTGTATTTCATGGTTTTGTGTTGTAACCCCCGCCGAGGATGTTTAGGGTTGTAACCCTACAATGACGACATCGGACCTTTGATATTGAGGGTATTGCGGGCATGATTTACGAAGGTCGAGCTCATCGATACAAATATACCTCGCATTCAAAGCGAATACCAATGAGATGACGGGAGTTTAATTCTGACCCGTGCAAAACTAGGATTCCAGGCTATTCCGCTCAATCGCGTAGCATTTTTATTCCTGATTTGGCCTTTTCAGCTTGTGAGACCTCCTTTGCAACTCTAACTAGAGCGAGTCGAAGGTGTGAGACCTACAAAGTGCCGCAGGTTCACCCGCAGCAGCCACAGGTGGACCTGCGGCCAATCGTTGCTATGTAAAGCCCAAAGGTTGCTTTTATAAGTCATTTTCAAGTTGCGCTGTGAAGGAAATCTGAGAGCTCCTCTTCAGATCTGCTGAGTTCGGGCAACTTTCTGCATATTCTACCACCGTACAAGCGTTCTTCACTATCCTGGTAACATATGCATGTATTTTTTTTCCAGTTTCTATCCGTTGGAAAATGACTTATCACATGAAATGCATTTAGACACATAGTAGTGATTATGCATGCTGATATGACTTGATAAAAAATATTCAACATAGTAAATGTTAGTATTAAACCATGCTAAACATAATGACGTGAAAAAATTTGACTTTTGAAATAGTCAAATTGGCACCTTTTACTGTCATTTCTTATCCTATTTGAGGACAAATGAGTAAAGGTAGAAAAGCAAAATAATCCTGGTAATTAGACTACACTTACAGATTTTTTACTGTGATGTGATTAATGCATGTAGGATGTATATGACTGTGTATAGGTGTGCTACTGAATGGCTACCTAGTCATGCCTATGTGCATGTGGATAGTCCCATTTACAAAGGGGCTATGGCAAAATTTTCCAAAATGTAGGCATTGAGTAGTCATGCATTTTTAACTCTACTGTAGATGTATATTAAAACAATGCATGCATGCATGTAATGCATTTGAAAAAAGCTCCAGGTAAGAAATTACCACACCCTTTCTGAGGTGATTTGGAGACTTGTTGTCCAGATATTATGGATCTGGATCAACTGAGCAGTTCCCGTAGGACCATTTCAGGTGTACGGAGGAGGGCTTCTGAAGAGCCTCAACGCCGGTTTATTAGACAACCTCGTCATTTGGTGGAGGCGGTGATACGTCCTATCCGGGTTGAAGTGCCGAATGTCGAGGATGAAGAGGAGGATGTACCGATTGAGGTTCCTACTCCTGCTGTACGTGTTCCCCGTAGGGATTTTCCAGGTATTCAGGTGGTGAACCCAGATCTTCTGGGTGACTTGAGTAGGCATCCTTCAGTATACCTGCACGCAAACGAGGTATAAAGTTAGATCTTTAATCTTCCTTATTTCCTATTAATGAGGAGTCAAGGATTCTGATGTTGATCTGTATTTATATTGGTTCCCGACTTCACACAACCTCGAGGAAACTGGTTTAGCATCCACTCTATGTATCAGGCTTTGCATGATGACTACATAGCAATTGTATATGGCTGGGGATTTAGGGCGTTTTTCTCCATTCTTCCCTGTCACTGTCCCTGGGGTTACCTCAGGGCATTGTCTGAGCGGTGGTTTCACCAGACTCAGTCACTCCATTTCCTGGACTTTGAAGTGATGATGATGCTGATGGATTGGCGGTTTATCACAGGTATGGAGTTTGGAGGGGATCCAGTGAGATGTACGACAGATATTACCCCTACTGCCGTCAGATACTTGTTAGGAGTTCCGACGGAGGCGCTCAAGGGCAGGACTGTTCGTACAGGTCCTTTAAGCGTAGATGCTATGACTGGGCTGTTGAGTGAGCCCATACCCGATGATGTGAGAGTCAGGGATCGTATTCTTTGGCGATTGTTCCTGATGATCATTAGGGGCTGCTTCATAGCATATAATTCTTCTACAGTGTCCTTCGCTTTGATCAGCGCCACTCGACACGTTGACCGTATAAGAGAGTATGATTGGGGTTCCTACACCTTTACCTATTTCCTCAGGGGAATGCGTATACAATCACAGGGCTTGACCGAGGTGTGGTTAGGATTCTACCCATTTCTGCTGGTGAGTG
Source organism: Panax ginseng (assembly GCA_020205605.1). Lineage (NCBI taxonomy): Eukaryota > Viridiplantae > Streptophyta > Magnoliopsida > Apiales > Araliaceae > Panax > Panax ginseng. Next base: position 67,325,163 of record CM035129.1, read on the forward strand.
TTTCTCTTGTCTTTTTCCATATATAGGTTAAGAGTGTTGACTGACAGCAGATGTTGCCTTTGTGTTGGCAATTTTGGGCCTATGAGAGGCTTCCATGTTTATGTCCTGTGAGCGTGCTAGGTTTAGACACCTATCCACGAGGACGGAGATGGCATCATTCCATACTTGGCGAGGTCCCCATTCTTTGAGGGTTTCACTCATTGTCGCCACAAATTGGAGTTATTGACAGCTGATGTCATCACATGGGTTCCCTACTCTGGGGAGCATTTGGGAGTTGGATTTGAGGATGGGTACCCGACTGGAGTTGAGTACGTCATTTCCACCCGTAGGATTCCTCTCTTCATAGATGGAGGATGCGAGCTCTATTTAGGAGAGTGTGCTATCAGGAGCACTACAGGAGAGATCCGTATGCCGATCTTGCCTCCTATCAAGCGTTATTGGCCTATTTATCAGTCACCTATCATTGACATCCCATTGATGGGGATTGATGGTTTTACATTATCAGAGGGCCCCTGGTCTCAGGACATGTTCCAGCATTGGTGGATCCCTCGTACTATTGGAGCTCAGACCCGCGCCACACAGTTTATGGGGGATATGGTTTCAGGATCCGTGATGATGATTGATTGGCTAGCCTATGTCAGAGATCCAACTCATGTGACACAGATTAACAGATTGACCCGGCAGCTGGACCGGACACATCTTTTCATTCGGCATCTAGGCAGAGATCCTTCAGAGGTATATACTTTTGATCCTTCCAGCTCTGGCGCTGGCCCCTCAGGTGACCCATATGGCTTTGCGGTCTGAGATCCTCCTCAGATATCGGCTGACATCCTTGTAGATAGAGATCCAGTGACTCAGGAGGAGTTACATCAGGTGGATAGGATCGATGATGTAGACATCAACACCATTGACTTTTTCTGATGTATTTCTCATTATCTCTTTTGATAGGCCTCTGTTAGCTGCTGGGTAGCTTCGCCCCATTCTCTCTATATCTTTTGATAGGCCTCTGTTATTTTTTGGGTAGCTTCGCCCCATTTCCCTGTATTTTAGTTGTACAGAGATGTATTAGTTGATGATATACTTAGGAATTGAATATATGTACTGTTTTCCATTCCTTATATCATATTGCCATCTATTATATCATGCATGTTATTATGTTATGCATATGTATGTATGTCCAGAGATACTCGGCATTGACCCCTGGATGGTCTTATGACACGGCCCGTACAGATGTCTTCTTCGATAGTTAGCCATATTGATCATACCCCACCATTTTAGGTGGTATCTGGTATGCGCTCATGGTATGCCACTTCTCCGCCAGCTGCACCGGCCGCGGTTGTCGGTGGAGCCACCTACGGCTGGATGACGGATGGATTAACGGCGTTGAGTCAGGGGAGCGTGGTCGGGGAACCGTTGGGTAGAACACCTTGGGATTCGAGCCTCTTTGCTTCTCTCGACCGCAACGATGAGTCTTGCAGCAACGATCTTGAAGTTTGTAAGTTTCTTTGTACCTAATGTATACATATACCTGATATCGTATACTCTTTTTCAGATGGATGCTTATTTGTTAATGCATATCTCTTCTAATTGCTATAATAAATCTGATGTGTGTAATTAGGACTGGTAATAATTTCTGTTTTTTTATGTTTGTTGAGTCCTGAAATTGGTTAAATTAAAATTCACTGACCCTCATATGTATTTACACATATGAACTATGAGAATTATTGAATGATAGCTAGATAGATTATGGTTTATTGATTTTCCAAGGGCTATGCAATTATATTTTAATAAAAATAAAATTGAACCAAAGTATGATCTATATACATCAGTTATTTCCTAGAGATTGTGCTTCCAATCTAAACAAATTTCAGTAAATAAGTTTATTAGATTCTAGTCTGATTATTAAAGAAAATAACACTTTCTGATGAAGACATTGCATTGTTATGTGACTGATAGACGTTGCAAGATTGTGAAGATGCTTTGTCTGTATTTCAGGAAGGAAGTGCAAAAGAGAAAGCTCTTGTGAGGTAATTTTGTGTTTGATAGGCATTCGTTATTGGCCAATTTTTTTATAGGATTTAATAAATAGTTTATATATCAATCCATCATGCAGGAGGAGGAAGGTAATAAATAGTTTATCTCAGTTGTTAGGACTCTTTCCATGTCTAGTGGAGATCTTGGATAAAAGCTTTGATCATGCGAAGGATTTTATGTTCTATTTATATGGGTATTAAAGTTATCAACTTTATGTATACTTGAGCTTATAAGTATATTGAAATGGCTGTTTAATGAGTTCTTAGTGTTGGAATTACAGATTAAGTTTTTATGTTGAATACCTTTTATTGAAATGAAGAGAATTGATTAATTGCTCATGGGTTTTATTAAATTAGTAAATTTCAGATTAAGGGTTCTCAATTTGGAAAAAGGAAGGGCAAAATTTTGGATTTGTTCATTTTTTGGGGTTTGAGTTTGATCTCTTATGTGAATTTGATTTTGAAGAAATGATGGTTGTGAGTTCTAGAGTTGCAAAGATGATAAAATGGGGATGGACAATTGGAAATATGTAAGATACGCTTTGAAAGCGGTCGAAGCATTGGAAAGATTGTACCATGATTGTCCCAAACCGAGTTCAATTCGTAGGCAACAACTTATTCTGGAGTGCCCAATTCTCTCAACATTGAGCCAAAGCGGATCAAAGTTTGGTTTCAAAATCAAGGTTCTATTTTTTATGAAAATTTTAATTTATGATATGATTCTTGATAAATTTTGGGTCTTGGTTGGTTTTGTAATTCTTCTAGTGTTTGATTATGGAGTACTATGCAATTTTTAATTATGTTTGTATGTGTATGTTTTATTTACACGTATGTAGAGAAAGTAGTGAAAAGAGGCATCACATCTCCAAGCCGTGAATAGGAAGTTGTCGTGATGAATAAGTTGTTGATGGAGGAAAATGATAGATTGCGAAGCAAGTTTCCCACTTGGTGTATGAGAACAACTTTTTCCACCAAAAGAAGCGAATGTAAATAACTAATCCCTATATTTCCTTCTAATTACACCAAGTTCTCTCGCTTTTGATTTCCTAGAATGAGAAACAAACATGTTTATCAACTTGAACCATCTGCAGTTTATTTTGTTTCATCATGGTAACGCATGATTACCAGATTTACGTGTTTTAAGGTCAATTATAATGTAGAGCTAACCGATTAGTATCATATGAACTCTAGTTACTCTACATGCATATTATATAATTATTTTATCACTATTATTTTTTGTTTGAAAACTTACTTCTTGTTCTATTGTAGGCAACCCTTGCCACCACAGGTAATAGTTGGGAGTCAGTGGTGATAAGTGGTCAGCATCACTTGACTCCGCTGCATACCACGTACAGTTTATGGACTTTCATTTTTGCTGGATATTGCTAGAAATTGATCGTTATATGCTTAACTGGGGGAGACGGCCATGATCCTTCTAAAACAACTGTAAAAGCATCTTCAGCAGCCATTTTGACAAGAATTTTTGTAATGAATACCAATTACCTTACCCAGTTAACATCACAACCATCACTATTGGTAGTTCTCCAGCAGGCAGGATTCCCCGTTGAAGAAAACATTATCCTTTACCTGATTTTTGTTTTATTTACAAATTGAACTTTGACTGTAGGCCAATAGTTATCCCATATCCTGAATTAGAGGCTCATGAATATTTATGTATGGTTAATATATTACGGTAAAGACAAGGATAAATTATTCTAATCTAAAAATGGGTTTGGAGAAACCGCACCGCCTGGAAAGAAAGTAGACGTTTTGGTTTGACAACCATTCTAAGCCCAAAGCAGGCACCGTTTAGGATTTCTAGAAGCAACAACATTCTCTATAAAGCTACAGAAATGAAGGTTGTTGGTCTTAAAGTGTCTAAATCAAGCTCCTGTAGATGGTTCAAGCTGGAGTTCATATGGAACTTCTGGTAGCTGTTCTGGATCTTCTAAGACGGGGACTCTAGATTTTTAATTGTCAACTTGGTCCCAAGTTTTTTTTTCTATCCAAGCAATTCTACCTCCTTGTAATCCTAAAAGACTGATATTGAATACAATGAATTATTTTAGATGGTAGATTTGGTTTAAGCATGTTCTTCCCCTGTTGTGGAATCATTGGCATCCTTCCATATATTGGTTGGTAGGGCTGTAATTTTTCCTTTTATATGTAACATCATTTTCTGAACTGTGTATGTCTAGTTTTGTGTTCATTGAATTTTTAATGGCAATATTTGTGTACCTATTTTGCAGGGAAAAAGTGGCAGTAGTACTATTTGAGCAGTAAAGAGAGTTTGCGGATAACCAAGGCTGTCTATGTTTCTCGTGCTCCGCTGCGCCGCTAGTGTTTGTCGCTCGTGCACTGAATGCCAAAAAGAAAACCTACAAATATCGAGGCTCATACCATTACTAGTGATATCGTTGGATGATGTTGTTGGCTCTCTGAGGAAATCGAGGTACATTACATTATATACTAGTTTTTGAACCTTGAAGCTTTGTTCACTGTTTTATCCAAATTGATTATTTTACACGTAAGGGTGTATTGTGATCTTGATTCTTGTCTTAAAATATTCCAACAAACGGTTGTGATTGCTAGTTTTCTGGGGTTGGTAATTGGTTCCTTGCACCCAACCATGCTTGTGAATTTTTGTTTCTTTAGTTGAATTTTGTGGTAAAGCCCATCAGCTTATTGCTAAAATTTGGGCTCTTTTACTGTTACTCCATTTTTTAATGTTAAAGTGGTGGGAGTAGAGAATTTGCCTTCACAGGATACTCCTGTTGTATATGTGTCCACCCACCAGAGCTTTTTAGACACATGTTCTTCTCACTCTGGGTAGTATCTTCAAGTTCATCAGTAAGACATCACTTTTCCTCTTTCCTGTTGTTGGATAGGACTTGTTTTTAATGGGTGTTATTTCTTTGAAGTGTATGGACAATAGATGCCAATTGGTAACTTGATTCCTTACCTTGAAAATATTATTTCACCTTTGATGCAAAAAAATAATCAGTTTGTTTAGGTTGGATTGCCATCTGGGAAATTTATATTATAGTACTTGTTCTAGTATACTATTGTTCTTCTCTTGAACTATACAGGTTATATTTTTTGTCTTTAGGAATGTAGCAAACTCTCAAACGATGCATGGATCTTGTGAAGAAGGTAGGATCTGTTTTTTTCTTTTTAGAGGGTACTTGGAGTAAAGATGGAAAATTAGGGGTATTCAAGGTGTGGTCTATTGATGGTTCTTACTCCCAACATTACCATATGGTATTACTTACGTAAAGGTGGTAGGAATGTTTCAGATGCTCGTGTGATGAGGATGTTTTTCTTCATCTTCTAAACTACATAGAGGAGCATTAATCTGAAGTCTAACTATAAAAAAATCATAACTTCTATTTATACCCTATTGAATTTAGTATGTTCACACACTGCCTTTTGTACTATAGTCTTAATTGTAATAGGGATGGCCTAGAAAATATTTATATAGGAAGAATTATGGATGTCCTCAAAAGATTTGATTTCAAACAAAAGGGTTGTGCTTCTACGATTTCTTTAAAGATCTATATATGTTTGTTTTTACTTGCCCAAAAGATTGCCTTTTCTTATTGTGGATAATGGTAGTAGGAAATATGTTCTAATGATGACCTTCGCTTTTATGCTCAGATATATATATATATATATATATATATATATATATATATATATATATATATATATATATTCTTTTAGTGATCAAAATAGGTTGATCTTTTCATCTTCTATTTGTAATAAGTAATTGAATAATGCAGTTTGGGTAAATTTAGCACGTTTTCTTGACTTTGCTATTATTTTACTGACTTTGCTATTATTTTTAAATATGTGCAGGAAGACTGCTTCTACGACCTGCCTTACAATATTGGGTATCAAATTTTCGTGCTACGTTTATAGAAGACAAGGGACGAAATTATGAAGTGTACTCTCTCTATATATGTAGATATATACTTTGATTGAAGAACTGTGGTAGCTTTAGATGGTTAATTGTAAAGATAATGAATGATTATGTAGTGGATGATTTTATTAAGTTAATAATATTTTAGTTTTTTGTATTTTTGCCATTATTTGTTATGGGGACATTGAGCCAGCCAGGTACACAAAAAGATGTGTCAAATTTTGATTTGGCAACAATATAATTCGTTACCAAGGCATTGAACAAGTTTTAATATAGCAACAATTTTTTATACATTTAGCAATAAATTGTCATTGCTAATGGCTTTAAAAATATAATATTTGGCAATGAAAAATTAACCTAATAACAACGGAGAGGATATTGTTGCTAATACTAACATAAAAGACAACATTTTTTATCGTTGCAAATCATATCAACTTTCGTTGCACAAATAAAGAAACGATAACATATAATGTCGTTGCTAATCGACGACTTTTGTTGCTATTGAAAAATAACCAGCAACAAACATTTTTGTTACTGATTCAGTATAATGTCATTGCCAAATAATATTATTAGGAATGGAAATTGTTGCTAAAAAGTTTACATTCCGCAACGAAAGCAAGCTTAGGCAACAATTTCCATAATTTACTACAACAAAAAATGTCATTGCAAAATGGTGTCAATTGCAACGAAAATGCATGGTCGTTGCAAAAAAAAGAGTTCATTTCGTTGCCAATTAGCAGGCTTTTGCAACCAAATGGGGTTTTTAGTAATGAAATTTTAGTTATTCTGCAACAATACATTTTGTTGCTAAAAGATCGATGTCTCTGTACGAAAGCCAAATTTCGTTGCAAAATGTATTACTTTTTGCAAAGAAAAAAAAAGTTCGTTGCGGAACAATTAACAACGCTCATTGCGCAACGAAAGATGCAACGACAGTAAAGTCGTTGCCAAAACCCTTTTGCAACGAAATTTGGCACCTTTAGCAACGAAAATTGGTTGTTGCTGAAGCCCCATTTTTTGTAATGGTTCTCTCAGGTCATATCCTAAGGTATTCCTACCCTAGATCTATAACCTACTGCTCTGATACCAAATTGTGATGCCCCCAAATTCTCTACATTTACTGTAGCCGATTTGGTGCTCACGTAAATATTCCATAAGATAATAACTCCTATAAATCCAAGATTCACAATACTCATGAAAAATAGTAGTTCTCGTCAGAACAATTATCATAATTGAGTACACTCACTTGGATGTACAGGTTTAGTATCTTATAGATATTTCTTCCATATCAATAATTCTTATCTATCTGACCTCCATAATATTAATGGTAGGGTTCTTGGAACTGAGAAGCGCTACGTCAGTGCATCAGAGAAGCCCAATGTCTGTTAACACTATCATTCAGATGTATAGTTCATATGGATACTGTACTCTTTTCTAATTTCATTAGAATGAAAACTAAACATTGTAATCTAATAATACGTTACACAATTAATATACCATTACATCAATTCGAAATGTCGTTAGCTAGTACATTAAAGTCCTCAACAGGATATCCATGTCTTAAGCCTTTCTATCCACAAATACCATAACTGCTTGAATACATTCTTTCTATCTGCAAATGAAAAATATTTGCAGGGATGAGCTACAGAAAGCTCAGCAAGTTTTGAACAATAAGCAATGTTATACACACACCAAATCTGTATTGAATGAACATAAAGTTTAGAGTTTTTCCACATATATATACTGACGTTTGTCAGTCAAACCCCGCCCATTTCGAATTTCTATTAGTCCTGTAAACTTAGAAATCTGAGTTGATCCACTCAACCAAACAATCTAGGAGTATGCATATAATCCTATCTAAATAATGTTCGGTAATTATTATAAATATTGGTACAAAACCCCCCGGTCAGCCTGTTACTGCCGGTCATAATAGTGTCATCATATATGTTGGTACCAAACAAAATTGTTTTCTCACAATCTATGCTTTGATATCAAATCAAATGAAGTTTTACACAAACAACAACTCATATGTCCTGGTTATGTTTGAACAAGAAATCATAACCTTTTAACAATAGAATAAAGCTAGAACACTTGCATTGGAAATATAAAGTTTGCACGAAGTGCAGAGAACTTGCAACGAATGTGATTATTCAATATTAATCGTAGATGTGGAATAATCAACAATAATTATCCACTAACAGACTTGAAAAATAATAACTCAAGTTGAGTAAGAAAAACTTGCCTACCCGACGATCAACTAATTTATAATATTCAGAACTATCTACATAACCTAAATATGTTCATTGCAGTAATTCGAACCAATAACAGTTGATATCAAATCAATTTACTAATATATGGGTTGTATTTAATGTAACGCCCTGAAATCCGATCTATTTTCGCATCCAGATGCCGTACGTCACGATCACATCTTCTTCCAAACATACATCATTATATAGCTAAATATAACAACATACATCCTCAAATCCCAGGTTCTAAAACCTTAAAACCTCTTTCATCACAAATAATGATAATTACATTATTCTTTACATCTTGTACAAGTGACTTTTATCCTCCACCAAGGATACATAATCAGTCATTAAACTATTTTATAGTTTATTTCTATCATTCTATACTACAAGTCTTCGCTTGATCTTCACGCTCATTCATATAATGAATGGTACTTCTTCTGATACTGGAAATCGACTTGATCTTTACGGGATCCTTAAGTTCTTCTAACATCGTTCGCTGAAAATGTTTTTATTTTAAGCAAGTGTGAGAATTCAATTGCCCAGCAAGTCATAACAGTTGAACAAACAACTTTATGAATTCAAACATTCTTTTAAGACCTCAATAACCGAACAAAGGTTATGAAGCAGCTTGAATAATATGAATAATCTCGATTCCTATCATTTTAAAACATTAGTCACATTCACTTTGAAATACTTTCATTCTCTACTTTCTTTCATACACATTCTATCTAGCTAGAATTAATAACACAGACTTAATAATACCGATTCATGTATAAACAAAACATGCTCATATTAAATAGTTCAATCACAGAACAGTTCATCTCATAGAAACACCGAAGTATTCACATTGTGGCACAAGGCCTCATACATTCTACCACCTTTCACAAATATCACACATTTGCACATAGACAGAACTTCTCAAGTTCAACATCTGAGAAGTTTTAGAAACTAGCATTCATTTAAAAATATGAATGAAGTTAGGAAACTTGCCTTACGCACAGCTACAACTTATAGTTTACGCTGAACTGCTCATTCTAATTCCTATGTAGCACATAAGGAAATAACACATACACTAATTACTCATATACTTGACTTTACGCATTGGTTTACTTAACTTTACTTCTTAGGGTTCGCGTTCTTATAATCTAAGTTTACGCGACAACCTCCCTTTACTACCGGTTTACGGCTTCATGACTTACGGAGATGTCTTACTCAAACATTCATCATCTTTGATGATTTACATTCTTATCTTCTTTTTATAACTTTTCTAAGACTCAACACACATTACGTCTTTGCTAGTATTCCATATGGTACTCTAAGTGGTTTCCCACAAATAACTAACAAATAAGTTCCCGTCTCATCTACACTGCCCACAATAATGAGTTAGATCGGTTGCCAGTTTCGTATATATCTTCTCTCTCTAAAGGAATTGTTTAGCTCAGCTCCCATATGTCAACCACCAAGGGTTACGATTGTACTACAACCTAAATTCATCTAACTTATCGGAACCATTAAACTATAATGTTCGTTAAGTCAATTTTTTATTTGTTATGGCTTTCTAGCAACTAAATGCCATACCTCAAGATTCATTCTTTATCGTCTAAGTTATACAGTCTTTTGTACACTCAGAACGATCATTCAATATGCATTCTACGCATTTATAGTGTTAAGAATTTTACGTTACCTTATTCTTATCTTACAACGTCCGATTAATTCGACTCAGAACGTCATCAAAGTTTATAAACATTAACTCGGCTTCTTTACGTTATACGTACTTGTATTTAATTCAACTTCTTTACTGTTCATAGGTTTAATCATTGGTCTTCATTATCCTATGGTCAAACCATACACGGGGTGTAGGTTCTACCCGTTTAATATTCGTGTACACTTAACCTTCACATCGGTTCAAGTGTTTAATGCTTACATTTCATTCTAATGTTCTCATCCTACTCACATTTGGCTTTCATTAATCTTCTTACCGTTCTCTATGGCTTTCTTGATAATTCATATCATACTTACTACCTTCGTCAACGTCTAAGTCATACAACCAATGTATACTTAGAACGTTCGTCCGACGTGAATACGATTCACGAGAATCATTTATGTATTCAACGTTTACGTTGTTCATCCCTTAATCTCTCATTCAACCTTTATCTAAGTTTTTAATCGCTTTCATTCATTACTATCATCTGAATCCCATGTTCAATATTCTTATTTAATGTCAAAGCCATACGGTTCGTTGTATGCTAAAACTGATCGTTCATCGCAACAACGTTTCATTTACAGCGTCTATACGCTTTACATTTATCTCGCATTACCATGACATAACATCGAAATGTTATTCATTACCCTCGTCAATCAATCGTCTAAGGAATCACCATCATAACAATCCCTCACGTTCATTTATCGTGACTACGGTCCCAGGATATTGGTTCTGTAACCCGCATTCACATTCTTTGTCTTTTAATCTCGTTTAATCTTTTTGTTCAACCTTCATCAAAGGTTTAATACACCTTATTAAGTGTTACATTAGTTGAACTACATATTCATATTTCTTTCTTGCACATCCCCCAGTAATTGAACAGTTAAAAGCTCATCATCAAGTAATGATTTGCCGTGCAGCAAGCGCAGCTGCGTCTCTTCCTTTACCTCACACTGCAGCGCCACTCTGCAGTTGTCAACCTCGAGGTCAAGGCCGCGACGCCACTCTTCTTTATTTCTTTCTTGTGCACAAGGCACCACTCAAAGAAGATGGTGATGGTTCGGCGTCATGTAGCAGTTGTTGCCTCCCAAGGCTTGATCAAGCGTTGCAAGACTACTAGAAAATTAACCTATAGCGACGATCGCCGACCGTCGCTTTAGGCTTAAAGACCGTCGCTATAGGCGTTAACGACGGTTAATGACCGTTACCATAGAAGCCGTCGGTAAACTCTATAGCGACGATCTTTAGGACTATAGCGACGGTCAGCGACCGTCGCTATAGACTTTTTAGATTTCAAAAAAAAAATTAATAATACACATTTCTTCAACAAACACAAGTACACTATAAAATAAAACATAAAAAGTATTATATTCATCATTTAAAATCATTCACATTACAACTCAAGACTTAACAATTGCTTAATTGCAGAAGGACATAAGTTCTTCATACGCTGATATCTGAAAGCTATAGGTTATTACATTCCAGAAAACTGTATAAAGTAAAATAGTACAAGTAGAGATAGCCAATGCAGTCATCAGTATCACCATCAAGCAATCAAGCTTTAGTCCTTTAGATGATACTACAATTTTAATAAGCCAAAAGAGGTTCTTTGCCTTCCATTTAGGCATTTTTGTAACTTGGAAAATATAACAGGAAATGAAATCTAATAATTTATTGGAGCACTATTAATCTTTCATCTAAGTACACATTAACATTATACTATTCATATTAGTTTTTATTAAAGTATAAATGATGAAACTTAATTATCATTGAGATAATATTTTTTCCTTTTCCTTTCATTTTTCCTTTAACAAGTTTCATATATCTTTTAGGGCAATTATTTGTGAAATACTAGTATATGAAGCATTATCAATTTACATACTGAATACCATCACAAAATTTGCAAATATAGCCTGATAGAGGAGTAAATATAGCCTAAACTTTTACCTAGACAGAATCAAAAGAAAGTAGAACAATATCATATCTTACATTTACATAATTCCCATACATTCACGGTGGATTTAGGACATTCGATACGAATTAACATCCGCTTCAGGACATGGGTGAACTTTCTAAAAAGTGGTAATCTAAAAGAAATAGTTGATGTTATCATGGAGACAAGACACACTTCAATGACCTGCAATATTAACAAAAAGAGAATCAATCATAAAGTCATCATTCCCAAGATAAACCTAAAGCCAAGGCAAGTAAGCGGGCTCCAAAGTTTACACTCTGAAGCTTACTTTTGACTCGGCTTCCTTTCTTGTGTAAATAATTTCAGCGCAACGAGTTATATAAAGAGTATGCTCCTGCAGAGAGAAAATTGGATGCCATATCAGATTAACAGTTTATTTGTATTTTCATTTTTCCAATGTAAGACTTGAAATTCCAGTACAAGATCATACCCAAAAGTCCACCAATAACACCAATAACTGCCATTGGCATCAACTCCACAAACTGCATATACATAACTCACATAATGAGTTATACATTTTGCTTTTCCTTTTCAAAGTTCAGGTTTCTATTGTTTGAGTCTTTGCCTATGTTTTTCCTAGTCCTGATTAGTTGATGTGTTGGTAAAATGGTATTTTAAGACGGTATAAAATGTAGGTGAACTACAACCTTATTGTCAATGAAACTAGTAACAATAACAACATTAATCTAGCAAGTGATTCCAAAACTGTGTATACTTTTGACAAACACAGAAGAACAACTCAAAGATAAGTAAATAAAGTTGATGTGTATTTAATTCAAAACATAGAGAATTTAGTATTTCTATATACAAAAATGGCTTTTTCTAATTTCATATCATCAATACCAAAGCTATCAAAAAAAGTGGTGTTTTCTCTTAAATATAAAATAATCAAAATTTCTACAAAGTTAGGAAGTAAAGGCAAAGAATAAATAATACACTAGTGGTTGGTAAATTAGTTAATAGGAAACAAATACAATTATTGAATGTTAGTATGAAGCAAGAAAGATTGACAACCTATAGTACAATTATTGAATGTTAGTTTAAATTCAAAACTCGAGTCACTAAGCGTTGAATTCGACTCAAACCGCGTGCCTTCTAATTTTAGAAGATTTAAATTGATAGCAACCCCTAAGCTTTATTTGATTTGCCTTAGGCCCTTGGCCTTACAAATCCTAACTAGTAAAAAAGAATTCCACTACCTTGCTACCCTCTACCCCCATGGTTATATGTTCGCTCAAAATTCAACCAGGATATTGAGAAAATGAAATGGAAAGGGGAAGGAGAACACACAAAAAGCATTTCACATAATAATTCCACATTTAGAAAATGAAATTTAAAAAATACACTTCATTAAAATATAAAATACTAGATTTTTGTTACCTTTTAAATACAAAACAGATTCTCCAAACAATGTTTTCAGCACATCCACTTGCACAAATGTCTTGGGGCTGATTACAATTACAAAGGAAAATAATGAATTGCTTCAGTTTGTAACCATAGGGATAAGCACATCAAATAGAACATGGGGTGTATACAGAATGGGGGTTTACTCACTCCATTAGCACAACACAATCAATTTGCCAACTATAAAAGTAAAATCAAATACCAAATAAAAAGTATTCTGTTTAAAATACTTTAAATTTATGCACCCAGTGATCCAAATAGAGTGTATTATACCTCTTTTCCAATTTTTCACTAAAACCCTAACTATTGCAGCCTTCGTTTGTAACGAGAGAGAAAGAATGAAGATACTGAAATGATTATGGGGAAAGTGGGAGGGTTTTATCTAAAAAATCTCTATACCGACGGTTCTGTACTGACTGTCGCTATAGATACCCTATAGCGACGGTTCCGTGCCGATTGCCGCTCAATTGGCTTAATCTTCACCCTTCGTTCGTTTTATGTTTTTAACATTTTTCGTTTGTTCGTCCGTAAATTGGTCATCCGAACTCGAAACTCATTCGTTCTTGAGTCCACGACTCACATTTTCTACATTCTCTTACATTCTTATGAAACCCTACACATTCAGGTTCATTTAATAACTTTCTAATTCTCGTTCTTCTTTTATGAATTTTCGCCATAAATTCGTTATAGCTCAATTTTAATCCGTTCTTCATAAACGTTTCTACTGTTCCTAACCAAGAAATTAGCAACTAACTTATACGCGATGGTTTTAAACTTGTCCATCAACAACAATTATCCTATGATGGTTTTAAATTTGTCCATCAACAACGTTTTTCGCGTTTTCTTCGCTTTCTTCGTTCGTTCTTCATTTTTAATCGATATTTTTATTACAATTTTACTTTTCCTTGGAATTTGATGTTATAGAATACCATTCCTTACTTTATTCCACCTAATCATTCATATAATCCATTCGGATCGTTCTAATTCATTACGAATCGTACACTTCCTTAAGAAATTTATAAACTAAATTTTTACTTTCTTATTTCTTCTTTTCTCATGATTTCAACCATATAAAATCATTCCTAACATCATTTACTTCTTATCCTCTTTAAGCTATGTTTTTTAACATATAAACTTAAAGAAAATTATCTAGAAGCTAGGTTTTCGGATTACCTCTCTTCTTTAATCTTTCTCCGTTGGACAAAGCCTGCACTCGGACAAGCTTTTCCTCATCCTTTTCCTTCTCTTCTTCATCCAAAATCTCTCTCTTTCTCTCTCAAAAGTTGTAGGATTTTCAAAATCCTAAACAAATGAGTTAAGCTTCCTATTTATAGAAAACTAAGGCTAAGGGTATTTTAGTCATTTCGCCCCAACCTCCTCAATAGACCTCCTTACTATTCACGAAGCTTCCTTTGGAAGCTTCATGCTTCCGTCTTGCAGAATTCGTCCGACAGTTCAAAAACTGTGATTCTCAGAATTTAAATATTTTTTGATATTTCGTCTTTCTTTTACCGATAAACTTTTGAGTATTTTTCGGATCTCCGAAAAACTGAAAAACACTTTTCCAAGATAAGCGTTTTCCTTCACGTTTTCCCCTAACGTAACTAAACGAGTGAAAAGTACATAACAGTACTTTTTGTCATTTCTATTTCATCCGATTTTTGCACATTTTTCAAGAAAAACTTTTATCAGCTTACTTAACTTTTCACGATATTTTATCGTCAAATCTTTCGACGGAATGTCATTTCAACATACCGAACTCATGAAATGGCTTAGGTTATTCAAACCCTAACCCTTAGGGGTTTGTCAGGTGAATAGTTCCTATTTCGTCTTTTTCCCTAGAAATATTTTGTTCCTGGATAATTTTTATTTTCATCTTGAAAATTCTTACTCGTTCAGTCTAGCTCATAGCCAGAATCCTCTCGATTAATAATCATCATAGGTTCTAGAACTATTAATAAACACATAGCACAGAATAGTATTAATAAAAATTCATTTTATTAATAACAAATTCTTTAAACTTAAATTCTGGATAATTCGAATTTCCGGGTTGTCACATTCTTCCCTCCTTATAAAAATTTCGTCCTCGGAATTTCTAAAACCACACCCATACCCAGGTGCCTACAACCTTTAGCAAAGGTTTAATCTAAATTCATCCTTCTCACAAGGATCATCTGTGACGCCCCCAAAATAGGTATACAATACCCTTTCTGATTCGCCAAATACATGGTACAGAAAGCAAACTACAACTTCAATAATACAATTGTCGTGCAAAATACGACAACACATATACTGTGAGTTTAAATACAAATATTGTATTCTAGACAATATCCACACTCAAATAAGTCCTCATTACAATTATTCATACACTATTTTACAGAAATAGTGAGGACTGCTAAAACATCTTTCTAGAACCATCACTCCATACCCCGACTAGATCTTGCTATGTTCTCACCTCCTGAGAAGAAAAATGGAACAAAAAGGAAAATGGTGAGCTCAACTATCCTAGTAAAGAATATTATGACAAAGATAATATACAACAAATTATCATTAGTCTTCAACAGGGAAAAATCTGATAAAATATAATAGACAACAAGTTTTAGATCAACAAATGCAGTGGGAAACAACAATCCATTAGAAGAGTCACGTAGAGAATGAGTTCTACTACCTT
The DNA here is from genome assembly GCA_020205605.1 of Panax ginseng. NCBI lineage: Eukaryota > Viridiplantae > Streptophyta > Magnoliopsida > Apiales > Araliaceae > Panax > Panax ginseng. Next base: position 67,341,119 of record CM035129.1, read on the forward strand.
CTAAGATTTAAAAGTCCATCATCAATATTTTATCCCTGTAATAACAATCAATATACATCTTTAATCAAATATTCATCTTTGCACTACAGGCCAAAGATAATCATTTGTATCACCAGTCGGTCATGTTCATCTCAACACCTATTCATCTTTGCACTACGGGCCAAAGATATTCATCAGTTAATCATTCATCTTTACACTACATGCCAAAGATATACAGTAACATCGTCATTTAAGACTAAGGATGATGAAAAATATTTTAAAGAAAATGAATCCAGTGAGACAAAAGGATAATATTAGGGATTCGTATTACAGTTTATCCAAGATAAATAATACTTCATAATAACCAATTGTGAAGCAGAATTCAAAAATAAAGATCAAAACATGGATACAATCAAAGATAGTAACCATAAAAGACATCTGGGGTGAAAAAGAGAAAATTTCATTTTTCGGTGAATAGTGCGCGTATTCGTGAATAATGTCGTATACGTGAATAGTGTCGTATACTTGAATAGTAACCCCAACACAAAAAGATAGAAATTCCACAATAAAATCCATACCAATATTTTGGTATAATGATATTGAAAGAATAACATCATTAAGAAAAAAAATAACATCCCTTACCTCAAAATGATTGTACTTTTGTTCGGAATATCGGATATAAAGCCGAAGGGAACTTGCACTGAATAGAAACTCTCAAAGTTTCTAAATACTCACAAAATACGCTCGATAATATAGAGAGAAAGAAAACTTATTTCTGGTGTGATTTTCAATTCTAACCTAAGCGCCTATTTATAAGAAAATGCTAGAACGCCATAGGAGACTAAATAATAAAATTTTAATATAATCTTTTCTTTCTTCTTACGCCTCCTCCACCAACCAAGCCAGCCAACTTGGAACAAAAAAATAGCAGCCCACATGTTTTAAAAACAAAAGTGGATCCCACCTAATTTTAATAAAAATCATTTTATTTTTCGAAACTTCAGTAATTCATAGAAAATAGCTCGTTTATCAGGAAAAATACGAATTTTATGTGCATTCCACACAAAATCGAATTCTCTACAACTTTGTCGCTTTAAGTTTTTCCAAATTTCAAACAGAAAATATCCAAAATCCACAAACGGATGATTTTTAATACCTCCATTCCGCAAAAATACTGATAAAACACATCAGGATTAATTCCTTCATTTATATCACATAAAATAAAAAAATCCATCATTTATATCCACATCAAATAAATATTTTCTTATCATATAAATCAATAATTAATTATTTACAAATAATATTATCGAATTACAATTATGAGAACCAGGCCGTTCCCAGGAAAGAGGGGCTTTCCAATAAGAATTTCTCCTTACTGGCACGCAATTAGGTCACCAAACCTCTCCTTGACAGAACTTTCTAGACATTGCCAATAATGCTATCTAATAATATTATTCAAATAATATGAATTATTGATCTGATAATGAGAAATAATGTGCAGTGACAATTATTGAAACAACAATAATATAAAATATCAATTCAACAATTATTGAATCAATAAAATAAAATATTGAATAGTAATTATTGTAACAATTATTGAGTAGTGCCTTCTTACGTAAGAATCAATAATTCAACAATCTTTGTGCAATATCGTTTGCTACTATGCAACCACGCCAGATTCATCGTATTTTAACCACCGTGTAATCCAACAAAGTTAATAAAGAACAATTACGCTAATTATTTATAAAAAAATTAAACTTTGTCGTTTTCTTCATCTGACAGTTATTCCATTATGGGGCCCACCAATGGCTGCGTCGTCGTACGAATATTCCCCGACAACAAGAATATTCCACGACCAAACGAATATTCCCCGACAAAAATGAATATTTTATAACCACTTGTTATTTTGCAAAATTTACACATTTCACCCATAACCAAAGCATTATAACAAATTAACACCTTATTAATTTAGAATAATGAATACAGGAAAATTTCAATTTTATTTATAATAAGTTGGGGTCTTACAACCTCCCTTCCTTATAAAATTTTGTCCTCAAAATTAACGTACGTACCTGGTGTTTCGAACAAGTGAGGGTACCTCGCTTTCATTTCTGATTTCAACTCCCAGGTCATTTCCTCAATAGCATGATTCCTCCACAAAACTTTAACTTGTGGTATAATCTTGGTGCATAGGACATGCTCTTTCCTATCCAAGATCTTAATAGGTACCTCATCGTATATTAAATCTTCGGCTATCTCGTCTGGTTCTAACTCAATAATGTGGTTCGGGTCGTCCACATATTTATGTAACATCGATACATGAAAAATGTTAAGAACACGCGACATACTTAGCGTTAAGGTGAGGCTATAGGCCACATATCCTACTCGATCAAGAATTTCAAATAAATTGAAGGTTTGAGCTTTCTTCTCTTCATAAACTCTTACTTCTAGAATAACGCCTTCTTGCACCTTCTTCTTTATATTCATCAGCTCCGATGTGTAGCTTGAGCGGTTTTAACTTTATCAATTAAAGTCGATTCTACTCGTATATTTAACATCATAACGTGGGTTCCTAGAGTCTTTAACTCTATCTTTATCGTTTGTAAATTATACAAAATAGGTCTTTGTGTTGACAATATCGCACTCGTACCCGCATATGATCTTCTACTCAATGCGTCAGCTACTACGTTCACTTTTTTCAGGATGGTATGGTCAGAACAAGTGCCGAAATGAGTCGCCTCTTGAGCTCTTGGAAAATCTTCTAGCATTCCTCGCTACATACGAATTTTGTATCTTTCCGAGTTAGCTAAGTTAACGGACTAGCAATTCGAGAAAATCCTTCCACGAATCTCCGATAATAACCAGCTAAGCCCAGAAAGCTACATACTTTGGTCACCGACTTTGGCTGCTCTCAACTTGATTCATATCCTAATCTTGGATATCACGTCACAATGGCGCCTATCAGTTTACCACTGCACGAATATGACGTCCCCTACGGAGAGTCTGGCTTCGGTGCATTCCACAAAGGAAGTCACCAAATAGAGGCTCAGGTACCAACTCTTGTACTTGGGTTTTTAACTCCTGAAGTTCAATAGGAGCCGTTCGATATGAGATTTTAGAAATGGGTTTTTTGCCGGGTTCAAAGTCGATACAAAATTCAATATCACACTCTGGGGGTAGGCCAGGAAATTCTTCAGGAAATACGTCAGGAGATTTACTAACAACAGAAATATTATTTAAATCTGACGTATTTTTGTTCAAGTCCATAACATGGGCTAAGAAAGCATGACATCTGTTTTTTAATAAACGAATAGCTTTATGGATTGATATGACAGTGACTAATTTTAGTGGTTTAGTTGTTTGAATTCTTATGATAGGTTGGTTAGGAATATGAAAACTAACAAACTTACGAAAACAATCAATTTTGGCATGATGAGTAGTTAACCAATCAATCTCTAAAATCACGTCAAATGCAAGTATCTTTAAAGAGATAAGATCCACATGTAATGTGATGGTGCCAACTTGGATTAAGCAAGATTTATAAACAGTGGATGTAACGAAAGTTTCTCCTAACAGAGTCTCCACTGATAAATCAAAGTTTAACTTCTCCGGAGACAAGTTTAAACGTTGAGCACAAGCAGGAGAGATAAAAGAATGGGTAGAACCGGTATTTAGTAAGGTATAAACGTCGCAAGAATTCAAGATTAGCTTACCCGTGATCACCTCATTCGGGTTTCTCGCGTTTTTTCCAGTCACGACAAACGCTCTTCCAGGAACCGCTGATTTCGACTTATCCGGGATAGCCTTTGGAGTCACCATCCCCGTTGAACTTGGTTTTGCTACAGAATAGTCTCGAGCTATATGGACTTCCTTTCCATAGTTATAACATACCTTGGATTGTTGTGGGCAGTTTGGGCTGATATGTCCCTCTTTCCCGCATTTATAACACACGATCGGTGGTCGTTCTCCTCCCCTACCAATAGTTGATGTCGGTGCTGCTGTTAATGTCTTCCCATCATTGTTGAATCTCGTCTTTTTGAAATTTCCACTTTACTCACGTATCCTATTATCATGACCACGATTACCACCAGAGTGGTTACCGCTTTTGTCCGTATTTTTCCCTCCTCGCTGGTTATCATCGCTATGATGATTGTTGTCACCGATATGACCTTGGTTGTGGTCCCTCAGTTAAACATACTCACTCTCTCGCTCTAATAATTGAGCCCTGTTGACAACATCTGAATACAGAGAAAATTTATGTGAGATAAGGTATTGACGAATCTCGGGTTTTAGACCTCTCAGAAACATCCGCGTCATACGTTCCTCATTCTCTACCAAATGAGGTGCAAACCTGGATAACTCCGCGAACTTCGCCTCGTACTGAGACACCATCATGTTGTTTTATTCCAGTCTAATAAACTCTACCTCCTTCATATAACGAATACTTTCAGGAAAGTACTTGTCATTGAACAGTTTCTGAAATCTTTCCCAAGACATGTTGTGTGCAGCTGGCTGGGTACGCTTCAAAGATTCCCACCAGTAATCTGCCTCACCACGGAACATAAAGGTGGCGAATGGAACCTTTTGTTCTTCTGTACATCCTAAGACATCAAATATCTTGATAATTTTCTTAACCCACATTTCTGCCTTGATCAGATTCAGCTTTCCAAAGAATTCTGGTGGTCCCAACTCCTTGAACTGCTTGGTTGTGACAAACCGCGCGTTGTTATCATTTCCAACTGTATTTTGTACACGAGTCTCCCTCGTCTGATTTTGCATGAACTGCAAAAAGTTTTTAAACATCCCATCATTCATCGTTTGCTCGTTAGTGTTGTTTATAGGAGGAATATTGCCTTCCTGTTGTACGTTCTCCTGATTTATGACTAAAGGTTGTTCCACAGTATCATACACTCCATTGTTAACGTTCTCAGCAGCCATTCTTAAATACTTCCATAAAACAAGGGTTAATTAAACAAATTAACATATCACATAATATCCCTATATTATGACCAACCAACAAATAAGCTTAGGTAGGATATACTAGCGAAAGATTTACTCATCTCTCCCCTCCTAGTTCTATTCCCCGATCTCCGCCAGAGACCATATCCCAAAGCTCTGATACCAACTGTGACGCCCCCAAAATAGGTATACAACACCCATTCTGAGGTTCCAAAAACATGATACAGAAAGAAAACTATAACTTCAATAATACAATTTTCATGCAAAATACGAAAACACATACTGTCAGTTTAAATACAAATATTGTCTTCTAGACAATATCCATACTCAAATAAGTCTTCATTATAATTATTCATACACTATTTTATAGAAATAGTGAGGACTGTTAAAACATCTTTCTAGAACCATCACTCCATACCCCGACTAGATCCTGCTATGTTCTCACCTCCTGAGAAGAAAAATGGAATAAAAAGGAAAATGCTGAGCTCAACTAGCCCAATAAAGAATATTATTACTAAGATAATATACAAAAAATTATCATTAGTCTTCAACAGGGAAAAATCTGATAAAATATAATATACAACAAGTTTTAGATCAACAAATGCAGCGAAAACAACAATCCATTAGAAGAGTCACGTAGAGAATGAGTTCTACTACCTTCTAAGATTTAAAAGTCCATCATCAACATTTTATCCTTGTAACAACAATCAATATACATCTTTAATCAAATATTCATCTTTGCACTACAGGCCAAAGATATTCATTTGTATCACCAGTCGGTCATGTTCATCTCAACACCTATTCATCTTTGCACTACGGGCCAAAGATATTCATCAGTTAATCATTCATCTTTGCACTACATGCCAAAGATATTCAGTAACATCATCATTTAAGACTGAGGATGATGAAAAATATTTTAAAGAAAACGAATCTAGTGAGACAGAAGGACAATATTAGGGATTTGTATTACTGTTTATCCAAGATCAATAATACTTCATAATAACCAATTGTGAAGCAGAATTCAAAAATAAAGATCAAAACATGGATACAATCAAATATGGTAACCATAAAAGACATCTAGGGGCAAAAAAGAGAAAATTTCATTTTTCGGTGAATAGTGTCGTATTCCTGAATAGTGTCGTATACGTGAATAGTGTCGTATACGTGAATAGTAACCCCGACATAAATATTGAAAGATAGCAGCCCAAAATGATAGTACTTTTGTTCGGAATATCAGATATAAAGCCGAAGGGAACTAGCACTGAATAGCAACTCTCAAAGTATCTAAATACTCACAAAATACGCTCGATAATATAGAGAGAAAGAAAACTTGTTTCTGGTGTGATTTTCAATTCTAACCTAAGCGCCTATTTATAGGAAATGCTAAAACGCCATAGGAGACTAAATAATAAAATAATAATATAATCTTTTCTTTCTTCCTACGCCTCCTCCACCAACCAAGCCATCCAACTTGGAACAAAAAATAGCAGCCCACATGTTTTAAAAACAAAAGTGGGTCCCACCCAATTTAATAAAAATTATTTTATTTTCCGAAACTTCAATAATTCATAGAAAATAGCCCATTTATCAGAAAAATACGAATTTTACATCCATTCCACACGAAATCGAATTCTCTACAACTTTGTAGCTTTAAGTTTTTCCAAATTCCAAATAGAAAATGTCCGAAATCCACAAACGGATGATTTTTAATACCTTCATTCCGCCAAAATACTGATAAAACATCTCAGCATTAATTCCTTCATTTATAATCACATAAAATAAAAAATCCATCATTTATATCCACATCAAATAAATATTTCCGTATCATATAAATTAATAATTAATTATTCACAAATAATATTATAGAATCACAATTATGATAACCAGGCCGTTCCCATAAAAGAGGGGGTTTTTCAATAAGGATTTCTCCTTACTGGCGCGCAATTAGGTGACCAAACCTCTCCTTGACAGAACTTTCTAGACATTGCCAATAATGCTATCTAATAATATTATTCAAATAATATGAATTATTGATCTGATAATGGAAAAAACTGTACAGTGACAATTATTGAAACAACAATAATATAAAATATCAACGCAGCAATTATTTAATCAATAAAATAAAATATTGAACATGAATTACTTTAATAATTATTGAGTACTGCCTTCTTACGTAAGAATCAATAATTCAACAATACTGTGCAATACCGTGTGCTACTATACAACCACGCGTATTACTGTATTTTAAGCACCAGGTAATCCAACAGTGTTAACGGTAACAATTACATCGTTATTTATAAAAACTCAAACTTTGTCATTTTCTTCATCCGACAGTTATTCCGTTATTGGGCCCACCAATGGCAACCCCATCGTACGAATATTCCCCGACAACAATGAATATTTTATAACCACTTGCTTATTTTGCAAAATTTGCACATTTCACCCATAACCAAAGCATTATATCAAATTAACACCTTATTAATTTAGAATAATGAATAGAGGAAAAATTCACATTTATTTATAATAAGTTGGGGTCTTACATCATCTGTTGACATAATCGTCATTAGTTACACCTCACGCTTAACTATACTTTCAATCTTTCGGGTCCTCACATTCGATGTCTATTTGGTGTTTTACTAATGTAATACTAATCTTTCGGGTGTAATACTAATGTAGTACTATAGATATGAAACAAGTGGGTGATCTAATCTTCATCATATGAGCATGTTATAGGTGGTCAAAGTAGCTCCAAGTCCTGATCTTGAGTTTCTGGGTACCCTAGAAACTCGATCAGTGTCATGCCCCCTATATCAACACCTAATATCTTGGATCCTATGTATTAGATAAGTGTTATAATGTAACCATTATATAGTATACATGTCATACTACAACAATACAACATCTAAAGGTTCATAGTAACATCAAAGGATCCAGATTTAACTGGTCAAACCGGTTGTCAAGCGTTGTGTTACCATTTTCTGGGTTACCCAGAAATATCGGGAACCTACCTTTGATCCATAATATCTCACATCCTATTGATGTAATGAGTGATCTATGGTCATGGGCTTATATTCCATATGACATGGTTCAAATATATTACACTTATATTATCCATACACCTGTCAGAGTGAAGATCAAGGTCTTTAAATATCTTGTCAGACGTTGTTCTTGAAGTTTTGGGTTTTCCAGAAATTGAAACCATGACCGGTCAACGGATTTTAACCACTAATATCTTGCAATCTATACACCCTGTGATCTTGTTTCTACTTCTAGATCACTAAGCTCATAACATACTACAACTAGAATACATCAAACAACTGAAACATCTAACAGATTCGGATCTAAGAGGCCTGACATTTGACTGTCAGACACAATTTTAGGGTTCTTGACTGTTTGTGCAAATCTTCATTTTGAAGCTTTTAACTGTTATAGATACGTATTTTAGAAACCCAGATCACTTATTAACATGTTGTTGAACATCTCTAAACATTAAAACAGAAAATCTAATGAAGATTTTAAGATCTAGCATGGATTAGGGTTCTTACCTTTTTTAAAACCAATCTTTGATCCATGCTTCCTGATTTTGATCTTGTGTTGCTATGGGCTGACTGGGGGTTATAATATGAGATATTTTAAGTCTATAATTCATGAGGTTAGAGAGGAGAAGGATAGCTACACTTAGAGTTTTAAAGTAAGAGATAAATGGTTTTAATACATCATAACTTGATTCAATGAATCTATTTGTTGCTAAGTGTCACATTGTAGCTGGTGGGACTGATTTTTAACACTTGGAAAATCCGATTTGATGAATCATCAAGATTTGATATTATCTTTTGCTTAAAATATAAGAAAAGGCCATTTTAGTAATTTCTTATGTACTAAGGGTACTTTTGTGATTTCCCATTCAACTTTGAGTGTAATTTGGTCATTTAGGTAATGTATTTAGACACATGGAAAATCTTGGGTGATGAGTCACCAAGTTTTGTATTTATCTTTTGTTAAAAGATAAGCTCAAGGGTATTTTGGTCTTGTCGCACCTACTAAAGGTATTTTGGTAATTTTCCCTACAATTTGAAGGGTAAATTAGTCTTTTCACATATTTCCCACAATTATTACCCCTTAGGGTTTTGATATTCCCAATTAGGTTTTTGGATTCCCAGAACTGAAATTAGGGTTTACTTTTCTAGGTTAGGGTTTCCTAATCCTCACTTGATTTCCCTAATAAAATTTCATACTTAACCCTAAATCAACATACCTTGTATAATATTCAGTATCACAACTTCTTATTGATAATCATAATTAGGGTTAGGGTTTACTATCAGGGTTTAGGGTTACTAGATCAAAACTTAGAATTTCCTAAATAATATTAGGATTTCCTACCCGATCAATAGTGTTTATTGATAGTACACCTTATCGGATCAGTATTTACCCTTAACAAAACATTCCAGAATACAATTATTATAATAATTGTATTATTAACCAAATTCGTAATAGGATTTCGATCAGGTATTCTTTATTGCCTTATTTACACTGCTTAGCCAATGAATTGACTAGCCTATTTAATATATACTGCGCAAGCTCAAAATAATTATCAACAAATAAAATAAAATAAAAATTTATTCATAAAATCATATAAAATTCTGGGTCCTTACATTCTCCCCTCCTTATAAGGATTTCGTCCACGGAATCATCAACACCGTATACTTACTTTTATGTCTATTGTTAGACCTTTATTTCACTCTTAATTCCTTTCAATAATAAAAACAAATTATTGGGTCAGCCTAAGTTTTATCGAACTTATCATGGCCTATAATTTCCTTAGGGAATATAGTTTCGTATCCACACATTTAACACGAAATTAAGAATCATAATAAATTTGAATTAGTATATTCTCCCCTCCTTATAAGATTCTATATTACAATCTTGATCCATTCTTTATTCGAAAATTTATAAAAATTAAATCAACACACTTAACCATTATATTTAAATTTAATCGGTAAACACATAGAACATTAATTTGTTAAGTTAAAATTCAAGAACTATTTAACCTTATCTTAACTCTCTTGAACCCAAATTTCTCCTTCAACATTAATTCTAATTTCGTCTCTCTTTAACTGTAGCACTATTTGACTTATTGTCTTATATTTTATACCCTTGGTATTTTAACCATAGTATTTTACCAAACTGTGACCTCTATGGTTCAGCCTCAACATCTCACGGTGGTACCTATCAATTTTCAACCGAACAACTCGGCGTCCCTACGGAAAAACTGACTTCGGTGCCTTCCTTCTTATTAATTTGTCTCAAATTCTTTCTTTATATCTTATCATCCATCTCTATCTATTATCTTATTCAAGATTTATCATCCTTTTCGTGACTCATTCCTACAGCTAACGCTTCTGGATAGAGTTAGCTGAAACTCTTATCTCAATCTTAAATTTATTAAAATCTTTCATTAGTACCTCTTTGTTTAATTTAACTTTTAATATTAATGTTAAATGTTTCCTCCTTCATATGTCTCAAATCCAGACACTATCTATACTTATGGTAATCAATTATACCTCTTTATTAAACTTATTTCCAGATACATCTAATTCATTTCTCCGTTTGAATTACTTTATCATGACTAGTAATAATGATATTTTTAAATCATTTCTTTACTTCTCAAATTTATATCTAACTTTTTTCACTTCAGATTATTAATCCTAGTGGTTTATTCAAACAATTTCTTCGGCTATGGTTGTCTAATCCACTGCTAATCTCATACTTCTGATATAAAGTAAGCTTAATTAACTTTACTTCCATTCCTAACTGTCTTTTCCTTCTTCACAACTTTTGCCTCGACCAGAAAAATACGATCACCAACATCATCTTTTATTATTAGGAAATAAAATTTTATTCAAATCTTTTATAGTATATTTCAAAATGCTTTTTATATTTATTGTTAACTCACATTCTACCATAATTAAACATGTTTAATGCTTAATTATTCCTTTTTCTTTAACAATTTTACACTTTGCAAATATCTTTCCAATTTAGAATATATTTATTATACATTAACAAGTTTTTTAGGTTACATTTCAGTTCATCTTACCACTATGTACATATCCCTTAATCATAGACTAAAAGATGAAATCTATTATCTTTACCAAACTTATACAAAAGTTGTAACTTTTATTGTACATATAGATGTATTTACATATACTATTCAAGATATTATCCTAACATTCTTCCTATTACAAAGATTTCAAAATCTAACTCTCATCTTAGATGTTTTCGTTCCCTTCACCTGCTGGTTTGGATTTGAGATTTTGGTTCCCCCTTAGGTTATGTTTTCTGGGTTTTGGACAAAATTTTGCAATGTGTCCCTCCACCCCGCAATTGAAACACTTAATCCCGATGATCTTATTGTTTCCTATTATGCTTTTGCTGTGGGCAACTATTTGAATAATGCCCAATGTTTCCACAAGTAAAACATTGAGGCCCTAGAAAAATACATACCCCTCCATGCTTCTTCCCACAAATACGACAACCTTCATTTCTTTGACAAGTGCTACTATTCCCCTCTGTCAGGAATAAGCATGTGAATGATATTCCTATTTGATTTGATTATGATATATATATGAATGAGTATGCAAGTATGCTTGCATTAAGAAAAGCTGTAAAGTCCTTTTATAGAGAATGGAAACATATGTACAAGGACTTAGAATGAATTGATCAAATGTGTTAGGTTCATCCTACATAAGCAAAACAGCTTTGTGAAGTCCTTAAAAAGAAATAATGTACAAGGACTATAAATACAGAAAGATCAGGCTTGTTATGTTGATCTTATGATGTAGTAGATAGGCTTTTCTGATCATCGAAGCACTGCATCAGAAATTGTAATCTGCTAGGAAAGTCAAGGAAAACTCGAGAGCTGTCGAGGCAGAATCGTAGTCTACAAGATAGTAGATCTTGGAGTTCGTAGACTGCTAGGAGAAATGAGGAAGGATCATAGTGTGTCGAGAAGAACTTCTTAAGAGCCGTAGTCTGCTGAGGAAGTCTTGTGCAGAATCGTAGAGACACCCTGGCTACTAGCCGACTGAGCATTTGTTGAAGCTAAGTCAAGAATCGTAGACTACACTCGGAGTCGTAGAGTCTATTGATGTCGAAGCCAAGTCAAGAATCATAGACTACACTCAGAGTCGTAGTCTACTAATCGTATCAGAGGCAGAGATCATAGTCGAGTAAGATCAAATGAAGATAACAAGCACAACTACAGAAATCGTGGAGTGTCAAGATCAGATCTCGAGTCGTGGTGTATCAGCATAATGGTTGAATCGTAGAGTGTAGGCGAGACTTCAGCGGATGTGCTCCTGGCCAAGGCAGAATCATAGAGAAAACATGATTCTCAACAATTGAGCACTCCCAGAATATCCAAAGGAACGAAGCCTCTGGTTGGTACTGCAAAGATACATCCCACTCAAAGGAACTTAGAGAGCACTCAACAAATGGCATGTAAGCTAACAAAAGATTTAAGCACCAACTCAATCAACATCCAGATTGAGTTGTGAAGCCATTCGAGATCATGTCTTTCACAAGTTGATCAGAAGAAGAATTCAGTAACTGACTAACGAAAGTCAACAAGTACAGTAGCTGTCAAGAAAATAGAAGATGATGATCTTGAAAGAAACCAAGATCGTAGTGTTTGCTAAATAAAGAAGGAACTGATGGAGTGTACACAAAGATACTGGTTAGCCTCTGAAGAATAAGGCTAAAGTGATTAACCATTGGGTCAGCCAATTAATGATAAGTGAATGGGAGATCACAGGGAGAAAGCGAGCTGGACACACCATAAATCTGAAGTATCTTGCTATTAAGAAGGGGCCAGAACAAAGAGTCAAGCCATCAGTATCTGGGAGCAGTCAAAGTAAATAGAAGTGTTGAAGCACTGTACAAGTAATGGAAGTAGTGTTCTACATTAAAGATCTAATCAATACTCTTCAAGATCGTAGTATTATTTCTACCTGTCAACGAGATACTACGATCTAGTCCAAGAAGGTATGCATAAGAAACATAGAGTTCGATCATCTGAAGGTTGAAGCATTGTCAACTGTTCAATCTGAAGATTGATGGTCGAATAGGGCTTATTGGAGAGCATCGATGCAAAAGAACAACCTCTGATCGAGAAATCAGAAGAAGGAAATAAAGTTGACTACACCTTTAGAGACATCAAAGTGATATATCGGCCAGTCGTGGAAACGATGAGATGCGCAGTGTCGAAGAAAGTCAGAAAAGGGGATGGCATGTCACATCTGCAGTCTACATCAAATAACTCGAGATCTGCGAAGTAATTCAAAAAGCTTTTAACAGCTACTTTCCAACAAAAAGATTGGGAAGGAGTATAAATCAACAGAGCTTCAAAGATCAAGAGTTGCTGATGATTACAAAAGTTGCAGAATCATTGAGTTGTTAGAATGCTATATCGTTGACTCTACGAGTTCCACCAAAGATCAACAAGAACAAGTCTTGGTGACAATGAGACTACATAGGTGGAAGTGAAGCATCTTTGAAGAATGACTTAATCAGACTAGAGCTTCACTCAACAAAGATGAGAATACCACTAAAGATGGCAGCTAAGTTGAGAGCCGAGAAGGACAAGAAGATAGGATTCAGAAAAGTGGCAGAGTATAAAGAAGATCAAGAAAGCTACTCTACAGATCACCATGAACCAAAGGCTGAAAAAGAGCAGATGCAGAATCATGTATGCAAAGCATTCAAGAAGAGTTCAGGGATTGCTAAGTGCCAGACGAAGTCTACCAAAAACTCAAAGACTTAGCAAATCCAGATGGTGATGGTGCATAGCTGATATCAGATGAAGATGAGCAGAAAAGAGTAAAGATCAGCTGCACCAAAGAAGATGTAGTCCAGACTCCAAGAAGAATGTCAAGAGGACTACGCCAAGTTTCTAAGTACATAAGATGTTCAAGCCTAAAGACATCTTAGTAGCTCAGCACCAACAACAACAACAACTACAACAACAAGAAGCCAAGGCCTGAGGGTTCTTTATTCGGAAGGACTAAATGAAGTTTCAAGCCTGCTGGGCTTGAAGAGTTCCTAGGGAACTAGAGGAGTTCCAAGGATGTTGGCCTTGAAGAGTTCTTAATGAGCTGAAGTTCCAAGGATGCTGGCCTTGAAGAAATCTTAGTGATTCAGGGTGCTGCCCTTCCTTAATGGAAATCTTGCTAGTTGAAAGAAGAAGAGTGGATTAGGAGCTTGAGTCTATGAACCACTTAAAATCCCTTGTGTAATTTACTTTATTTCATTTATATTATGTACTTAACTGCTACGCATGCATTAACTACTTACAACTTAACTAACTCTAAGAATAATGTTTGCATGATTATGAATATATCAATGAAGGGGAACTTTCACTTATTCTGTTGTGCTTGAAAAGATTCTTAAGTTTGTCATATGCTAATTCATTAGCAATACAAAATAAAAATGAAAAGAATTTGAAATAAAAAGGATCTATTCAACCCCCCCTTCTAGATCTATTGTGTGCCTACTAGGAACTAACAATTGGTATCAAAGCAGGTTCTCATACTATATTCAAAAGCTAATCGCTTTGAGTCTGATCCTAGGCACAAACATTGTTCTAAACTTAGTTTAGTAGTAAGTCACTTGTTATATGTAGATGAGCTCACACGTTGGAAATATCGTGAACAGGTAAATCTGTATACACACCTGAAGCTGCTCAGATTGGTCTATGCTCTTGATTGACATATCAACAAGACCAATCCTTGCCCACGGTGAATCTTGTAGTCTGAAGACCAGGCTAGGAAGCTTAAGAAACATCAACAGAAAAGAGTCAAATGTGAGACCCCGAATTTTATGAAATGAAAGTATTCAATTTTCTTATAATTATTCTATTTAGTAAATGGTTAAATTGATAAAAGGTTAAAGTTACTGGTGATATTTCAAAAAAATTCAAAGTAAGCAAGTTATCATAAAATAATCGGTGATAAAAGTATAGTAATATGCGTGGTTGCATTATAGCACACGGTATTGATTATTGATGCTTACTTGAGAAGTCACTCGATTATACTCAATTATTACTCTGATGAATTAACGCATCATATCTCTCGTATTATTGATTCAATTATTGTCATAATATCATCTACATAATATGTTATATTATTAAATCAATAATTGAGACGATAAAGTTATTCATATTATTATTTACAATATTGATGATGTCTAGAAGTTCTATCAAGGAGAGGTTTGTCACCTAATTGCGGCGATAAGGAGAAATCCTTATCGAAAGCCCCCTCTTTCACGGGAGCGACACGATTGTTAAATATTATGAATTATAATATTAATGATGAATAAGTTTGTGTTGATTAAAGATGAAATTGATAGTTCCATTGTGTTGGAATTATTAGTGTTAGTGAAAATCAACATTTATTTCGATAATAATTGATGTCTGGAGGTTATATTGACCAATCGGGTAATTAACCGGATAAATGAGCAATTAATTGCTATTGATTCACATGATTATAAATATTTGTTCACATGTGTGTACTATAAATTCACATTCATTTAATATTAGGGGAGTTAGTGCAAGATTGATAATACTTACATGACTAAGTTGAAAATGGAGGTATAGATGGAGGTACTATACTGTAATTGTTTTTTTCACATGTTTAGAACTATTGAGTCACATGATTTACTAATCATTTACATGATTTACTATTAGGGGAGGTGGTGCAAGTTTGATAATACTTACAAGACTAAATTAAAAATGAAGTAAAAGAGGAAGGTATTATACTGTAATATTTCGAGCCCCAAAATGTGCAATTATTGAAACTATATTTTCCTATAAATATAAGCTCATTCTTCCTTCATTTCTCAACAATTCACTAAAGCTATAGAAGCGCAATTATTATAGAGAAAAAGAAGAAGAGAAGAAATGCTACCTCACTATTCGGATATCAGGTCTTCTTTTGAGGTAGGAGTATTATTTCTTTCGTATTCATGAAGAGAGCTTACATTATTCCATTCTTTATTATTATGTTGGAATAACTTTGATCATCTGAAATACTGCATACATGGTGAAATTCTTACATTATTCCATTTTTTATTATTATGTTGGAATAACTTTTGTCTATACAAAATACCGCATACATGGGGGAAATTCTTACATTATTCCATTCTTTATTATTACATTGGAATATCACATACATGCATCTTTGATTACGCATGACACGGTTCCATTCTTTATTATTACATTGGAATAACTTTATGCATCTGCATTCTATCGCATCGCACAGGTGAATTCTTACATTATTCCATTCTTTATTATTCTATTTGAATAACCTGTCTACGTGGACTATCGCACGCATGGCGAATTCTTCTGTTATTCCATTCTTAATTATTCTGTTGGAATAACATGTCTATGTGGATTATCGCATGCATAGTGAATGACCTTTCGTATTCATTCTTTATTAAATTGTGGAAATGATCTATCTACGTAGATTACCGCATGGCGGATGAAAATCCATTTGCAGTTTCATATATTCTATTATACTCGTATGAGATATCATTTCTTTTGTACTCGTCATGAAATATCATTTTATTTGGTATTTTATTCACGGGTTACTATTCATCTAGTTACTATTCACTCGGGTATTTGGGGCACTTTTCATGTCGGAGTACTATTCTTGAGTTACTATTCATAGGTTACTATTCACCCAAATTACTATTCACTCAGGTATTTGGGGTACTTTTCATGTCGTGGTATTATTCACAAGGTACTATTCCCGAAGTACTATTCACGGGGTACTATTTACTCGAAAAATATATTTCTTTTCTGTCCAAATTATTTTTGGTACATGAATATCATTCTTGAATTTTACTCCACAAAGCAGTATCATGTTGACAATTTAGAAAATTTTAAACTATGGATAAATTTAAAGTCTTTAATATTTATCCTTGATTTCGTTTGATTTGATTTTGTTTGATTAATGCTTATATCATTGTCATCATCCTCATGTTTATATTGTGATGAAAGTCATCTTTTGCTTACGTGCATAGATGGACTATTGATTATTGGTTTTACTATTGTATATCTTTATCTTACGTGCAAAGATGGACTGTTAATTATTGATTTTACAATTGTATATCTTTGGCTTACGTGAAAGGACGAACTGTTGATTAAAAGCATTGGCCCGTAGTGCAAAGATGGACTGGTGTATGACATGATCATGACCACTAGTGATATTAACGAATATCCTTGGCCCGTAGTGCATGGATAATTCGATGATGTGATTGGCAGGATCATGATAATTAGTTAACAGTTGAATGTTTTTGGTCGTAGTGCACTGACAGACAATTGATTGGTATAATCATGACCATTGGTTTTATAGTTGAATATCTTTATCCCATAGTGCAAAGGTAGACAACTGATTGGTATGATCATTGTTATTACATTTGAATATCTTTAGCCTTTGGGGTAAGGATATTGAGTAAACAGTCTATTAAGCCTTTGTGGCAATGAGAAACTATTGATTTACATGATTATAAATATGAATTGTGGATTTAACTATAATCATTGGTGGTTTAGGTGAAGACATGTGATGATAGTTCTTTTTGTCTTGGGTATAACAAAGAACTGTTGTTGAGTATTACAAGAATGAAATATTAACGATGGACTTTTAATCTAGAAGAGATAGTAGACATTATGTTCTACTTGACTCTTCTAATGGATTGCTTATTCCGTTGCAGTTAAATATGATGTTTATTGTATTTTATCAGTTTAACACTGTTGAAGGCTAGGGATAATTTATTCTGCATTATCTTAGTCATAATATTTCTTATTGGGCTAGTTGAGCTCACCCTTTTCTTTCAATGTTCTCTTCAGGAAATGAGAATATAGTTGGGACTGGTCGGGGAATGGATTGACGGTCCAAGATGGTGGCTATAGTAGTCCTCACTATTTTTATAAAATAGTGTGATAATAATTGTAATGAGGACTCCATTGAGTGTGGATATTGTCTAGAAGGCAATATTTGTGTTTAAACTCTCAGCTATGTTTTATCGTATTTTGCACGACAATTGTATAATTAAGTTTGTATTTGATTATGTACCATGTATCTGGCGACTCAAGATGGGTGATGTATACATTTTTGGGGTCACAGATTGATATCAAAGCTTAGGGATATGATCCTTGGGTGAGATGTGAGATAAGAACAAGGAGGGAGAGGCGGGGAATTCCTTGGCTAGTATGGCCTACCTATGTTTATTTTTGGTATTTAATTGGTGGAATTCGAGTATAGGGAAATATGTGGCATGTCAATTAACCCTTATTTTGAAACTATATTCTAGAATGATATCTGAAATCCAGGAGATGAGAAATGGGAAAATCATGATAGAGAGGAAATAACCGAGAAGGTACAATCCGAAAAGAAAGCAAGGTATTCTCATCTTTTCGAACTACTAGGTACGTAAATTTTGAGGGCAAAATTTCATAAGGAGGGGAGAATGTGAGACATCGAATTTTATGAAATGAAAGTATTCAATTTTCTTATAATTATTCTATTTAGTAAATGATTAAATTGATAAAAGGTTAAGGTTAAGGGTGATATTTGAAAATTTTTCAAAGTAAGCAAGTTATCATAAAATAATCAGTGATAAAAGTATAGTAATACGTGTGGTTGCATAGTAGCACATGGTATTGATTATTGATGCTTACTTGAGAAGTCACTAGTTATACTCAATTATTACTACAGTAATTGCTGCATCATATCTCTCATATTATTGATTCAATTATTGTCACAGTATCATCTGCATAATATGTTATATTATTAAATCAATAATTGAGACGACAAAGTTATTCATATTATTATTTGCAATATTGACAATGTATGAGAAGTTATGTCGAGGAGAGGTTTAGTCACCACTAATTGCGGCATGATAAGGAGAAATCCTTATCGGAAAGCCCCCACTTTCCTGGGAACGACCTGGTTGTTAAATATTGTCAATTATAATATTAATGATGAATAAATTTGTGTTGACTAAAGATAAAATTGATATTTCCATGTGTTGGAATTATTAGTGTTAGTGAAAATCGACATTTATTTCAATAATAATTGATATCTGGAGGTTATATTGACCAATCGGGTTATTAACCTGATAAATTAGCAATTAATTGCTATTGATTCACATGATTATAACTATTTATTCACATGTGTGTACTATTGATTCACATTCATTTACTATTAGGGGAGTTGGTGCAAGATTGATAATACTTGCATGACTAAGTTAAAAATGGAGGTACTATACTGTAATTATTTTTTTCACATGTTTAGAACTATTGAGTCACATAATTTACTATTGATTCACATGATTTACTATTAGGGGAGGTGGTGCAAGTTTGATAATACTTGCATACTAAATTAAAAATGAAGGAAAAGAGGAAGGTATTATACTGTAATATTTTGAGCCCCAAAACTTGCAATTAGCGAAACTATATTTTCCTATAAATAGAAGCTCATTCTTCCTTCATTTCTCACCAATTCACTAAAGCTATAGAAGCAATTATTATAGAGAGAAATTATAGAGAGAAGAAGAAGAAAGTCTGCTACCTCACTATTCTAGTATCCGATCTTCTTTTGAGGTAAGAGGTATTATTTCTTTCGTATTCATGAAGAGAGCTTACATTATTCCATTCTTTATTATTGTGTTGGAATAACATTTCTGTCTGAATCTGCGCATACATGGTGGAATTCTTACATTATTCCATTCTTTATTATTATGTTGGAATAACATGTCTGTCTGAATCTGCCGCATACATAGTGAAATTCTTACATTATTCCATTCTTTAATATTCTTTTGGAATATCACATCATCTGGATTAAGCATGACTGGTTCTATTCTTTATTATTACATTGGAATATCTTATGCATGCATATTACACATGACTGGTTCCATTATTTATTGTTACATTGGAATAACTTTTGCATATGCGATCATCGCATGCACGGTGAATTCTTACATTATTCCATTCTTTATTATTACATTGGAATAACTTTGTCTCTGTATGAACTACATACATGGTGAATTCTTCTGTTATTCCATTTTTTATTATTCTATTGGAATAACCTGTCAATGTGGATTACCACATGCATGGTGAATGACCTTTCGTATTCATTCTTTATTAAATTATGGAAATGATCTGTCTACGTGGATTATCGAATGGCGGATGAAAATCCATTTGCAGTTTCGTATATTCTATTATACTCGTATGAGATATCATTTCTTTTGTACTCGTCATGAAATATCATTTTATTTGGTATTTCACTACAACAAAAATGTTTATCAAGGATTTGCATATCGTCGATATATGTAATCGCGAGATGGGTATCGGCCGACCGTATCGATCGATTGATACTAATCATGAGATAATCTGGTCGCTGGAAGGACATCAGCGACCACTTGTGGATTATTAGTGATGGCAATCATCGAATCGATATAAATCACTATTCGACTTATCTTTGAAAGAAGGTGATGCGATCATTTGATCTGATGTTAGCGACCGCATCGCGATCGTGATGAATTTTTTTTTTTAAAAATTTTGCTGTTTTATTGATTTCCCAAAATAACACCTTTGTACCTACTTTCAATCCCAACACGACAATATATATATATATCTGCATCCATATTAACATCCATCCATGATATAACTACTATATAATAAACATTGATCATCCATGAATAAACATTCATCAATACAATACAAAACATTCATCCAACACAATACAATCGATATCATAAACATCCATATAAACCAATACAATTGTCGAAGAATGAATCTAAAAAGAGTACAAGGCTTTAAAATCTAAAAAAACAAGTCTAGGCGCTCTTCATGGATCATCAAATTAGGATCTATAATTAACAAAGTAATAAAACATATATATTACATATAAGTAAGACGGTGACTTCGGAGACTATAAACATATAAGACAATGTAGCTAAACAATAAATGATATATATATATACACTCTCACTGTTGTTGTTGTCATTGCTCTCTTCTCTCCTCTCTCCTATCTGCTCTGCTTCTCCTGCTCTGCTCCTTTACTTGCCTGCCTTGCTCATCCGGGACTCATCAAGACTCGCAGATGCAGATGCCCGCCCGATATCTGAAGAAGATCACGATCTGACGGATCGCTCTCACACAGTCGGCGAGGAGTATGAGGGTTTGGATAACTTTGATATTTATGTGGTAGATAGTGGCGAGCGCTTGCTGTGCCCTTTGATGGTCGGTAGCCGTCTTTGTCCTTGGCCTTTGACATAATTTTTCTTCACGATGGGCACCCTCTCCCATAATTCTTGATCAATCGATCGGGACGGGGGTGCCTTGAGGATAGTGCTTTCGTTCATTAAGCCCTTATAAGTGTCACATCGGAAGATGAACAATTAAATAGTTAAAAATAAATAAAAAATACTAAAAAGGTCGTCACAATTTATAAACAACATATTAGGATAAAGTGAACTTATTACAAGCTATCTGAAAACGACCTCGAGGCGGACCCATCGCGGTGGCCACATACACATCCACCAATTGATAGGTTGACCTTGAGGCCCAGAGACTCCTACAGTTCATTTTCTCATATTATTATGTAAACATATGATATTTTAGCTACAAAGATGATTGTAAACATAACATATGTACCACAGGCGACAATGTGATGCATCTGTGATATATTACCGCCCCGTCGTGCCTTTTGCCTTCTCGTAGTCGATACACCGAGAGGATGCATTACGAGGCGGCGATCTTGCGCCTCTTGACCCGACTCTCGGCTCTCAACTTGGTCACACATCTGCACCCATATGGGTATATGCGCACCACCGAGGCTATGCTCATGCATATCTTCTCACCACATCTGGGATGGTCAATCTCGACATTGTGCGGGGCTTTTGTCATTCCTTGTTCAAATTATCTTTAGTTGGACGGTACACTTACGCGAATAAGTATGCGAATAAGCGATGTCTGTGCGTCGTCCCATCTATACCGTTTCTGTAAATAAAACAACAATAATAATATTAAAACTGTTATATTACTAAACAATATTATTTGATTAACTATGTATTATCTATCGGTGATGATAAAAAATATACTTGAAATTATTAAAGCTGCATCCTTATGGGCGAGAGGTGTGCTCACCCATGTAATCACTGGCGTAAGCCAGTTCTGTAAGCATAATTATGAAATGCACTTTACAATTTTACTATCTTGAAAATCACTATAATATACAATAATTTACATTAAAACCCTTACATTTAAATCACTACTATATTTATAATAATGGAAATATTAAACCCTTATATATACTCGATGTTTAACTTACGTGCTTTCTGGAGGAGGATGGATCTGTATAAAAATGCGATCATCCAGATTAATAGGGGCCTTGACACATGATTAGGGCCAGAGACCCAACCCAGCGCTTTTAAATCTTTGCGAGTTCGAAGACATCTATAAATAAAAATTTAGGATGTTAGTATGAGTTATAAATGAAAGGTACATAAACATGTCAATGATATAGAGAACATCAGGATATGTAATTGTATGTAATACAATTAAAACTAAACATACATTTTATAGAAAAGGACAATAATGACAATTAATGAAATGTACATGAACATGACTGGAAATTAATTAACTACGACAACTATAAATGAATATCTACATGAAAATCATATAGAGAAAGGCACTATAGAGAAATGAAAGGTACTATAGAGAAAGGTACATGAAAATCATATAGAAAATAATTAACTATGACAACTATAAATGAAAGGTACTATAGAGAACATTCCTATATGTAATTCATTGTAACATAATTAAAACTAAACATACATTTTAATGAAAATGGTTTATGCAAGTCGAATCATTTTGTACAAGTATCGAAGATTCATAACCATCTTCTTCTTGATTACGTATCGGTGTCGGTCAATAACTCTTCCTCGATATCAACATTGTCATACAGCACAATAAGCATCTCGGGATCCAATTCATCGAGTTCATCTCCACCCTCTAACCTGGATTACATCATTGTTGTCCTCTATATTTATTACAGGAGGTTTATGAAACATCTCCTCTTGGTAGAAATCCCGTCTATTACTTGGACACATTGCGGCGGGGTATGAATTACAACTTGCCAATCTATGGCGGTCATCCCTTTTCTAACGGGACTAGGAGTGTAGTATACTTGTCTTTGTTTGTGTTGGTAAAACAAATGGTTCGTTGGAGTCGTTGACTGTGGAGGTCGATATCGATGATTCCATGTGCATCAACATGTATCCTTTTTCTGAATCAAACCAACGACACTTGAACAAGTTAATATGACCCTCGTGTGTGCCCTTGTACGACAACTCTACGATTTCCTCCAACTCCCCATAAAAGGCACGACCAAGCTCATTGTAACAATCTCCTTGAACACACACTCTAGTATTAGTTGTTCTTTTACTGCGAGCATATGTCTTTGTATGAAATTCACATCCATTTATTTTGTAACCATTGCGAATGACTTGGTCCCTGTCTGGACCCATAGCTAGGACTTGTATATTTGGAGGAATCGTTCCTCATTAAGAGCCTACAAAATTCTATTGAATTAAATACATTCATAAATTAATAAGATATATGTCATTCTTAATTAACTTAACTTACTTTGTCCTTTAGCGAAAGAGCAAATTTTTTATCACGACTAACTTGAATATCTTTATCGGTGATCTTGGGAATGATTTGCTTTTAACTTGTCATCATATATTACTATACAATTTTATAAACATTAACATATATTAATATGAGGCTGCGAGGTTAAGATATAGGTCTAATACATATGAATTTTACATGTATACCTCACAAATTCATCAATCTCCTCATAATTGAGAAGAATGTAAGTATCTTGACATGTAAATCTTTCTCAAAAAGGAATATGTGCTTTCCTTTTCCATACGGGCGACCTAGTAAACCAAATATAGAAAGCCGACCATTTAGTTCAACATTTCCCCCATCATCATGTCTCGGGACTCGATTGGCCTTTGTCAAGACTTACGTCGGGAAAATAATGCGAGAACAAACGTAGATATCTCATCGAAATCTGTATGCCTCACATATCGACCCCTTGACATAAGCTCTATTATTCACCTTCCTCTTAAGGTTTCCCATGACTCTCTCGAAAGGGTACATCCATCTATATTGAATTGGGCCACCAACACGAGCTTCATAGGGTAGATGGATTTGCAAATGCTCCATAAGTCGAAAAAAAACCGGGAGAGGAATATTTTTCAAGCTTACGTGATCTCAATGATGTTCTTCTCAAGTATAGACATGTCCTTTTCATTTAACGTTTTTGAACATGTCTCGAAGAAAAGCGACTAAGATCGATCAAAGCATCCCATATTGGTTTATCAAGCAAGTCCCGAAATGCTATAGGCATGAGTCTCTCCATGAACACATGACAGTCAAAACTTTTCATCCTTTACAATTTCCCACCTGTAACACACCTTGAAATGTTTGACGCATATCCATCTGGTAGTTTCAGAGACTTTATCCATGTGCACATCTTCAACTTTGCCTTTTTGGACAATGTGTACCTTGCATGCGGTTTGACCATCTTACCATTAGTAGTTTCATAAAGTTCTAATCCAGGACGCTTACAAATATCTTTCATGTCCAACCGTGCCTTATCATTATCTTTCTTCTTGCCCGCAACACCCATCACGATGTTAAACACATTGTCAAACACATTCTTCTCAATATGCATCACGTCTAGATTATGACGAATCAAATTTGTAGACCAATAAAGCACTCCCAAAAGATGCTTCTCCGAACCCAATTATGAGACACGCCAAACCCATCGATGATGTCAGAGGCAATCTTACTGAATGGGATGACTGACAATCTCATCACACGGTCACGCATCTCTCTGTCCTCGACGATCAGCGGTCTTTGGCATATCATGATCTACTTTCCTTTTCCTGAAGTGTTCTCTGTTTCTTCGAAATGGGTGATCTACCGGCAAGAAAGGACGATGATAATCAAACCGGCATGGCTTTCGAACATTTGATAGATTGACAGACTTTGTATGACCCATACAATATGGACAAGCCAGCTTCTCGTGTGTACTCCATCCAGATAACATACCATAGGCAGGAAAGTCACTTATGGTCCACATAACTTACGCCCTAAGGTTGAAATTTGTTTTCGTGGAAACATC
This sequence comes from Panax ginseng, assembly GCA_020205605.1. Taxonomy (NCBI): domain Eukaryota; kingdom Viridiplantae; phylum Streptophyta; class Magnoliopsida; order Apiales; family Araliaceae; genus Panax; species Panax ginseng. The sequence continues at coordinate 67,366,312 of CM035129.1, forward strand.
CCAAGTCATACTCCATCCTCCCACAATACCTTCAACTCGTCTATAAGAGGTCTCAAGTAAACATCTAGGTTCTTTCGGGACTCTTGGGACCGAGAATCACGAGTGAAAAAAACAACAAATGCAATTTGTTTCATACACATCATCGAGGAGCAAGTTATCTGAGTAACAATCATGAGCCAGGAGAGTGCGGAGCAATTTGAGTGGTAGAACAGGTTGAAACCATCGATGGACAATCCAAGCCTCACATTTCTAGGTTCCAATGCAAACCGGGATGTGCTAAGTTGAAATCTTTCCAAGCACCTTATCTGCGGGATGGTTCGATTCTCCATCTTTGGTTGGAGATTTAGCATACCAATTCATATGTTCACTTGTTCTTGAAGACATGTACAATCTTTTGAGTAGAGATGTAATTGGAAAATACCTTAAAATCTTAAAAGGTATATTCATCTTTTTGTAGTCACACCCTCTTTATTAGGCTTAAATCGATCATGGTACAAAAGCGTGCACTTTGTCTTCTATTCATTTTCCTTATAAAACAACATGCAATCGTTCGGACATGCATCGATTTTTTGATATCAAGACCCAACTTCTTCACCATTTTTTACAATAGTAGTAGTTATCGGGCAATTTTTTCACCGACAGGCAACATACTCTTAATGGCCCTCAAGAGTGACTCAAAACACTCATGGCTCATGTTGTGATCGACCCTTGATGTTAAGTAATGTCATGCCTACTGAGACAATGTAGTGTGCTTAGCGTGCAACCATGCCACAACGGTTCGCTACCCTCGTCTAACAACTTAAAGAATGCTTTGGCATCGAGAATTCATAGGTTCTCTCCTTTGTTCCCAATCAAAATCCGGCCTGCAATATCATGAACCATGTCATTCATACGATGGGTATTCTTTGCTGGATTGTGTACATGTGTCGTTATTACTATCTCTTCTCTACCCATGTGTGCCCTGACATTCTTACGTAATTGTTCATGAACCCGAAACAAGTAAATGATAGTTTACTATATCTACATCCATATAATTTACATTCTTACACTTCAAACAAGGACATCTTATCTTGTTCTGACCATTAAAACATTCCGGGTGACTATACACATAATCTAGAAATACTTGGCAACCAGCTCTAAATTCTGCTGTAGCACCTATCTGGGTACTTGACTTTCGTCGTCTCATCCAACTACGATCTGAATAGAGGTCCATGATACCACGGTACCTACTACAGACTACATGAGCTTATAAATCATATAACTTGAGCATACTTGTAAGCATGCATATGATTAACATTTGAGCATACTTGTAAACATATGAGTTGAGCATACTTGTAGCCATATGACTTGAGCATACAAGTACTTTAAAGAGCTCGTTAATCTCCCACAACATAAAGAGCTCGTTAATATTATAAATGTTACATGACTACCCGACAAATAAAAATTTTTTCCATAGTCTCCCCTACAATATGGACTAACCACATGCACGATGGCATGCATATATGGTCATTTCTAAGCACCCAAGACACAAACCAAGAGAAATATACAAAATACCAAAATATATATTTCCCCATAATCAGACATAACCATATAAATTTGGAATGAAGCCAAAATCACAAAATATATATTTCCCCCATTTGTAATGGCAAACTTAAAGTACCTATTTAAGTTTTATGTATTTGAACTCATGTTATAGTAATTATGAGTTTTTAGTTACTTATAATTGATGTTTGATGTGTTAATCCATGTTAATCAATTACTAGTTCCTTCTTTCTTTTTAGTTTTTGAAGTATTCTTGATAGTGATTATACATTGCTGAATAAATTGGGGGGAGGTCGATGTGGTAGGCATCTTCTCTACAAGAACACATGGCCTCTGTGCCTCGAGTTTCTCACAAGTGGTAAGATTGACGTGAAGCCTCTAATAACCCATAGATTTGGATTCTCCCGGAAGGAGGTCGAAGAAGCCTTTGAAACTAGTGCTCATGGTGATACTTTGCTATTAAGGTCATGTTCAATCTGTAGATATAGGTCCTATCACCTGTCTTGTGTTGGATTGAACTTCTAAAGAAGTCTAAACTCGGTAATCCTTATTGTGCTTAGAGATAAGACCTCTGAAGAAGTTGTAATAAAACATGAAAAAAGAAAATGAAATCTAGCTTACAAATATAAGTGTCCTAGTTTCCAACAACTTTCAGACAATTTTGTGTGTATAAATATGGGCTCTTTTTTTCTTTTTTTTAGAGCGATAAATATGGGCATTAGTTTTATGTTCATTTGATTTACATGCAAGGCCCGATTTATTACAAGAATGCATTCTTCCCAACACCGCCCAAAATCCAAGTATACTTGTGACCCAAAAAAGTAAGAGAAATGGAGGAAAATTAATGCCCCCCTCTTCTTCCAACAATTTCAAAGACTAAACTTCAACAATAGACTAAACTCAAGCAATTTCTTCCAACAATTATCACACACCCAAAAAAAAAATTTTCCTCCATTATTATCGAGACCCGGTTTGCAAATTTTCTTCATAAATCGAACAAATTAAGTAGCAAACAATAACATACTAATTTAAGCATGCTAGCCATATTCATTCATTCAACTCTTTGCAATAAATTAACTCTTAAAACACAAATTCGGTTGCAAACATCTTGATTTGGAGAAGAACGAACAAACATAACAAACAACCAAAAAATTAAAGAAGAAGAACTTAAAAAGTAGCTCTTACCTCTAAAATTAGTCTCTAATTTGAAGAAGAATGAACACAGACAGAACCAACCGGCCTCCCTCTTCTCTTCTCCCCCTTCTCCCTCTTCTCCCTCTTCTCTGTCGCCCTCTTTTCTTTTTCTTCTGCTGAATCGAAATGAAAGAATTGAGCGCTTTGAGTCTAAATGTTTAAGAGAATCAACGATCATGATCGTGACAACTTTGTGGTCGCCGATTTTAATGACGTGGACATGTTAGCGACCGCCAGGCGGTCGCTGATAGAGATTAGTCGCAAAAGAAAATGCGCCAGGGTTTCGCACCAATTTTTTGGGGGGAAATTTATACCAATGACCGTCGGTGATCGCATCTGATCATTGAAATTAGATAGCGACTAGAATCCAGTATTATTCACTCGGGTATTCGGGGCACTTTTCATATCAGAGTACTATTCACGAGTTACTATTCACGGGTTACTATTCACCCAAATTACTATTCACCCAAATATTATTCACTCGGGTATTTGTGGTACTTTTTATGTTGGGGTACTATTCACGAGGTACTATTCTCGAAGTACTATTCAAGGGGTACTATTTACCCGAAAAATATATTTCTTTTCTGTCCAAATTATTTTTGGTACATGAATATTATTCTTGAATTTTACTCCACAAAGCAGTATCATGTTGACAATTTGGATATTTTTAAACTCTGGATAAAGTTAAAGTCTTTAATATTTATCCTTGATTTCGTTTGATTAATGCTTATATCATTGTCATCATCCTCATGTTTATGTTGTGATGAAAGTCATCTTTGGCTTACGTGCATAGATTTACTGTTGATTATTGGTTTTACGGTTGTATATCTTTGGCTTACGTGCAAAGATGGACTGTTAATTATTGATTTTACAATTGTATATCTTTGGCTTATGTGCAAAGACGAACTGTTGATTGAAAGCTTTGGCCCATAGTGCAAAGATGGACAGGTGTATTACGTGATCATAACCACTGGTGATACTAACGAATATCCTTGGCCCATAGTGCATGATTAATTCGATAATGTGATTGGCAGGATCATGACCATTAGCTAACAGTTGAATGTCTTTGGCCCATAGTGCAAAGTTAGACAACTGATTGGTATGATCATTGTTATTACATTTGAATATTGTTAGCCTTTGGGGTAAGGATATTGAGTAAACATTCTATTAAGCCTTTGTGGCAAGGAGAAACTATTGATTTACATGATTATAAATATGAATTGTGGATTTAACTATAATCTTTGGTGGTTTAGGTGAAGACAGGTGATGATAGTTCTTTTTTGTCTTGGGTGTAACAAAAGAAGCTTTGTTAAGTATTACAGGAATGAAATATTAACGATGGACTTTTAATCTAGAAGAGATAGTAGACATTATGTTCTACTTGACTCTTCTAATGGATTGCTTATTTTGTTGCAGTTAAACTTGATGTTTATTGTATTTTATTAGTTTATCACTGTTGAAGGCTAAGGATAATTTATTCTGCATTATCTTAGTCATAATATTTCTTACTGGGCTAGTTGAGCTCACCCTTTTCTTTAAATGTTCTCACTATTTTTATAAAATAGTGTGATAATAATTGTAATGAGGACTCCATTGAGTGTGGATATTGTCTAGAAGGCAATATTCGTATTTAAACTCTCAGCTATGTTTTGTCGTATTTTGCATAACAGTTGTATAATTAAGTTTGTAGTTGAGTTATGTACCATGTATCTAGTAACTCAAGATGGGTGATGTATACCTGTTTTGGGGGCGTCACATCAAACATCCACTAGTCTGAAAAGATGAAAAGGCTATACGCTGAGAAATGCTTTCTCAAAGAAGAAAGAAGAACTTCTCAAACATGTATCTGGCCAACCAGCAGCTGGATGTAAACTTTGTGAACTCAAGGGTGTCAAAGAACTAAAGATATTGAGATTCTCTTAGCTTACGTCTTCAAAACCACGACTGATTGATTGAAGGCCAACTAGAGCAACAAGTTGTCAGGAGCAAATGTGAAACTATGCACATCGATGCCTACCCCCAGTATATCTAAGCTAAATGACTGTTAAGAAACTTGCAGTAAAAAGGTACGGTTCCTCACTAGTGTAAATGTGTACATCATGTTGTACCTCATTATGCACTATAACAGTACCCTGTCAAGAAATCATACTCTACCTAAAAAGGTGAAGAGAGAAAGTACACTGAGGTTGGAATCTTAAAAGCTTACAAACTTTCTCTCCACCCAAGTTTTAGGTTGAAGATGATATCTTGAAAGAAATCTGAAACAGGTCATAAGCGTGTCAAGATTTGAATTAATCTTGTGGAGTAATCTTTGCTGATGGGTCAGTATGTATATATACAAATCTATGTTCTAAGTGTTTGATAACACACAGAGTATGATCAGTTCTACAAGAGTATCTTGAAGATACGTAGAAACTGATCACCTCTATGAATAAACCAGATAAAAATAAGTAATAGTGTTGATTCTTACTCTGTGAACATTTAAACTATGTGAACATAACCAATCAACTGATGAAACCATCAAAGGAAAAGAATGTTTTATTAAAATGGAAAATCTTACACATACTCACCATCATGCATCTCAAAATGCATTATCTAAATTAGTTACATGCATGAATATGATTGCTGGTGATCAATATGATGATTATTCAAATATATGAGGAACAAGGGTTTAGAAAACTAACCTAGCAGGGCCTATTTAATTATGGGTACCAAAAATAGAAATGTATCTAACCTGCAGGTACCTGGTATATCTGGCCACACTAAGGAATGCTAAAGCAGAGCACTTTAGTCAAGAAAGATTCAACCAGCAGAAGGCTTAAGACTGTTCAGAAATGATTCTGATAAAATTCCTATATGTCAAAGCCTGCCCTTGAAGACCTGCTGAGCTAATCTAAATGAAGTTCACATGGCTGCTGATCCTTATATAGAAGTAAGCCACTCAATGAAAGATTGAAAGGTTCTTATATGCTCAATCATGCAAAGCATGTCATACGAAAAGAATCCTCAAGGAAGCTCACCTCAAAGTATCATCGAGCATCAGACATGAGGAACTCATTACGGGAGCAGAACTCCAAGTACAAGCGGTCAAGGAAGACTACATTCGTAGTGCTATCAAAGGATCGTAGAAAATCAACCTTGAAGAAACTCATTTCTACGACACAAGAAGATTTGATGACTTCAGCCAGGATAAGATATGCATGGCTGCCTTCTGCTACATATGAAGAAGAAGAACTTATGTCTCTTTGAGAAGACAGTATCAACTATGGGGGAGTAGTGATTTGCTAACAGGATAGCAGCTCTAAAACATTAGAGATATACTATGAAGCAGTGTACCAGTTACAGAGTCCCAAAACATTATGGCTGATGAACCAAATGAAGATCCATAGTCAGTAGGAACGTCTCAAAATGTACTACTGATAACCAGTCAACCACCCAACTTAAAATCGTGGAGAGCCTACGATCAAACATCTAATCGTAGTGTAAGAGTAGGAGGAAACCACGAATACAACAAATGCAAATGTCTAAAGGTGGTAGAGGATCTCCCCATTAGAAAAGGTCAAACGAGATATCAGTGCAAATCACTTCTAAAGTTTTTTATCTGAAAAGTGCCTCAGGGACAAACATGACCCTTAGTTCACTCTAAGAGGTTGGCCCTTCTTGAGCTACCTTAACCCAGAAGGAATGCTTAGTAAAGTTTATCTCAAGGACCAAGATAGTCAACGATCGTAGAGTAGAGGTCGAAGAGAACTCAACAATCGTGGAGCAACCTCAGCGATTGTAGAAGAAAACTCGACGATCGCAGTATTACCAGAGAATATCATAGCTCATAAGGAGCTTGGAAGAATTGGATACTTGTTCAACTACTCAGATCGTGTGAAGATAAATACGAACACAATTTGGAAAGACATCATGCAAACACACCTCAGAACTTAAGTGCCCAAACTAACTTGGGGTATATCAGTGATCAAGCTATGCAGTTTCAAGATGAGGATTAGTGTCAAAACCATCCACTTCAGCATCTCTTAGAAGAAGATCGCTGAGTCAACAAAGGAAAACGTAGAGTCCATAACTACCTTACCGGGATACTCTACGAACCAAAAAGGTTAATGGTCAATCCACGTCAGTAATGATTATTCTCTTAAAGGAATATAAAACCGAAGAGGTTATGGGGAGTTACAGCTCATTACTGGGCATCGTGCAACCAATGGCTAGTTAACACATCACAGCGTATGCAGAGTCAGAAGGGACTACCATAAAGATAAATTAAAAATCTGCAAATAGTTATCAAAAACTATCGAACCTCTTTCCCTCCCAGTTTTAAACCCTAGAATCCTCTTCTAAGCAAGAATCTGTTGACCCTCCAGAGAATTGCCCAAATCACATTCACCGATCTCTCAAAAGACTCTCTAAATCAAATACCCATATTGTTTGAACTCTTCAAATGGCAGATTAGCGAGTAATCACCGGCATTCAGCTAGGAACCAAGTCGTTTGAGAAATCCAAAAAGAAGTTCAGAGACATTCTTGAACTGGTAAAGAAAGCTGGATTCTCAGAATGTCCTGAGGCAGGCACTCGAGTATACACTGAGCTGGTTAAGGAGTTTTACTCAAACGCATCCATAAATTTCGGAACCCTTTCTACTAAGGTCAAAGGTCAGTCTCTAAAACTGAAATCATCTGATATCAATCAATGCTTAGGCTTTCCTAACGGAGGACTGAAAAGCCTTGATGAGATTAACACTGAACAAGTGAAGAAAATTATGGGGTACCAAAGAAACCCTAGTCTGAAGGACATGAAGAAAAAGGATTTTTTAGAAGAATTCGAGTTCCTTGCTGAGATAGTGGGAAAATGTATACTATGCAAGGACACTGCACATGACACTGTGCTTGATCAACAACTGAAGATTATGTCTACAATAGTTCTGAAGAGGCAAATAAACTTTGGAGCTATCTTGTTCGATCAAATCTCCAAATGGGTGGAAAAGGCTGAGATGAAGAAGTCTACAGATAAACCCCTCACAAAGGTTTTTCATGGAAGACTATTAAGCATTGTGCTAATGAAGAAACTGGGAGGCAAGATCAAGGATGATGAAGGATAGCCTTTGAATGTTCACAAAGTAATGTCTCCACAACTGTTTGTGAACTGGAAGAAGAACCCAAAAGAAAACAGGATGTTAACAACAACTGGGAGCAGCAGAAAGAACTCTGCGAAGAAGAGAAAGGCGAAAGAGGTGGAAAGCTCTGAATTTGGTGAATCTGTACCAATAGCAACCACACCAGAAAAGAATAAATCCAAGGGTGTGAAGAAAACTAAGTCTTTACCAAGAAGTCTCTCCACAGAAGACAAGGATAAAGATGAAAAGGTCTTAACTGCAGAGACCACAAAGAGGAGTAGTAACAGATTACTTCAAGGGCCATCCAGAAAGAAAGCTAATGTGGTAAAAAAGCAAGCCCCAGCTTCCCAAGAAAGTCAATCTGACAAAGAAGAGAACGTAAAGTCAGAAGAAGAGAAGGGAACCGATAAGCTCAAAACTGGGTCCCCAAAGAATAAATCTAGCAATGAAGGTGAAGCTTTATCATTGAAAGAAAAATGCAGACTCTGATAACGAAGAAGAATGTATAAGCCCTATAGCTAACTCTCAGAGCATCCACTCTGAAGATGACAAAACTGCATCTCCTACTACAACTACTCCTACAAACCCACATGATGGTTCAAAAGATGTTGAGTCTGAATAAGAAGGACCTGCCCTTGCCAATGATGAACATCAAGGAAATTTATCTAATGATTCAGAAGCTTCACATTCTGAAGAAGAAGAAAAGTTTGTCTCTCTTATAGCTGAACCTCCAAGGAAAAGAATGAGCAACAGATTACTTGTTAAATCTGTCTCAAAGAGGCAAAGTGAACACTCTACTGCAATCATTGAAGTCAGTGATGATGAGCCTGACTCCAAGGGAGAAGATGCTGAAGAAGGCACTAATGATGAAAACCAATATGAAGAATTCTCCGATGAATCAGATGAAAGGAGTCAGCATGATTCAAGCTCAGAAGGTGAAGAAATAGAGAATGATGATAAAATGAAGGAACAAACTGATGAGTCCGATGAAGGAAATCTACAAAGGTCTGATTCCTATTCAGAACAGAGAGAAGATGGAAGGAACTTCAGTTCTGCAGAAGAAGAACCAGAAAGTTTTCACATCCCTAATCCTGTAAATCGCAAGAGAAAGATTGTAGTCGAAATTGACAAATCACTGAATCTGCTCCCTAGAAGATGGATCAATCATGGAAATGAAAAGCTAAATGTGGTAATGATGACTATATAAAAATGTGCTCAACAATCGTAAGGCTATGAAATTAGACACCTCAACTATAATATATGAGCCTGAAGTTAATAAACATGCAATAAGGTGGTTTCACCCTCATATGCCATGGGTAAAGGTATCTCTCACTGAAGATAACAGTTATCTCACATAGGTCTTCTCTTATCTTCCCAACCTGGAGCTGGTGTCACAGAACTTTCCAAGAATATGGAAGTTTGCAACCAAAATGATCAAAGAACAGCCTCACTACAAAGTCTACCGACATGCTGACAATCATTATATTCCTTATGATCAAAGAGTGGACTCTAATGGCAGAAGGAGTATATCCAAGGAGATGATCGCAGAGTCTATTTACTTCTCCAATGATGTTGATCAAGTCCAAAATAAGAAGCCTCCCTCGGCCCAAGCACTATTACCCGACATTCCTTCATCCTCTAATAGCGATTGGTACTCAACGATTGTTCAGATTCTCAATGCTTTTGAAAATCTATCCAAAGATGAAAATCGTAGAGTCCAATCAGGTGTTTAACAAGAAGATGCCCAACCAGATGACCAAATTCCCATGGAGAAGAAGCTATTAAAGAATTCTGATGAGCTGATTGAGAAGATATCTCAAATCAATGAAGAGTCAAAGATGTTGAAAGCAACAGGAGATAATTCAGCTCAAGATAGACTTCAAGCCACTATGGCTGATGTATCTCTTAGAATTAAAGAGATAGATCAAATTTATCTGAAGGCCATACATGATCATAAGGTAGAAGCTCTACGAGCACAGAAGGCCAATGAAGAGCAAATTTAAGTCCTCTATGACAATATTGACAACCTGAATCAATCTTTCTCCATGCAACTTGAGCTGAGCCAACAAGAACTCAAGATTGAAGTTGGTAAATCCTCTTATTTGATGGAGCAGCTTATGTCCAACATGGAACACATCTCTCAAGTGATTAATGACAAAAAGGGGGAGAAATGCAAAGAAGAAGACAGCAGCTACAGTAGTGGAATCATCATCTGAGGGGGAGTCAAAAGATGATGATCCCATGAATGCAAAGTTTGAGGGGGAGCCAGAGCCAGAAAAAGAAGAAGAGCAAGAATCTAAGAAGGAGAAGTGAAAAGAAATAGAGTCACCATCTAAGGGGAGCAGGAGCAAGAAGATCAAGCAGATGAGTAGCTGATTAATATACATCATGTAAGACACACAAAGAGCCAAAGAGGTACATCTCTAACAAGTTAGGTATGTTTCGGATCCAGGATGTAGAGTGTCATAGCTTGTAAAATTCCACATTATTATCAATGACATTCATGATTATCTGTTTTAGAAATACAGTTGCTCATTGGATATAAGAGTCATTCATAACATGCATATGCACTTATTGTTTTTGTCATAATCAAATAAGGGGAGATTGTCAGGAATAAGCATGTGAATGTTATTATGAATGAGTATACAAGTATGCTTTCATTTAAGAAAAGTTGTAAAGTCCTTTAATAGAGAATAGAAACATATATACAAGGACTTAGAATGAATTGATCAAATGTGTTAGGTTGATCCTACATAAGCAAAACAACTTTGTGAAGTCCATAAAAAGAAATAATGTACAAGGATTATAAATATAGAAAGATCAAGTTTGTTAGGTTGATCTTATGATGTAATAGATAGGCTTGTCTACTCGTCAAAGCACTGCACTAGAAATCGTAGTCTTCCAGGAAAGTCAAGGAAAACTGGAGAGCTATCGAGGCAAAATCGTAGTCTACAAGACAGTAGATCTTGGAGTTCATAGACTGCCAGGAGAAACGAGGAAGGATCATAGTATGTAGAGAAGAACTTCCTCAGAGCCGTAGTCTGCTGAGGAAGTCATGTCTTGAATCGTGAGAGATGACCTTTGCTCTGAGCCGACCGAGCATCTGTCGAAGCCAAGTCAAGAATCGTAGACTACACTCAGAGTCGTAGAGTCTATTGATGTCGAAGCCAAGTAAAGAATCATAGACTACACTCAGAGTCATAGAGTCTACTAATCGTATCAGAGGCAAAGATTGTAGTCGAGCAAGATCATATGAAGACAACAAGCACAACGACAGAAATCATAGAGTGTCAAGATCTAATCTCGGAGTCGTAGTGTCTACACAGCCGAATCTGAATCGTAGAGTATATAACTGAGACTTCAATAAATGTGATCACAATGCCAAGGCAGAATCATAGAGCAAACATGATTCTTAGTAATTGAGCACTTCCGGAATATCCAAAGGAACGAAGCCTCTGGTTGGTACTGCAAAGATACATCCCACACAAAGGAAACCAGAGAGCACTCAATGAATGGCATGTAAGCTAACAGAAGATTTAAGCACCAACTCAATCAACATCCAGATTGAGTTATGAAGCCATTCGAGATGAAGTCTTCCACAAGTTGATCAGAAGAAGACTTCAGTAACTGACTAAGGAAAGTCAGCAAGTACAGTAGTTGTCAAGAAAATAGAAGAAGATGATCTTAAAAGAAACCAAGATCGTAGTATTTACTAAATAAAGAAGGAACTGATGGAGTGTACCCAAAGATACTGGTCAGCCTCTAAAGAAAAAGGCTAAAGGGATTAAGCATTGGGTCAGTCCATTGATGATAAGTGAACAAGAGATCACAAGGAGGAAAGGGCCAGAACAAAGAGTCAAGCCATCAGTATCTGAGAGCAGTCGAAGTAAATAGAATTGTTGAAGCACTGTACAAGTAATGGAAGAGGTGTTCTACATTAAAGATCCAATCAACACTCTTCAAGATCGTAGTGTTATCTCTACCTGTCAACGAGACACTATGATCTAGTCCAAGAAGGTATGCATCAGAAACTTAGAGTTCGGTCGTCTGAAGGTTGAAGCATTGGAAACTATTCAATCTAAAGATTGATTGTCGAACAAGGCTTATTGGAGAACATCGATGCAAAAAGACAACCTCTGATCGAGAAATCAGAAGAAAGAAATAAAGTTGACTACTTGCCTGAGACATCAAAGTAACATATCTGACAGAGTAGGTGAAACAGTAGACTGCAGTGTCAGAAAGTCAGAAAAGGGGATAACATGTCACATCTGTAGTCTACATCAAATAACTCGAGATCTGTGAAGCAATTCAAAAAGCTTTTAACGACTACTTTCTAACAAAAAGATTGGGAAGGATTATAAATTAATAGAGCTTCAAAGATCAAGAGTTGCTGATGATTGCAAAAGTTGCAGAACCATTGAGTTATTAGAATGCTATATTGTTGACTCTATGAGTTCCACCAGATATCAAAAAGAACAAGTCTCAGTGATAGTAAGACTACATAGGTAGAAGTGAAGCAGCTTTGAAGAAGGACTTAATCAGACTAGAGCTCCACTCAATAAAGATGAGAATGCCATTGAAGATGGCAGCTAAGCTGAGAGCCGACAAGGACAAGAAGATAGCATTCAGAAAAGTGGCAGAGTACAAAGAAGATCAAGAAAGCTACTATACAGATCACCATGAACCAAAGGCTGAAAAAGAGCAGATGCAGAATCATGTCTGCAAAGCATTCAAGAAGGGTTTAGGGATTGCTAAGTGCCAGACAAAGTCTACCAAAAGCTCAGAGACTTAGCCAATCCAGATGGTGATGGTGCACAGCTGGCATCAGATGAAGATGAGCATAAAAGAGTAAAGATCAGCTGCACCAAAGAAGATGTAGTCCAGACTCCAAGCAGAATGTCAAGAGGACTACGCCAAGCAGCTAAGTACATAAGATGTTCAAGCCTAAAGACATCTTAGCAGGTCAGTACCACCACCAACAACAACAACTACTACAACAACAAGAATCCAGGGTCTGAGGGGTTCTTGTCCGGAGGGACTAAACGATATTCCAAGCCTGCTAGGCTTGAAGAGTTCCTAGGGAACTAGAGGAGTTCCAAGGCTATTGGCCTTGAAGAGTTCTTAGTGAACTGAAGTTTCGAGGCTACTGGCCATGAAGGAATCATAGTGATTCAAGGTGTTGTCCTTCCTTAGTGGAAATCCTGCTAGTTGAAAGCAGAAGAGTGAATTAGGAGCTTGAGTCTCTAAACCACTTAAAATCCCTTGTGTCATTTACTTTATGTTATTTACATTATGTACTTAACTGCTATAACTGCTACGTATGTATTAACTGCTTACAACTTAACTAACTCTAAGAACAATGTTTTTATGATTATGAATATATCAATGCAGAGGAACTTTCACTTATTCTGCTGTGCTTGAAAAGATTCTTAAGTTTGTCATATGCTAATTCATTTGCAATACAAAATAAAAGTGATAACAATTTGAAATAACAAGGATCTATTCAATCCCCCTTCTAGATCTATTGTGTGCCTACTTGGAACTAACACCCTCTTTCCCAAAATTATTTGGAGAAGTGACATCTCTTTTCCTTTTATAATCTCTCTTCTTTTGACACTGTCTTAATGCTTCATTTCCTAATTCATCGGTCCCTTTCAATTCTGATGGTCCTGCTAATTTAAAGTCTAAGGTAAATTAATCCTTAAAGTATTTGCTCAACTTCTGGTGGATTTCTTGACCTCCATTGTGAAGCTTCTAGTAACACGTTTACCAACTATTGAGTTAGATTTGTCTCTAACTGGTTCCCATTAAACTCTGCTTGTGATTTTCCTTGTGATGCCATTTATCTACAAATAGCAATTAACTAAATATAAGCATAATAATCCATTTAATTTGGCAAACAATGTGTATATATTCAATTATATTCTCTCTCTCTCTCTCTCTCTCTCTATATATATATATATATATATATATATATATATATATATATATTATTATATACTCCAAGAAAATGATTGACCGATTACTGATTTATATATTTTCACTGTTTTTTTCCTATCGACTTCTTACACTAGAAACATCATACTATCATAACTACTGTTCCTCTACTGCCATCTATTTTTCTTAAGCTCTCATGCTCTTCATTTCCTTTTCTCCTAACTAACTTTGACATTATCAATCAGCCCTCTTGTGGATATCCACAATTTCTCCAACGACTATTAAAATCTATATAATTTCTTTTCTTTTAATGTTACTCCAACTTCTTTTACTTCTTCTTCTGTTGTCCTTCCTTTTGACTCTATATGAGTCTCATAGAAACTTTAATCTCCCTCTTCACTTAACTCCAAATTTGGTACTCTTCATGAGCACTATCTGAATCTACCACAGGTTTGCCTTTTATAGCTTCACATATTTAGTTGTAAACTACTTCTGCTGACACTTCCTCTATTCTATACTTTAGATCATTCTCCATTGCTGTAGTCTATTTTAGTTCAAGTACTATCTTAAGCGAAACACACAGCTTTTCACTTATTATATGAATACACTTAACTCTTTCACTTACAAAAATATTAATTTGATATCTCCCACTTCTACTGATGAATTTCCTTAATTCATCTCCTACAAACTCGACTTTAGTTTATCTCTTTATTATTGTTCTCTTCCTAATACTAAGTCTCTTATTTCCTTCAGAATAGGCTTTAAACTCCTTGCCATGTTCAACTTCAAATCTCACCCTGCCATGTCACTTCCTAGATCCATCACCATCTCCTTGCTTACAACCTTAACTGTGACACCCCCAAATCTAGGTACTTCATTCCCACAAGATTTGGTGCTCACTGTCCATACATTCATACTATCTACACAAATAAACAAAATTTAAGTCATAAATCCTTCCCTTAATTAGGGTTACATTAATAAATTCAAAAATAATCCCAGGTTCTCTAACCTTTAAACATCATTCAAGTGCAGAAATAAAATTTATTACATCACATCATTATTAAAAAGTCTAAGATCATCATAATAAATAAAAGTACAAATCAGCATCACTTGTACAATTTTCCCTTTCCTTTGCTAGTTGAAGGTTCATCTACCTTCTCCACTTTAGCTGGATTAAGTTTATAAATATGCAAGAGTGAGCAAAACGATTACTCACTAAATATAACAATGAATCAATAGGAGTATAATAATAACTGCCAACAATAGGCTCATCAAGAATAGATAGTACTCTGATAATGATAATCAGGAACTAGAATCCAAAACATAGAGTATACATAAGTGAGGGTCATAAGACCATGAACTATGTCCACAGTTGCGAGTAATCTTTCAACTCCAACTTTAATAGTCATAAGACTATAAGGACTCCTCATACTTAGGGGGATCAACCCTTCGTACAATGTATCGTGCACAAACATTTTAACGCTACGCGTAAGTTATCCCCTAATAATAATAGGGTTGTTCATCTCAGTATTTAGAGAACAAGTCCGCACCAAAGAAAGTTTGGTTTGGATAAGATTTCAAGGGTAATTTGAAGTTCAACGAACATCAACTAGAGGACTAGTTGAATTAATAGTGTATGATAATCACAAAAGATGTTTAATAACAACATAACATAGAACAATTGAGAATCATAAATGAACTGACTATACATGTTAAACTCATGCTTGAAAAAACTATAGAGCATAAGTATTTAACAAAATGAAGAAAATGGTAAACCTTTGCTTGAACAATAAATAAGCTAAGGTTAGAGTCTTATAACATTAGAAATGAAATTACTGAACATACATTAACTGGTAGCAAGCTAGAAACTATAAACTTGTCCAACATGGTATTAAATTCCAGCAAGGAATAAAAACAATTCAATAATACATACGAGAGTTCAAACTGTGTTCATTATACAAGAATGTAACTTAAGAAACTTTCTTAACTATAAACAAGATAGAATGAATCAACAAAATGAGAATTCAAATAACATTAGAGTTAAAGTTCCTTCGAATGAACTAGGACGATTGACTTATTCAATCAACAGTTGAAATAGAAAGCTTGCTCAATCAAAGAATAAATCTTCATAATATAATAATGGAACTATCTCAACGAAAATAAAGAATTAGGAAACTTTCTCAATGTAAAAGATAGAGTTTAGAAATTTGCTCAATGTAAAAATAGAGTTAAAAAACTTGCCTTAAGCGTAAGCTATAAAGCTAAACTCACGATTACCTACACATAATTTTAGAACCACAATACCTATTAGATATGCTAACATACCATAACATGATCATTACCATTTACATTTCAGAAACTCTAAGTGTTTTACTTCACAACACTTGTCTAACGTTCATTATGTATACCAAATTATCACATAACGCATTCTTGATTTACCAATCACTTTTAAAATTTTGAACTCATAATCCACATAACATGACTCTATTTAACCTTGTTGTTACATGATTCTAACATTCCATAACCTTAGGCAGCTACAACGAAAAACCAAAGTCTGCAGAGTAAACAGACTCCAGTGTCTAAAAATGGGCACTTTCATGCGGTGCACATGAAGTTTTATATGGGATGTCGCATGTACCACAAGGGCGACTTGGCAGAACTCAGTTTTGCATAACAGAGCTACGACACTTTTCTTAAGCCAACTAACACGAATTTCACCTATCAAACAGTAAAATTAACACATACAAATTATACAACACCTTTACAACATGTTTCCTCACTTATATATCAATATAGAACAACTTAACAACAATTACACTACTGTAATTTCTCAAATTTCATTTTTTTCATATAAAACTCAATTTTCTTAACATTCATCCTAAAATTCATCACTAGAAATTCATTACATGATCAAATCATCTCGTTCAAATTACATTATGTTCATATCTCAATGAACTAACATCTACAAGCTTCAATTTATACATTCACATACAAATTGAGCATTAAAATTGATACTTACTCGGACTATATACGAAGAACATAAACACCGACATCATTTTCTTTTATTGTTATCCGAATTTAGCATGAATTCCTCGTTTAAAACACAATCTCCGCTTATCATATACTCATATAATCACAAGTAACCCCATAATATAGCAACAATTCAACAATTTGAAATTCACAGATTATATAAAAGTTGTCGTAACACTCATAAACACACACACACACACATATATATATATAATACTAATGTTGTGTAAAAATACCTTGAATTTGCTTGCAATCCTTGTTAACTCACTAGAATTTGCCGTGAAAATTCTTGAGGCTCCTCTCCAATTCTCTCTTAAGTTCTCTATCACTCTCTCTGAACTCTCTCAAAACCCAACGTATAGTGAACAAAACTAAGCCAAAACTGATAGCCAGAGTAGGAAATAAACTGATAGTCTTAATACGCCAACTTAATTATAATGGCAGTTACAACATAAACGTATATAATATAAATATATTATATTTATTATTTTATTTATTTTATTTATATTATTAAATTTAAATTTCAAAAATTAGAAATATCAAAAGCCATAAGGCTTGTTTGCAAGAAACCATTTAAATTTTAAAGAATTAAAATACTTAAGCCTTGATTGGCAAAACTAATTTAAATCCTTTTTAATTTATTTTAATAAAAACTTTAGTTTATAAACTATAATCACATATTATTTCATATCCAACATTAACCCATTAAATTAACCACATACTATATTTTAATTAAATAAAGCCTTTTAGCAAATATCACCAAATTATAATTTTCCTTATAACTTCATTTAATAATTTAACATACCATCTAAATTATTAAATCAACACAACAACATAACACCTCATGTTATAATACAAACCTCTAAATTATAAATTAATTTAATTTAGTAACTTCTCTAATACATTTAGATTCATCAACCATCACATCAATAAAATATTTATTTAACAACAAACACCTCAAATAATATCTATATAACTCAATAAATATTTAAATTACAATTTATAATTTCGGATCGTTACATCCTTCCCTCCTTACAATGATTCTATCCCCAGGATCACAATTCAAATAATCAAATCGTCACATTCTCCCCTACTTACAAAGATTCTATCCCCAGAATCGAAAACACGAACTAAACAAATAACTCACGGTAATTCTTCATCATATCAGCTACGAGTTCCCACGTAGCCTCTTCGACATTGTGGTTTCTCCATATTACCTTCACAGAAGGTATCACTTTATTTCTGAGCACTTGTTCTTTCCTTTCGACTATCTGGATAGGAATCTCTTCGTAAGACAAATCTTTACTGAACTACAACGGTTCATACTCAATCACATGCTTGTAATCGGGTTTATAGTCGCAACACCGACACATGAAAAACATTGTGCACATGCTCTAATTCTGGAGGTAAAGCTACTTCATAAGCTACCTCCCCTACTTTTCGCAAAATTTCGAAAGGTCCAATAAACCTCGGGTTGAGCTTTCCTTTCTTGCAAAAACAAATTTTCCCCTTCCAAGGAAAAACTTTCAGGAACACGAAATTTCCTGCTTTAAACTCACGACTCTGTCTGTGTTGATCAACATACTTTTTCTGTTGATCTTGAGCCGCTACCAGTCTTGCTCTGATGAATTTGACAAATTCAGCGGTCTACTGAACCAGTTTTAGGCCTAGTAATTGACGTTCACCAACTTCTTCCCAGTATAGGGGAGTTCTGCATTTCCTTCCATAGCATGCTTCGTATGGCGGCATACCAATGCTTGCATTGTAACTGTTGTATGAAAATTCCACCAACGGTAAATGATCATCCCAGTTTCATTTAAAATCCATAATGCACGCTCTAAGCATATCTTCAAGCGTCTGGATCGTTCTTTCGCTTTGCCCATTGGTTTGTGGATGATACGATGTGCTCATCTTTAATTACGTTCCCATGCATTCATGTAGTCTCTTCCAGAAATTTGATGTGAACCTCGGATCTCTGTTTGATACAATTGACATTGGAACTCCATGTCTTGAGACGATCTCTTTAACGTATAGTTTCGCCAACTGATCAAGGTTAAATCTAATCTTGATTGCCAAAAAGTGTGTAGATTTTGTCAATCTGTCCACTATCACCCATATCGCATCGTACCCTTTCTAAGTCGTTGGAAGACCTACTACAAAATCCATTGTAATATGCTCCCATTTCCATTCCGGTATCACCAACGGTTGAATTAATCCGCTTGGTCGTTGATGCTCGGCCTTCACTTTCTGACATGTCAAGCACTTTGCAACGCATTCCGCAACATCTCTTTTCATGTTCGGCCACCAAAAATGACGCCGCAAATCTTGATACATTTTCATACTTCCCGGATGAATTGAATATCTTGAGCTATGTGCTTCCGTCAAAATTTCTTCTTTAACATCCTGAACTACTGGAACCCAAATTCGTCCCTCGAATCTTAGCATTCCCTCAGTATCGACCTTGTACTTCACTTCTTTACCTTCGGCCATTCTTTCCTTTATTTTCTTGCATTCTTCATCTTATAGTTGCGTGTTTTTCACTTTGTCCACCAAAGTTGGACTAGCTTCCATCTGGAATAATTTTTCATCGGATTCTTCTGGAAATTTGATTTCTATCTCTAACCTTGCCATTGCTGTAATAAGCTCCTCCTTATCTGTTAACAACATCAACTTTTCTCTGCCTTTCCTACTCAAGGCATCTGCAACCACGTTTGCTTTGCCTGGATGATAAAAGATATCACAATCATAATCCTTTATCAATTCCATCCATCTCCTTTGTCGCATGTTCAGGTCTTTCTAGGTGAAAATATACTTCAGACTTTTATGGTCTGTGTAGATCTCACATTTTTCTCCGTAGAGGTAGTGTCTCCATATCTTCAATGCGAACACAATCGCTGCCAACTCTAAATCATGAGTCGGATACCCTTTCTCGTAGTCTTTCAGTTGCCTTGATGCATACGCAATAACCTTACCATTCTACATAAGGACACAACCCAAACCTTTGTGTGACGCATCACTATACACAACAAAGTTTCCCATATTATCTGGTAAAGACAACACAGATGCCACACTTAAAATCTTCTTCAGTTCTTGAAAACTATCTTCACACTTTTCCGTCCAAACAAATTTTACAGATTTTCTTGTCAAATTTGTCAACGGAGAAGCAATCTTGGAAAAATCCTGAATAAATCGTCTGTAATATCCTGCCAACCCCAAGAAACTTCTTACTTCTGATGGAGTTCTTGGTTGTTCTCAATTTATCATAGTTTTAACTTTTGATGGATCCACCGAAATACCATCCTTATCAATTACATGCCCAAGAAATTATACATGTTCTAGCCAAAATTCACATTTAGAGAATTTCGCGTACAACTTTTCCTTTCTTAACATCTCCAACGTCTGACGTAAGTGTTCCACGTGTTCCTCTTGAGTTTTAGAGTACACCAAAATATCATCGATGAAAACCACCACAAATTTGTCCAAAAATGGTTTAAACACCCTCTTCATCAAATCCATGAACGCTGCAGGGGCGTTTGTCAAACCAAAAGACATTACTAAAAATTTGAAATGTCCATACCTAGTTCGAAATGCCGTCTTCGGTACATCCTCCTTCCTTACCTTCAATTGGTGATATCCACTTCTCAAATCTATTTTCGAGAAATATCTCGCACCCTTCAATTGATCAAACAAGTCATCTATTCTTGGCAATGGATATTTGTTCTTAATAATGACTTTGTTCAATTTCCTATAATCAATGTAAAGACGCATTGACCCATCCTTCTTCTGCACGAATAACACCGGTGCTCCCCACGGTGACCACTCGGCAGAAGGTACTTTTTGTCTAATAGTTCTTGCAGTTGCACCATTAGTTCCTTCATTTCCACCAGAGCCATTCTGTACGGGGCCTTCGATATCGGAGCGGTTCCTGGTGCTAAGTCAATCACGGACTCGATTTCTCGTTCAGGCGGAAGTCCTGGCAAATCCTCCGGAAACACGTCCATGAACTCCCTAACTACTGGTATTTCCTCTAATTTCATACCCTTCTCCTTTTGAGTATCGACTATGTAAGCTAAATGCCCTACACAACCCTGACTCAATAACTTTTTGGACTGCATCATCATCAGACATTTCATTTGTCTAGGCGATTTGCTACCATGAAAAATAACCTTTGACGGAGTCATAAGGTTTACACACTTCTTTTGGCAATCAATTATCGCTCCATAATTGAATAGCTAATCCATTCCCAAAATAACATCGAACTTTCTGAGTTTTATCGGGACTAAATCTACTTTCATAACATTCCCCTTAATGTTCACCCTACAGTTCTTGTACACAAACCTAACAGGAATAACTTCCCTATTCGCCATTTCTATATTTAAAGGGAATTTCAATTCTTCACAAGGTATTTCTAACCTCTTAGCAAATTCATCAGATATAAACGAGCAAGTAGCACCCGAATCAAATAATATATATGCATCTATATCATTGATTGGGATAATACCTGACACGACATCTTTTGATTGCACCGCATCCTGCACTGTCATTATGAAGGTTCTGGCTGTGGGCTTATTTGTTGATGTTGGTCCAGCAATAGCCAGCGCACCTCCACTAGCATTTCCCTTACTCTCATTTGTCTCACCAGATCTCTTTTTAGGGCATTCACGAGCAAAGTGATCATTGGATCCGCACGTGAAGCACACATTCTTCTTAGCCTAAGTGCAATTTGGGGCGATGTGACCCTCCTGGCCATAATTGAAGCATACTCGCTTCCCCATCAAGCACACACCCTTGTGAAACTTTCCACACGTAGCATATGCTTCAAACTTCTTATTTTGCTGGTTTCTTTGCTGATTTCCAGCTCCCCCATTCGCATTCCACTTCCTCTTCAAGTTGTTGTTGCCATTTCCACCGTTACCACCACTACCATTCTTAACTTCACCTTCACTCTTCTTTTTCCTCTGCTCTTGATAGTGTTTAGTTACTGCCTCGCCTCAACTTTTAGTGAGAACTGCTTTCTCCATCACTGCTGCAAACGTCCTCAATTGGAA
This sequence comes from Panax ginseng, assembly GCA_020205605.1. NCBI lineage: Eukaryota > Viridiplantae > Streptophyta > Magnoliopsida > Apiales > Araliaceae > Panax > Panax ginseng. The sequence continues at coordinate 67,388,179 of CM035129.1, forward strand.
TAGGGAAACCCTACTATATAACCAGGGTTTCAGTCCTTGCTCAAACCTCTTCGACTTGCGTTCATCTGTGGTGACATGATATGGCGCAAACCTCGCCAACTCATTGAATCTTGCGGCATACTCTAACACCGACATCGTTCCCTGCTTTAGTTCCAAAAAATGAACCTCTAGCTAACTCTTCGAACTCTCTGGGAAATAGGTCTCGAAGAACAACTCCTTAAAGCTACCCCAGGTCATCACTCCTCGTCCTTCCCGAGTTTTGTTGGCCTGCCACCAATAACTAGCTTCTGCTTTTAACATGAATGTTGCAAAAGCATTCTTCTGATCCTCCCCTACTCTCGCAACATCGAACATGTAAGACCCCAACTTTTATGAATAAAGATGAATTTTCTATAATTATCATTTTTGAATGAATTTGATATAATGTTATAGTTGTGGGTAATATTTATAAATTTTGCAAAGTACGCAAGTTGTTATATAATATTCGATTGGTCGGGGAATATTCATTTTAACAGGGAATATTCGTAAGACGGCACAATTATTGGTGGACCCAACAACGGAATTATTGTTGGATTAAGAAAATGACAAAAAAATATTTTATGAAAGTAATGGCGAAAGTTTTACCGTTAACTATTGAAACACCCTGTGTTAAAAGTACAGGGATACGCGTGGTTACATAGTAGCACATGGTATTGATTATTGATGCATGCGTGAGAAGTCATTCAGTTTAATTCAATTATTGTCGATATTTTATATATTATTAAATTAATAATTGAGATGACAGAGTTATTAATATTATTATTTGCATTATTAACGATGTCTAGAAGTTCTACCAAGGAGAGGTTTGGTCAACTAATTGCGCGCCAATAGGGAGAAATCCTTATTGGAAAGCCCCCTCTTTCCTAAAAACGACACAGTGCCCATTAATAGTGTGAATAATAATAATGATGATGAAGTTTTATTTTATTAGTATTATTAATGTAATAAAACAGAAAAGCTTTTTATATAAAACAGAAAACTTTTATAAAGTTATTCGTTTTAATAGGCTAATAGTAAAATCTTTTTATATAAAACAGAATACTTTTATAAAGTTATTCGTTTTATTAGACAATAATTTGAGTATATTATATTTTATTATGCATAGTGTTTGCATAGTGTCTGCATAGTTTTTGCATAGTAAAATCTTTTTAAAAGTTATTCATTTTATTAGATTATTAATAGAATATATTATATTTTATTGTAAACCAATCTGGACCGTCCATTTAAAGTAAATCACTCTGGACCGTTCATGGATTGGTTACTATTCAGTCCATTCTTTTATAAATGGAAGCTCATTCCTTCATTATTTCTTACGAATTCACTGAAACTCTAGAGAGAGAAACTGTAGAGAGAATTATTCTTCTATCTTGAGCGTATTTCTTTAGCGTTTAAGAAAGCTTTGAGCGTAGTGCAAGTTTCTTCAACTATATCCCCGCCCTACCGTCGGAGTACTCTTCTTTATAAGGTAAGGGATATTATTTGTTGTACTCGTAAGGGGTATTATTTTTTTTTCTATTCATGAAGAGAACTTCATTATTCCAAAGATTTATTATTCTCGTTGGAATAACCTTTTATATACTTGATCTACCCTATACTTGGTGAAATTCTTACATTATTCCATTATTTATTATTCTCTTTGAAATAACTTTTGTTTATGCGAAGTACCACATACATGGTGAAATTCTCGTTGTTATTCCATTCTTTATTATTCTGCATTGGAATATCATGTACATGCATTTTACGGGACCTAGTTCCGCTTTTATTATTCTGCATTGGAATATCCTCCGCCTACATGCGTTTTACGCGGACCAGTTTCGTTATTTATTATTTTATTGGAATAACTCTGTGCCAAGCACCGTATGCATGGTGATTTCATTGTTGTTCCATTCTTTATTATTCATTGGAATATCCCGTCTGGCAAGCGTATTCACCTTTGACACAGTTCGATTATTTATTGTTCTGTTGGAATAACCTGTCTATGCGAAGTACCGCATGCATGATGATTTCTTTTGATATTTCATTCTTTATTATACTCAGTTGGTCAAAGTTTTGACTTCTATATTCCATGAAATTAGTGGAATATCCTTGATACTTGCGCTTCATCCAGTATCTTTCCATGGAAATATTCTTCTGAGCATTCTTAAATTTTACTCTACAAAAATGTATCATGTTGACAATTTGGATGTTATTAGTTCCTGAATAAATTAATTCTTGAACTTGTTTTATTGAATTCTTATATCATTGTCATCATCCTCATATTTATATTTTGTTGAAAGTCATCTCGTGGCTTCTGAGTGCATAAATGGACTTGGTATGATTATGACCACTTATTACCTTGTGTAATCATGACCGTAAATGTTACAAATGATGTGGTAAAGTCCTCATTGGCCCGTGAGTGCATTGATGGGCGCTTGTTGGCATGATCATGACCATTGATGAATACACTAATATCCTTGGCCCGTGAGTGCATGGATAATTTGTGGTTGTGATACTTATGAATATCCTCGGTAGTAGTGCGTGGGATGATATGGATTATTTATTGTTTGAGTCCCTCGTGATAAAAGTGATGAAAAACCTTTTAAATCATAAAAGATAGTAGATTTTATTCTCTACTTGACTCTTGTAATGGATTGCATGTTCCGCTGCAGTTAAACTTGATGTCTATTGTATTTTATCAGTTTAACACTATTGAAAACTAATGATAATTTATTCTGCATTATCTTAGTCATAATATTTCTTACTGGGCTAGTTGAGCTCACCCTTTCTTTCATTGTTCTCTTCAGGAAATAAGAACGTAGCCGGGACTAGTCGGGGAACGGAGTAACGGTCCAGATGGTAGTATTAGTAGTCCTCACTATTCTATTAAATAGTGTGATAATAAATGTAATGAGGACTTATTTTGAGAGTGGTTATTGTCTAGAAGACAATATTTGTATTAAAACTCACGACTTTCTTGTTGTATATTAAAGATTGTATTTGTATTCGTACTATCATGTATTTGGCGACTCGCATAATAGGTGATGTATACCTATTTTGGGGGTGTCACAGGTTGGTATCAAAGCTTAGGATATGAACCCCAAGCTAAGATGTGAGACAAGAACTAGGAGGGAGAGACGGGAATTCTTTCTAGCTAGTATGACCTACCTAAGTTTATTTGGTATTTAATTGGTGGACGTAGTATAGGGATAATATGTGATATGTTAATTAACCCTTGTTTTGTGGCAGTATTTGAATATGGCATCTGAGAATGTTGAGAACATCAACAGAGCATAGGAGACCGTTGAGTCTCCATAGATTAATAATCAGGACAATGCGCATCAGGAAGGTGACAATCCTCATGCAAACAACAACACTGACCAAATGATGAACGAAGGAATGTTCAGAGGCTTTCTACAATTCATGCAGCATCAGGCAAGAGAGAGTCCTATCCGAAATACAGGTGGAAACACTGGCAACTCTTGGACGGTCACCGCTAAACAGTTCAAGGAACTAGGACCACCGGAGTTTTTTGGAGAGCCAAAACCACTTAAGGCAGAGACGTGGATAAAGCAGATCTGCAATATATTTGATGTCTTGGGATGCTCTGAGGAGAAAAAGGTTCCCTTTGCCACCTTCATGTTGCGTTCAGAGGCAGATTACTAGTGGAAATCTGTATAACGTACTCAACCTGTCGCACTGAAGATGTCTTGGGAAAAGTTTCAAGAACTGTTCAACGACAAGTACTTTCCCGAAAGTATTCGTCACATGAAAGAGGTAGAGTTCATTAAACTGGAGCAAAACAACATAACTGTGTCGCAGTACGAAGCTAAGTTTGTTGAGCTATCCTGGTTTGCATCCCATTTGGTTAGTAATGAGGAGAGAATGACGCAAATGTTTCTAAGAGGTTTGAAACCCGAGATACGTCAATATCTTATCTCTCATAAACTGTGTTTGTATTCAGATGTTGTTAATAGGGCTCAGTTATTGGAGCGCGATAATGAGTCAACCCAACCAAAAGAGAGAAGCGGCAAAATGATAATACCAAGATAATTGATCCATCGAAGCGGTGACAATAAGCATGGAGGGAATCAACATGCCAAAAATGGTAACCACTTCGATGGTAATCATGGCCAAAACAATAAGAATGGACATTTCAAGAAGAGGAGATTCAACAATGATGGAAAGACGTCAGCACCAGCACCCGTGGTTAAGGAAGGAGAACGACCACCTATCATATGCTTCAAATGCAGAGGGAAAGGATACATCAGACCAAACTGCGCGATGCCGTCCAAAGCATGTTATAATTGTGGAAGAAAAGGTCACCTAGCCCAATTTTGTCGTTCACCAAAGATAAGTTCAGCTAGGATGGAGGCACCAAAGGACGTCCCAGAAAAGTCAAAGCTAGTAGTGCAAGGGAGAGCGTTTGTCGTGACCTCCCAGAAAGTAAGGAACCCGAATGAGGTCATCACGGGTAAGCTTATCATAAACTCTAGCGAAGTATATACCTTATTTGATACCGGTTCTACCCATTCTTTTATTTCTCCTACTTGCGCTCAACGTTTAAATTTAACTCCAGAGAAATTAGAGTTTGACTTATCTGTTGAAACTCCGCTGGGAGAAACCTTCATTACATCCACTCGCTTATAAGTCTTGTTTGGTTCAAATCGGTACCCTCACATTACACCGTCGATCTTATTTCATTGAAAATACTTGCATTTGACGTAATTCTAGGGATTGATTGGTTAACTACTCATCATGCAAAAATTGATTGTTTTCGTAAGGTTGTTTGCTTTCATATTCATAACCAACCTATTATACGAATTCAAGTAACCAAACCATTAAAATCAATCACTATCATCTCAAGCTATAAAGCTATTCGTTTATTGAAAAATGGATGTTAAGCTTTCTTAGCTCATGTCACGGATCTAAACAAAAATACGTCAGTTTTGAATGATATTTCTATTGTTAATGAATTTCTTGACGTATTCCCTGAAGAACTTCCTGGCCTACCCCGGCGTGTGAAATTGAATTTTGTATCGACCTTGAACCCGGTACAAAACCCATTTCCAAAGCCCCATATCGAATGGCTCCTATTGAACTTCAAGAGTTAAAGACCCAACTGTAGGAATTATTAGACATTGGCTTTATTCGTCCTAGTACTTCTCCTTGGGGTGCTCCTATTCTATTCGTGAAGAAGAAAGATGGGAGTATGCAACTTTGTATTGATTATTGGGAGTTGAATCATTTCACCATCAAAAATAGGTACCCATTGCCACGTATTGATGACCTGTTTGACCAGTTGCAAGGCGCCAATTTTTTTTCAAAGATTGATCTTCATTCTGGATATCACCAATTGAAGATTAGAACCGATGACATTCCAAAAATGGCTTTCAGAACTCGGTACATGCATTATGAATTCCTAGTCATGTCTTTTGGATTGACTAATGCTCCTGCTGCCTTCATGGATATGATGAACCGAGTATTCAAGGAATATTTGGATCACTTTGTGGTCATCTTTATTGATGACATCCTTATTTATTCCAAAAGCCGTGAAGATCATGAGCAACACTTGAGGCTGATACATTAAAAGTTTCGTGAATATAAGTTTTATGCAAAATTAAAGAAATGCGAGTTCTGGCTTGAGGAAGTAGCATTCCTTGGGCACGTGGTATCAAGTCATGGAATATCTGTTGACCCAGCAAAGATTGAAGCTTTTCAAAGCTGGGAACAACCTAAATCAGTGATCGAAGTACGTAGCTTTCTCGGCTTAGCTGGTTATTATCGTAGATTCGTAGAAGGGTTTTCTCGAATCGCTACTCCGTTAACTTAGCTGACTCAGAAAGATACAAAATTCGGTTGGAGTGAGGAAGGTTTAGCGGAATTCTATCCTCAAACCGTCATATCTTACGGGCACGGAGGGTGATCAGCCCCGTTGTACCCTGTATTGATCAATACTACATAACTTGAACGAAATTCATCGCTCACTCTATCCGCCTTGCAAAAAATCTTCCCATATAGGGATGTTCATACATGCACGGTTCCAAACCCAAGGTTTTAATCTTGCTCAACAATAATATGTAATTCAACATATATGTATACGGGTAATTGACAAAGGTATATCAACATGTGAATAAATGCCATGATTATCCAAGTGGGGACACTTGTATAACCATTTAGAAATCAACTTAACAGGATATATATCTGAGCTAACATGTTGATAATCAAAGCGTACATAACTGTATACAAGAATAAAATAATTAAAACTTCTTACTCATGTCCATTGCATAAAGAAAATGCAAAGGTAGGATACTTACCGATTCACCGATTACAAATCTCAACTTAGGTTTTATCTCTTTATCACAACCTATCAATAATCGGATCTTTCGCTCGATTAGAACAATATATCTTAACACATAGTAATCGCTCTATTACAATTAGACATAGTCTAATCACATAATCACAAAGGATCATACTTTTAGTTCCTATTCTATACTTGAAATATTTTTATACATTTTTCAAATATCTCATCCATGCTCTTACAAAGAGTCTTTTCTTTCTTTTATAAGTGTCCGACATTTGCTCTGCCAGACGACAACTTTTTATCGGGTAAATACTTGAGTCTAAGACTCTTATTCTATACCTCAACATCTCAGAATATCGGACATCTTATTTTTAATCATTTTCCCAATTTCCGAAATTGAAAAATTTAAAATAATTCAAATCATCACTAAAGGGCCTATAGTGATATAATCATTACTATAGGTGTTCTTCTTCAAATTCGTAACTTCATAATCGGTTCTCAAGTCAATAGTTTGGTAAAAACCTATAACTTTCAAATATCGGAATCATAATTAAATGATTTAAACATTAAACAATTCCATTATTAATAATAGTTTAATTAATACTAAACTATTAATGAAACCATCGCTAAAATATAAAAGTTATTTATAATAACTCAAACTATTTTTAAAACATTTATATTACCTAAATAATTACCATTAATATTTAAATATTAATGTACTATTTATCCAAATATTAAAAGTCATTAATTATAACTTAAAATATTTTTAAATCCTTAATATCCTCTTTAAATGGTTTTTAAATAAGTAAAACCATTTTTAAACTATTTATTTAATATTAATCATTAAATAAACTAAATATCATTAATATTATCTTAATATCATTAATATTTAATTATTAATGAAATTATCATTTAAATATTAAAAGTTATATTTTATAACTTAAAATATTTTTAAATACCTTATTTTCATTTAAAATGATTTTTATAATATTAAAATCATTTTTAAACTAAATTATTTAATATAATCATTAAATAACTTTAATATCATTAATAATTATTAATTAATGAAATTCATCACAAAATATTAAAAGTCATCACAAATAACTCATTTACATAATCAATTCCAAGCCAAAATAAACATAGTAAACTAACTAGTTTATTAACAACACTAACTAAACTTCAAAAATTCAAACTTTAACTAACAATTAAAAATAATAACATTACAAAAATTAAATAAGAAACATACCCTAAAATACGTATTCCACGTGATCTAATACGCACTTCCACGCCAAAAATTTAACTAAGGAGATCTTTATAAAAGTTCTCCCACAACAAAGCCTTTCTCAAAAATTGGAGGCCTTATTGTTGGTGAATGAAACAAAGGCCAAGCTTTCGCTTATAGGTTTAGAAAATGGTGAGTTCTCAATTTAGTCGATGTGGGACTTGGTTTATACTAATTTTTCAATAGCTCACTTTATGCATTTTCTAACGCATTGCTCATAACTCCGATTAATCTGATTTTTGAATATGTTATACATGGTATGTAAGACTATTTTTAAAAAATACGAATTACCCAATTCGGGTTCATTAGGTAGCCCAAATAAAGGCATCAAAAGTGGACGCTCATAACAGCTTTTCAATCTCGCTTCAGCTTTACCTCTTTCGCTAAAACAAATATAACTCTTTCATTTTAAAACATTTTTGAGCGATTCTTGAGCCCACGCGAAGCTAACTTCTGGGGCTACAACTTTTATTCTTTGACCATTTCCAAATACCGAACACATCAGCCCAGAAATTCCGTTCAAATGGACTGCACCGCACTTGTTGGGAAGTTTTGACACTACTACTTTGAAATGTCATAACTCTCTCCTCCGATATCGGATTTAGTCCGTTTTGGAGTCTATAGAAAGCTTATTCGGTGTACTATAACATACCAAAAGCCCATAAGATTTTGGAAACTTTAACTGATCGAAACAGTGTCCCGAATAGCACATCCTCATTGTTGACTTTCGCTTTGAGAAATTTGACACATTTCCTTCCAATCACCGTAATTCCCTCATCCGAGGTTGGAATGAGGTCATTCCAAAGCCTATGGCTTCCTAACTCAAAGTGCACTACAACATATCAAAAGCCCAGACCTTTTAAAGCACAAAAGTGGACGAGAATGCCCCCATTACAGATCGCCTAAAAAAGCAGTTTATCATGATCTCCACAACCATGTTTGACCATCTATAACTTCTAATCTATACATGATATGGACTTGATTCTTTTTTCAGATTAAAGACCACATATCGTGCTACACATAACAACTTTTGAAGAACAAAACTCATGATCGAGCAAAGAGTTATGGCCTCGACATTTGGTGAAAAAAAATAATGTAATTCGGTTTTTCCAACTTGCTTAAATCTTCAATTTCGTGGCACTTTGATGTTATGGGTCTTTGATTTATCAACCCATATCATCAATTAACATTCTATTACACAACTTTAAACAATCAATTGCATCAAATAACATCGAATCAAAGGATTTCTAGGTTTAGTATTCTTATACCCTTTTTGCCAAAAATTCTTGATTCTTGCTTCTGATTTGTTATGGGTGATGGTTGAGCTTTGTTTAAGAGTGTATGGGCAATCTTGTACAAGGCAATTAAATGTAATATTTAATCACTAGATTTAATTCTTATAATTTACCAATTAACTTATATCCTTTGGTAAATTAAAACACTTATACAAGAATATCGAAATTAAACCCTAATTAAAATTAGGGTTTCTCAACGTCATCAATTAGGGTTTCTAATTGACCATTAGTGGTTCTTTAATTATCTATGTATGTTACTAACACACATCATTACGCTTCTAATTTCAACTTGTTAGGGTTATAATAATTAGGGTTTGTCCTAATTATCGACGCATACAATGATAATTAGGGTTTCTTCTAATTACCGATATTCTTATTCACAAGAATTTCATATACACATCACTACTCGTAAATATCCCATAACCGAGTTTAATAATTAGGGTTTCACAAAGACGGTAATATGCTATGACCTAATCGATAAAATTGCTCAATATTATCTGTCATCACATACCCAAAGACATAATTATGGTAATCTTTGTAAAATAATATAATATTATTATTCTCATCTCTTGATCACAATCCCAATCCGTGGTTTGGATCTCATGTCCGACTTATTCTTCAGTACACATCATCAATAATCAAGTTAAAATAATTAACTTAAATATTCTCAACAATTCATATAATAAAATATTTATTATATAAATCTAATTATCACTTCATATATTATTTCCAATCATGTTTTCATGGAAAATAATTAATAAAACATTTCTACTACGTAAATTTATTACCATATAATTTGTGGTAATTAATAATTCCAAAATTATTTCTAATTTTTCAAGTAATAAATGTATTCGCATTTATCGTTCACTTTACTTGACACTTAGTCTCGTCATTAAATAAAAAAATATATATATTTATACGCAAAATTTCTTATTTATTTTATATAGAAAATCTCGAGTTATTACATTCACCCTCCCTTATAAGGATTCCGTCCCCGGAATCACCGCTTTAAAAAACTCATATGCGAGAAGGGTACATAGCATATAATCATTGTCAGACGTAGATCTCGATCATACTTGATCGAATCGATCTTTAATTATTCATCATAACACTTGTCTATCCGATTAAGCGTAAATATAAGATATATAAGTTATTCAAATAGGACACGGAGTTCGCTTTCACCGCCACCGTATCCTGGATCGTCATGTTGTAAACCCTCGGAGTTGCTTTCGTTGGGTTACTGGTTGAGTTTGGTCCTGAAATTTCTAACGTCCCACCGCTTCTCCCCGTGGTTACGCTCCTTGCCTCCATTCCCTCTCGTGGATGCTTCCTCACCTTATGCTCATCGATCCACATATGAATCATCCACCGATCATCCTTGAGTTGGGGCAATTGGGAGAGATATGACCCTCTTGCTCGCACTTGTAGCATACAAACTTGCCCTTCAGACACTCGCCAGAGTGATTCTTCCCGCAGTTCTTGCACTGCACTACCTGCTTCTTTATACCTTCCTGCTTTACTTGCATTTTCTCGAAAAAATTCCCCATTCTTTTCTCACCCCTATTCCCACTACTACTTTCTATCTTTATTGCTCCTCCCGACTTGCTTTTGTTCTTCTTCTCCTTATGGTAGAGGCTCATGGCCTCACTTCCCTGCTCAAAGAATGATAGCCTTCTCCATGAGTGTTGTAAAAGTATTGATTTGCAGTCTTGATCGACACCTTATTGTAGAGCTGTGGTTTTAAGCCCAACTCAAATCTCCTTGCCTTCCTAGCCTCTGTATCCACTTGATGTGGAGCAAACCTAGCCAACTCATTAAATTTTGTTTGCATACTCATAGAATAATCATGTTATCCTGCTTTAACTCCGTGAATCTCACCTCCATTCTAGATCCAGCATACTAACAGAGAGATAGTTTTGGAAAAATAAATCCTTAAACCTATCCCAAGTAATTTCTTCTTCTCCCCGCCCAGAGTCTTATTCATTTCCCACCAAAAGTTAGCTTCCCTTTCATCATATAAGTGGCAAAAGCGGTCTTTTGCCCCTCATCTACTTTAGCGATTACGAACGCCTTCCTATCTCGTTCACCCAAGTTTGGGCTTCTATAGGGTCAACTGATCCTCTGAATTCTGGTGGTCCTACTGACTTTGAAGTCTTTGAATTTTGCCAAGCGATTATCATTTGGTTTCCCCCAACCGGTGTTCCTCACGCATAGCTTTGAGCTACCATGTTTGCAAAAGTTTTGCATCGATTCTCGGGCATCGCTCCCCAAAGATTAGTAGATTCTTCTATCCTTTGGTTTCGAGTTTGACGTCTTGGCGGCATTATCTCGTTAAATAAAACCATAAATTATACCTTACATTTTAAACCTTATTGCATAAGATTAATGTATTAAACTCGCTTCATTTCTCAAACTTAGATTCATATTCATTTATCGAATATTTACACAAAGACATCCTCGCTTTAATCAACAAATATCCCTTTGTCACTCGAAAGTCGGGATTTAAAATCTTAACCAACATAAAAGTTAAAAATAGTTCATTACTTATCACACATATTACATACATAACCCATACTACTTATTTATTTAAGCCTTTTCTTGGACATTCATTTGCTCGATGTCCTTCCATCCCACAATTAAAACATCCACCTTTCTTATAGTCGGGGCAACGAGGAGAGGTGTGTCCTTCACTTGGATGTGTCGCTTGAGGCTCCATCTCGGTCAATTTGGATTTTGAGCTTATCATGCTCTTCCATTGTTTCCATTAACGCTGGACGATCAACTTTTCTATCTCCCACAACCTTTCCAATGAAGAAACCTTGTTTTCCAAATCTCGCACCTCCGCTGATACTTGGCAGCTTCAACTTTAGTGTCCGAATCACTATCTCACAAATCCAACATTTCGGATCTCGATGCTACGCTTTTTCCACGATAGCCACCTCGTCCGATTTGGGTTCCTAGTGAGCTTCTATTTCATCTGTTGGCCTCGATATTAGCTCGGGGTGTGAATATGATCCTTCTTATTCCACATATCTTTCTCACCGGACATCTACATACATAAGTTACCCCGATTAACATATAGTATATATACACAAAGAATCAAGAGTTCTATATACGTTGTCTCTTATTTTGATTGATGATAAATTTATTCAATTCTCATCAACGCCTATCTCTCTGGCCGAAAGGCGCCTCCATCCACTCGCATTGAATCGCATGAAGGTGATGACTAAAGCCCAGCCAAGGTATATATCCGGTGTCTTTGGCTTCTATTTCAACCTTCAACCGCCTTATCCGAATATCTCCTCTCTGCTCCAACCTCCTCATAACTCGACTACCTCTATTTGTTCTTACAACATTCACACATACCATTACATGCTACCCAATACACCTCTCACAAGAGTAAAAGTTTTCAAATTGTCTTTGAGGGGTCATATAGACCATGAACACATAGTTTTAATTAGTATTCATACCATAAAACAAAACATTACAGTATGTTTACAATCACAAAGAAGGTAAACTACCATTAATAGTACTTTAGGTGATTAGCCTATTGTACCCCTACGTCATGCATAACGTAATAATCATACCTATCGAATATTTACGCCATTAGATTGGATCATTTATCCAAACAACATTGTTCACCTCGGTCTTATCATAGGATTCCGCACCAAACAATTTGGTTCGGAAATTTCTTCAATGAACACTTAGAGTTTTCATAAACATTAGTCTAAATGATTCAAATAGCATAGACTCATATCAATAATTCAATTCAATCAATTATTTAGATGTAGCCAAACCAGATTGGCAAATTAAACTTTTTGAAAACATTTTCGAGAATGATGTCATGATGTCGCATCAGACAATTAACAATCCGCTGAGGATGTTGTCATTGTATGACTTTGTCATAACACATCATACAATAGTGGAACAACGACTTTAGGTCAAATTCACACTAAGTATTCCTCAGTATTTATATAACTTCATCACATTTTTATCATCTCTCGCACTTGAGGTTACACATGGTACATGAGTGATAATTAAAAACAAATTTTGATATTTCAAATCATTTGCGTCCTAGCCAAAATAAGTAGCATAGATCAGATACTTTAAACCATTTTAAAAATGATTACGAGTCTACATTTTGTTTTCAAAAAGCACATAGTGCGTATTTAGCTTGATGTCAAAAATTTTGAAGTTTAGCATAGCTAGGAGTTTAGGAAAACCTAACACCTTCACTAAAAAATCATTTACTTAACAATCTATACATTCTCTCGTAATCCATAACACTCCATTCACACAAAACTATACCCGATTCATCAAACCACACTTATGAGTTCATAAATTGCCACAATCATATGAGTTTAAGAACTTATCCTAGTCGGACCTTTAAGGCGTCCATTCATTGAGGGGTTCATAAACATTTCATATAATTATGAGTCAAGAATGTCTCATTGGTATGAGTTTTAAGAACTCGAACTTAATCTTATATTCTCTATCTATGACCTATCTACCTCGTTATACACACGAGAATGGAGTCATCCTCTTAATGTGCATATAACAAATAATAACACATACATTTCAATGATTATCGATTGCGGAAACTAAGTGGTTTTTACACCAAGTACAATTTAGCTCCCATACGAAGAATCATACAACTCAAATTACCGACATGAGTCCTCAATTGAATCCCCATCTAACACTAACCCCATTCTCCATAATGAATTTAATTCGTATTTATAATTCTCTTACTCGATCTCGTACTAATTGATAGTACAATTCATACACAAAGTAATCTTAACAGTAAACTTTCCAATCATCGATTGATTCCTTCATTTCATCATAGCCTTATCGGATCACGGGTGATCTCATCGTATATATTACGATTTAGTTCAATATCTTGATCGTTTTATTTTACGATCTCTCATAATCGCACTTTCACCTTTTTAGACTCAATCTATTCCCCACTACTGTTTAACTTTATAATCAGAGTTAGGGAACTCTGTGTCTTTACACTCGCCGAGATTCATCTTTGAATCTTATCGACCAACTAACTCTATATGAGTTAATATTTATCCTAATCATTGCGGTTATTAGTCTCAGGTATTCCTACCTAAGCTTCATAACCAACAGCTTTGATACCAACCTGTGACGACCCCAAATCCAGGTACTTGAAACCCGAACTCGGTTCTCCACGATACCATTTCTTTAAGCTAAATAATACTAAATAATAATACATTCGAACTTAATTTACATACATCAAAGTTTACTTCCCCAGGTACGTGACCTTCAAATACATTCCTTACAATACTTGAATAGATACCAATACAACTATAACCATTAACTCATAATACACACTTATTCGATCAGCTTTCCTTTTCCTTTGTTCAGTACTGAGCCTTCAAAGTTGCTCATACATAATCGAAAATATTTAATTTAAGCAAGGATGAGCATTTAAGTGCCCAAAGAAGTAATAGCAATTATATATAAGTTTGAAAGAATATAAGTATTCTCTTTACATAACACTTCTACAAATCGAATTGAAAGTTGTGAAGTAATCATCTTGATAAAAATTCACATAACAACTCTCTTTCAAATTCTTTAAATTTGGCTCGCTCTACCTTGAATAGGATTTAAGAAACATACTATGAACATTCTTTTCATTTTCGAAAAGGTTTAGCGGAATTCTATCCTCAAACCGTCATATCTTACGGGCACGGAGGGTGATCAGCCCCGTTGTACCCTGTATTGATCAATACTACATAACTTGAACGAAATTCATCGCTCACTCTATCCGCCTTGCGCAAAAATCTTCCCATATAGGGATGTTCATACATGCCTGGTTCCAAACCCGAAGGTTTTTAATCTTGCTCAACAATAATATGTAATTCAACATATATGTATACGGGTAATTGACAAAGGTATATCAACATGTGAATAAATGCCATGATTATCCAAGTGGGGACACTTGTATAACCATTTAGAAATCAACTTAACAGAATATATGTCTGAGCTAACATGTTGATAATCAAAGCGTACATAATCTGTACAAGAATAGAATAATTTTGAAACTTCTTACTCATGTCCATTGCATAAAGAAAATGCAAAGGTAGGATACTTGCCTGATTCGCTGATTACAAATCTCAACTTAGGTTTTATCTCTTTATCACAACCTATCAATAATCAGATCGTTCGTTCGATTAGAACAATATATCTTAACACATAGTAATGCCTATTACAACAAAAGACATAGTCTAATCACATAATCACAAAGGTGATCATACTTTTAGTTCCTATTCTATACTTGAAATATTTTTATACATTTTCAAATATCTCATCCATGCTCTTACATGTAGTCTTTTCTTTCTTTTATAAGGTCCGACATTTGTCATGCTGCCAGATCGACAATGACTTTATAGGGTAAATAATTTAGTCTAAGACTCTTATTCTATACCTCAACATCTCGTAAATATCGGACATCTTATTTTTAATCATTTTCCCAATTTCGAAATTGAAAAATTTAAAATAATTCAAATCATCACTAAAGGGCCTATAGTGATATAATCATTCTTATAGGTGTTCTTCTTCAAATTCGTAACTTCATAATCGGTTCTCAAATCAATTTAGTTTGGTAGGCTATAACTTTCAAATATCGAATCATAATTAAATGATTTAAACATTAAACAATTCCATTATTAATAATAGTTTAATTAATACTAAACTATTAATGAAACCATTGCTTAAAATATAAAAGTTATTTATAATAACTCAAACTATTTTTAAAACATTTATATTACCCAAATAATTACCATTAATATTTAAATATTAATGTACTATTTATCCAAATATTAAAAGTCATTAATTATAACTTAAAATATTTTAAATCCTTAATATCCTCTTTAAATGGTTTTAAATAAGTAAAACCATTTTTAAACTATTTATTTAATATTAATCATTAAATAAACTAAATATCATTAATATTATCTTAATATCATTAATATTTAATTATTAATGAAATTATCATTTAAATATTAAAAGTTATATTTTATAACTTAAAATATTTTTAAATACCTTATTTTCATTTAAAATGATTTTTATAATATTAAAATCATTTTTAAACTAAATTATTTAATATAATCATTAAATAACTTTAATATCATTAATAATTATTAATTAATGAAATTCATCACAAAATATTAAAAGTCATCACAAATAACTCATTTACATAATCAATTCCAAGCCAAAATAAACATAGTAAACTAACTAGTTTATTAACAACACTAACTAAACTTCAAAAATTCAAACTTTAACTAACAATTAAAAAATAATAACATTACAAAATTAAATAAGAACATATCTTGAAAATCGTATTCCACGTAATCAATACGCACTTCCACGCCAAAAATTTAACTAAGGAGATCTTTATAAAAGTTCTCCCACAACAAAAGCCTTTCTCAAAAATTGGAGGCCTTATTGTTGGTGAATGAAACAAAGGCCAAGCCCTTACGCTTATAGGTTTAGAAAATGGTGAAGTTCTCAATTTAGTCGATGTGGGACTTGGTTTATACTAATTTTTCAATAGCTCACTTTTTGCGATTTTCTAACGCATTGCTCATAACTCCGATTAATCTGATTTTTGAATATGTTATACATGGTATGTAAGACTATTTTTAAAAATACGAATTACCCAATTGGGTTCATTAGGTAGCCCAAACAATTGCATCAAAAGTGGACGTTCATAACAGTTTTCAATCTCGTTTCAGCTTTACCCTCTTTCGCTAAAACAGTCATAACTCTTTCATTTTAAAACATTTTTTGAGCGATTCTTGAGCCCACGCGAAGCTAACTTCTGGGGCTACAACTTTTATTCTTTGACCATTTCCAAATACCGAACACATCAGCCCAGAAATTCCGTTCAAATGGACTGCACCGCACTTGTTGGGAAGTTTTGACACTACTACTTTGAAATGTCATAACTCTCTCCTCCGATATCGGATTTAGTCCGTTTTGGAGTCTATAGAAAGCTTATTCGGTGTACTATAACATACCAAAAGCCCATAAGATTTTGGAAACTTTAACTGATCGAAACAGTGTCCCGAATAGCACATCCCGCTGTTGACTTTCAGTTTTGAGAAATTTGACACATTTCCTTCCAATCACCGTAATTCCCTCATCCGAGGTTGGAATGAGGTCATTCCAAAGCCTATGGCTTCCTAACTCAGTGCACTACAACATATCAAAAGCCCAGACCTTTTAAAGCACAAAAAGTGGACGAGAATGCCCCATTACTGCATCGCCTAAAAAGCAGTTTATCATGATCGGTCAACCATGTTTGACCATCTATAACTTCTAATCTATACATGATATGGACTTGATTCTTTTTTCAGATTAAAGACCACATATCAGGCTACACATAACAACTTTTGAAGAACAAAACTCATGATCGAGCAAAGAGTTATGGCCTCTGACATTTGGTGAAAAAATAATGTAATTCGGTTTTCCAACTTGCTTAAATCTTCAAATTCAGTGCACTTTGATGTTATGGGTCTTTGATTTATCAACCCATATCATCAATTAACATTCTATTACACAACTTTAAACAATCAATTGCATCAAATAACATCGAATCAAAGGATTTCTAGGTTTAGTATTCTTATACCCTTTTGCCAAAAATTCTTGATTCTTGCTTCCGATTTGTTATGGGTGATGGTTGAGCTTTGTTTAAGAGTGTATGGGCAATCTTGTACAAGGCAATTAAATGTAATATTTAATCACTAGATTTAATTCTTATAATTTACCAATTAACTTATATCCTTTGGTAAATTAAAACACTTATCTGATAACATCGAAATTAAACCCGTAATTAAAATTAGGGTTTCTCAACGTCATCAATTAGGGTTTCTAATTGACCATTAGTGGTTCTTTAATTATCTGTGTATGTTACTAACACGATGCGTTATGGTTTCTAATTTCAACCTATTTAGGGTTATAATAATTAGGGTTTGTCCTAATTATCGACGTCTGTGATAATTAGGGTTTCTTCTAATTACCGATATTCTTATTCACGATAACTTCATATACACGATCCTTACTCGAAAATATCCCATAATCGAGTTTAATAATTAGGGTTTCACAACACGGTAATATATGCTATGACCTAATTGGCCGTCATTGCTCAATATTATCTGTCAAGACATATACCGATTACATAATTATGGTATCGTAAAATAATATAATATTATTATTCTCATCTCTTGATCACAATCCCAATCCGAGTAATTTGGATCTCATATACGACTTATTCTTCGTACACATCATCAATAATCAAGTTAAAATAATTAACTTAAATATTCGAACAATTCATATAATAAAATATTTATTATATAAATCTAATTATCACTTCATATATTATTTCCAATCATGTTTTCATGGAAAATAATTAATAAAAACATTTCGACTACGAAATTTATTACCATATAATTTGTGGTAATTAATAATTCCAAAATTATTTCTAATTTTCAAGTAATAAATGTATTCGCATTTATCGTTCACTTTACTTGACACTTAGTCTCGTCATTAAATAAAAAAAAATAAAAATAAATTTATACGCAAAATTTCTTATTTATTTTATATAGAAAATCTCAAGTTATTACAAACACTATTACGATTGACAGTAATAGGCTGACCGGGGGATTTTGTACCAGCATTTATAACAATGTTCAGACTTTATTTAGATAGGATTATATGCATACTCTTAGATTGTTTGGTTGAGCGGATCAACATAGATTTCTAAGTTTATAGGACTAACAAAAATTCAAAATGGGCGGGGTTTGACTGACAAACCTCAGTATATATATGTGGAAAAACTCTGAACTTTATGTTCATTCAATACAGATTTGGTGTGTGTATAACATTGCTTATTGTTCAAAACTTGCTGAGCTTTCTGTAGCTCATCCCTGCAAATATTTTTCATTTACGGATAGAAAGAATGCATTCCAGCGGTTCTGGTATTTGTGGATAGAAAGGCTTAAGACAAGGATATCCTGTTGAGGACTTTAATGTACTAGCTAACGACATTTCGAATTGATGTAATGGTATATTAATTGTGTAATGTATTATTAGTTTATAGTGTTTAGTTTTCATTCTAATGAAATTAGAAAAGAGTACAATATCTATATGAACTATACATCCGGATGATAGTGTTAACAGACATTGGGCTTCTCTGATACACTAAGGTAGCGCTTCTAAGTTCGAAGAACCCTACCATTAATACTATGGAGGTCAGATAGATAGGAATTATTGATATGAAAGAAATATCTATAAGATACTAAACCTGTACATCCAAGTAAGGGTACTCAATTATGATAATTGTTCTGACGAGAACTACTATTTTCCATGAGTATTGTGAATCTTGGATTTATAGGAGTTATTATCTTATGGAATATTTATATGAGCACCAAATCGGCTATAGTAAATGTAGAGAATTTGGGGGGCATCACAATTTGGTATCAGAGCAGTAGGTTATAGATCTAGGGTAGGAATACCTTAGGATATGACCTAAGAGAACGTAATAAAGATAATAAGGAGATAAACTTAGAGATAATATTAAGGAATGAGTTTAGATACTCATTGCAAGGAAGTATTTTGGAGATGTTAGAAATGTCTATAATAGACAAAGAGAAGTTGTAAGAATGAGAAGATTATGGAGATAAAAGGTTTTATAACATACAGATACAGTTAATGTAATGATCCAAAATTTTAAATTGTAATTTAAATATTTATTGAGTTATATAAATATTATTTGAGGTGTTTGTTGTTAAATAAATATTTTATTGATGTGATGGTTGATGAATCTAAATGTATTAGATCTAAATGTATTAGAGAAGTTACTAAATTAAATTAATTTATAATTTAGAGGTTTGTATTATAACATGAGGTGTTATGTTGTTGTGTTGATTTAATAATTTAGATGGTATGTTAAATTATTAAATGAAGTTATAAGTAAAATTATAATTTGGTGATATTTGCTGAAAGACTATATTTAATTAAAATATAGTATGTGATTAATATAATGGGTTAATGTGGGATATGAAATAATATGTGATTATAGTTTATAAACTGAAGTGTTTATTAAAATAAATTAAAAAGGATTTAAATTAGTTTTGCCAATCAATGCTTAAGTATTTTAATTCTTTAAAATTTAAATGGTTTGCCAAACTAGCCTTATGGCTTTTGATATTTCTAATTTTTGAAATTTAAATTTAATAATATAAATAAAATAATAAATATAATATATTTATATTATATACGTTTATGTTGTAACTGCCATTATAATTAAGTTGGCGTATTAAGACTATCAGTTTATTTCCTACGCTGGCTATCAGTTTTGGCTTAGTTTTGTTCACTATACGTTGGGTTTTGAGAGAGTTCAGAGAGAGTGATAGAGAACTTAAGAGAGAATTGGAGAGGAGCCTCAAGAATTTTCACGGCAAATTCTAGTGAGTTAACAAGGATTGCAAGCAAATTCAAGGTATTTTTACACAACATTAGTATTATATATATATATGTGTGTGTGTGTGTGTTTATGAGTGTTACGACAACTTTTATATAATCTGTGAATTTCAAATTGTTGAATTGTTGCTATATTATGGGGTTACTTGTGATTATATGAGTATATGATAACTGGAGATTGTGTTTTAAATGAGGAATTCATGCTAAATTCGGATAACAATAAAAGAAAATGATGTCAGTGTTTATGTTCTTCATATAGTCTGAGTAAGTATCAATTTTAATGCTCAATTTGTATTTGAATGTATAAATTGAAGCTTGTAGATGTTAGTTCATTGAGATATGAACATAATGTAATTTGAACGAGATGATTTGATCATGTAATGAATTTCTAGTGATGAATTTTAGGATGAATGTTAAGAAAATTGAGTTTTATATGAAAAAAATGAAATTTGAGAAATTACAGTAGTGTAATTGCTGTTAAGTTGTTCTATATTGATATATAAGTGAGGAAACATGTTGTAAAGGTGTTGTATCATTTGTATGTGTTAATTTTACTGTTTGATGGGTGAAATTCGTGTTAGTTAGCTTAAGAAAAGTGGCGTAGCTCTGTTATGCAAAAACCCGAAGTTACTCGCAGTTACGTGGTAGCAGTGATGAATTTGTCATGTGGTATGTGACATCCCATATATAAAACTTCATACGTGGCACATGAAAGTGCCCATTTTGTACTTAAACAAAGTCTGTTTACTCTGCAAACTTTAGTTTTTCGTTGTAGCTGCCTAAGGTTATGGAATGTTAGAATCATGTAACAACAAGGTTAAATAGAGTCATGTTATGTGGATTATGAGTTCAAAATTTTAAAAGTGATTGGTAAATCAAGAATGCGTTATGTGATAATTTGGTATACATAATGAACGTTAGACAAGTGTTGTGAAGTAAAAAACTTAGAGTTTCTGAAATGTAAATGGTAATGATCATGTTATGGTATGTTAGCATATCTAATAGGTATTGTGGTTCTAAAATTATGTGTAGGTAATCGTGAGTTTAGCTTTATAGCTTACGCTTAAGGCAAGTTTTTTAACTCTTTTTTTACATTGAGCAAATTTCTAAACTCTATCTTTTACATTGAGAAAGTTTCCTAATTCTTTATTTTCGTTGAGATAGTTCCATTATTATATTATGAAGCTTTATTCTTTGATTGAGCAAGCTTTCTATTTCAACTGTTGATTGAATAAGTCAATCGTCCTAGTTCATTCGAACTAACTTTAACTCTAATGTTATTTGAATTATCATTTTGTTGATTCATTCCAACTTGTTTATAGTTAAGAAAGTTTCTTAAGTTACATTCTTGTATAATGAACACAGTTTGAACTCATGTCTTTATTATTGAACTATTTTTATTCCTTGCTTGAATTTAATACCATGTTGGGCAAGTTTATAGTTTCTAGCTTGCTACCAGTTAATGTATGCTTAGTAATTTTATTTCTAATGTTATAAGACTCTAACCTTAGCTTATTTATTGTTCAAGTAAAGGTTTACCATTTTCTTCATTTTGTTAAATACTTATGCTCTATAGTTATTTCAAGCATGCGTTTAACATGTATAGTCAGTTCATTTATGATTCTCAATTGTTCCATGTTATGTTGTTATTAAACATATATTGTGATTATCAAACACTATTAATTCAACTAGTCCTCTAGTTGATGTTCGTTGAACTTCAAATTACCCTTGAAAGCTTATCCAAACTAAACTTCCTTTGGTGCGGACTTGTACTCTAAATACTGAGATGAACAACCCTATTATTATTAGGGGATAACTTACGCGTAGCGTTAAAATATTTGTGCACAATACATTGTACGAAGGGCTGATCCCCCTAAGTACGAGGAGTCCTTATAGTCTTATGACTGTTAAAGTTGGAGTTGAAAGATTACTCGCAACTGTGGACATAGTTCATGGTCTTATGACCCTCAGTTATGTATACTCTATGTTTTGGATTCTAGTTCCTGATTATCATTGTTAGAGTACTATTCATTCTTGATGAGCCTATTGTTGGCAGTTATTATTATACTCCTGTTGATTCATTGTTATATTCAGTGAGCAATCATTTTGCTCACTCTTGCATATTTATAAACTCATTGCAACTAAAGTGGAGAAGGTAGATGAACCTTCAACTAGCAAAGGAAAGGAAAAATTGTACAAGTGATGCTCATTTGTACTTTTATTTATTATGATGATCATAGACTTTTTAATAATGATGTGATGTAATACATTTTATTTCCGTACTTGAATGATGCTTAAAGGTTAGAGAACCTTGGATTATTTTTAATTTATTAATGTAACCCTATTTAAGGGAAGGATTTATGACTTAAATTCTATTTATTTGGGTAGATAGTATGAATGTATGGACAGTGAGCACCAAATCTTATGGGAATGAAGTACCTAGATTTGGGGGTGTCACAGGTTGGTGTCAAAGCCTTAGGTTATGAACCTTAGGTGGGGAAAAGCCTTAGGAAGTAACCTTTGAAAAGATAGTGATGATAAACTCTTATTGAGTTTTAGGAAAGAGAAAGTAATAAAACACTTAGCTTATGTGATTACAACTTATGTGCTCGTGGGTGTCGAGTAGTAATGATTAGTAATTAAAACTTAAACTTTGGTTGGGAGGATGATTATTATAGGAGGATCCAGTCAGGCTAGAGAGGAGGAGCCTCGAGATATTCAGGTAGTTTGGGAATAACTACTTCCACGGGAAACAGTTCTGTCGGTCACAGGAGTTGAGCAGGAGAGGGTACCTGATGAGGATGATGAGATAAAGACGGACGAGGAGGATCCCGTAGAGCTGCCACAGTCTGGGGATGAGGAGGATGAGGAGAACGAGGAGGAAGAGCTTCACTTAATTCGATAGCTGCCCGTATATACGACGAGGTGTATGACCGCAATGTGGAACTTCAAGATACTGTCGAGGAGTTACAAGAGATAGTAGCTGAAAAACAGACCTCGATGGCACAGAAAGACGATGAGATCAAGGATCGAGAAGAACGACTGAACAACGTTGAAGAGAAGCTAGTCCTTACTGAAGGAGAGAACAACCGAATGATGGAGAAGATTGCAGAACTGGAGAATAAGTTGAAGGAGGAATCTACAAAAAGGGCAAGAGCTGAAGACGCGTACAGTGAAGTTTATCAACGAGCTGGAATAGCAGAGAAGGACGCACAAGTAAAGAGGAGAAAGATGGAAGAGATGAACAACATATTCAACATCGTGGTCAATCAAGCTCAAGATCGAGTCATGGGATATCCGATTCAGTTTGAGACGCTACCATCATACGTGTTGGATCCTCGAACAATGTTCTGAATTATGGAAGAAGAGCGTCGTAAGGCTACGCAGTATCTTAGTAGGACATTGTAGAGAATGTAATTGATAAGTGATTAGACAATAAATGAAATGTAATTCCCGGGTATGATATAACCAATGGGATAGATTATGATGATGTTGTCCTGAAACTGTTATAGCTCAGGAAAGTAATGTAAATAGCAGTGATGTTATTGTTTTGATATTTTTTTTATGATGAATGAATAAAAGTTATTATTTTATTCAAAGTGTTAAGTGTTATGTGATAAACTTTTATGATTTGAAACTTAAGTATATAATACTTAAAAGGTTGAATAGAAGCTAATGGATGTATTTTAACAGAAAATGCCTCCAAGATGTCAACCACCACGACAGAGAACCACTGAGGAAACCAACAACAACAATAATGTGGAAGGAAACCTAGTTCAGTAGCTACTGACGTTACTTACGGGTGCTTTGCAGAATCAATCTCAAAATCAAGATACAATGTTCAAGGATTTCAAGACGGTCGGACCACCTGAATTCTGTGGGTCCATGAATCTAGTCGAGGCACAGACTTGTATTATGGAGATAGAGAAAGTGTTCTGTGACGCCCCCAAAATAGGTATACATCACCTATTCTAAGTCGCCAAATACATGGTACATAATACAAATACAATCTTTAATATACAACAAGAAAACTATGAGTTTTAATACAAATATTGTCTTCTAGACAATATCAACTCTTAGAATAAGTCCTCATTACATTTATTGTCACACTATTTAACAGAATAGTGAGGACTACTAATACTATCATCTGGACCATCACTGGTTCCCCAGAGCTAGTCCCTGCCACGTTCTCATTTCTGAAGAGAAACAGTGAAAGAAAGGGTGAGCTCAACTAGCCCGATGAAAAATATTATGACTAAGATAATGCGTAATAAATTATCATTAGTCTTCAACAGATGTTAAGTGATAAAATACAATAGACATCAAGTTTAATCTGCAATGAACATGCAATCCATTAAAAGAGTCAAGTAGAGAATAAAATCTACTATCTTTTATGATTTAAAAGGTTTTTCATCACTTTTATCATTGGGACTCGACAATAAATAATCCACATCATCCCCTTACTACTGACCAAGGATATTCATAAGTATCACAACCATAAATTATCCATACACTACGGCCAAGGATATTCATAAGGATATGCAGGCCCTGTTTACTTGTTGTTATAGTTGTTGTTGTTGGTGACTTGCTGCTAAGATGTCTTTAAGCTAGAACATATTCTGTACTTAGCAGCTTGGCATGGTCCTCTTTTCATTCTGCATAGAGTCTGGACCACATCTTCTCTGGTGTAGATGATCTTCATTTTGTTGAGCTCATCTTCATTTGATGTCAGCTATGCACCATCACCATTTGGGTTTGCTAAGTGTTTGAGTTTTTTGTAGACTTCCTCTGGCACTTAGCATTCCCTGAACCCTTCTTGCAGGGTTTGCAGACATGGTTCTGCATCTCCTTTGTTTCAGCTTTTGGTTCATGGTGATTCGTAGAGTGGCTTTCTGGATCTTCTTTGTGCCCTGCCACTTTTATGAATGCTATCTTCTTAGCCTTCTCGGCTCTCAGCTTAGCTGCCATCTTAAGTGTCATTCTCATCTTTGTTGAGTGAAGCTTTAGTCTGTTCACGTCCTTCTTCAAAGATGCTTCACTTTCACCTTTGTAGTCTCACTGTCACTGAGACTTGTTCTGTTTAGCTCTGGTGGAACTCGTAGGGTCAACAACATAACATTCCAACAACTCAATGATTCTGCAACTTCAGCAATAGTAGTAACTCTTGATCTTTGAAGCTCTGGCTGATATATTCTCCTTCCTAATCTTCCCGTTGGAATATCAATCTTTAGATTGAACCGTTGCCAATGCTTCAATCTTTAGATGACCGAACTCTACAATTCTGATGCATATGTTCTTAGACCTGATTTAAGTGTGTATTGTTGAATGTTGCTCTTTGACTGATTGAGACAACACTACGATTCTGAAGAGTGTTCACTGAATCTTCAAATGTAGAACACCTCTTCCTTCTCTTGTTGTGATGCCCCCAAAATAGGTATACATCACTTATTCTGAGTTGCCAAATACATGGTACAGAAACAACTACAACTTCATTATTACAATTGTCGTGCAAAATACGACAACACATATACTTTGAGTTTAAATACAAATATTATCTTCTAGACAATATTCACACTCAAATAAGTCCTCATTATAATTATTGATACAATATTTTACACAATAGTGAGGACTGCTAAAACAACCGACTTGAAACATCACTCCACACCCCGACTAGTTCCCGCTATATTCTCGCCTCTTGAGAAGAAAAATGGAACAAAAAGGAAAAGGGTGAGCTCAACTAGCCCAATAAAGAATATTATGACTAAGATAATGTAGAACAAATTATCGTTAGCCTTCTACAAATCAGATAATATATAATGGACAACAAGTTTTAAATCAATATTCGCAGCGAAAAATAACAATTCATCAAAAGAATTAAGTAGAGAATAAAATCTACTATCTTCTATGATTTAAAAGTACATCATCAATATTTTATCCCTGTAACATCAATCAATATACATCTTGAACCAAATATTCATCTTTCCTTTACGGGCCAAAGATATTCATTTGTATCACCAGTTGGTCATGTTCATCTCAACACATGTCCATCTTTGCACTACGGGCCAATGATATTCATCGATAATCATTCATCTTTGCACTACAGGCCAAAGATATTCATCAAGTATCACCATTTAAGACTGAGGATGATGACAAACATCTTAAATAAATGAATCCAGTGAGATAAAAGGACAAAGATTATGGATTCGTACTTTTGTTTATCCAAGTTAAAAAATACTTGATACTAAACCATAGTGGAGTAGAATTCAAGAATGAAGATCAAAACATGGATACAATAAAAGATAGTAACTATAATAGATATCTTGGACAAAGAAGAGAAAATTTAATTTTTTTCGTAAATAGTACCGTATACATGAATAGTGTCGTATACGTGAATAGTAATTTTGACACGAAAAGGTAGAAATTCCACAAGAAAAATCAAACTTCGTGAATAGTATTCATGAATAGTACCATATTCGTAAATAGTGTCGTATACGTAAATAATACCGTATAGGTGAATAGTAATCTCGACATGAAAAGGTAAAACTTTCATAATAAAATTCATACCAATATTTTGGCATAATGATATTGAACAAAATAACATTATTTACGAAGAAAATAACATCCCTTACCTCAAAAGAATAGTACTTCTGAATGAAATATTGGATATAATGCTGAAGAAAACTTGCACTGCTTATCAACTCTCAAAGTATCTAAATACTCACAAAAATACGCTCGATACAATAGAGAGAAATTTTCTGATTCTAGTGTGATTTTCAATTCAAACCTAAGCACCCTATTTATAGGAAAGTGCCAGAACGCCAAAGGAGACTTAACCTGCTACCGGTGGCTAATTCATCTTTTCCATTCAAGCACACCACTTTTGAAATTCAATTTCAACACATTTCACCAACAAAGGACAAGAGTGGGTGTGACGCCCCCAAAATAGGTCTAAACCACCCAACCCATTCTAAGTCGCCAAATACATGGTACAGAAAACAACTAGAACTTCATTATTACAATTGTCATGCAAAATACAACAACGCATATACTGTGAGTTTTAATACCAACTGTGACTCTCATCCCTTTACTTGGATAGCACCTCACATTGATACATTACATAAAAATACAGTCAATAACTATTTTAGAAATTAAAATCTTTGGAAAGTTCTCAAGGAAACCTTCGTATATAGGAGGCCATGCATCTAAATTATAATTGATATCATATGACTCGAGAATTATCCTTGGTTGACCAAATAGACCCTAAAGAAAAATGAGAAGATTGCTATCATTTTCTTTCCAATGGTGAGTCTTCTCTTGACATATAATTATCTCCATTGTCTCTAATTGAGAATTATATTTCAACTAAACTCCAAGATTATATAGGTAGTGCTCATAGATATAATCAGCAAGTGGATGTGCACAATCCTGTCTTATGATAACACGAAGTCGTAGGTCATTAGACATCTTGTATAATAGTGGCAAAACATCATTCCGAATTTGGGTTCACCTCATCCTATTCGGTTCACCAAAATCAACGGTTAAATGACGTATAAAATACGACACACTTATCTCAAATTCTTAATAAAATTATTTCCATACTGTTTAGGGAGAACCTCAATAGCTATAGACCACCGTTCTATTCCCATGTTACCCCCGCTCGACCCAGCTACACTCTTATTACCTGAAAGGAATTATGAAGCAAAAAGGTGAGCACAATTATCCCAGTAAAGAATATCATAACTAAAGATAATTAAATTATCAATAGCCTTCATCAGTAATAAATCAGAGATTTATAATATATGGTAGATGATAAAACATTTCAACCATTGTTGCAGCGGAACGAGCAATCCATTAGAAGAGTCAAATAGACTATAAGGTCTATATCTTCTCCGTGTTAAAATTCCACCAACAATGTTTTATCCCCGTAGCATCAATCAACAGTTTCTGTCCACAATCACGTGTATAACTCATATTCATAATTGTAGTTCTAAATTCCTCTTTTCATCCAGGACTTTAACGCCCCAAGGAAAAAATTGGATTTTATGAGAATTAAATTTTTATTTGATTATGTGGATTAAATGAATTTAATTGATTATTTATGGGAGTAAGCTAATTGAAGGTCGTTCTATGACCTAGATATGTCGGAACGTCATAGTATTTTGGCTACGTGATAGAATTAAAGTGTTTGAATTTCCAAGATGAAAATAAAAGATTTCTGAGAAATTTTCTAAAAAACACTATTCACACATTTTTGCTCGGGAATTATTTTTGAACATCCGAGAAATACGTAATGATAGAATTCAAAGACGAGATGGAATATCCAATAATATTTCAGTTATGGAAAGTGAGTTCCGAGAAGGAATTTAAATTTGTATAATGAATTAAAGCGATGATTGTATAATACGTAGGTATTGTATGAGGTAATGAATACGAGTATAATACGAGGTATTATACGAGTATGTATGAATGATGGAATGTCGTATATAAAATAAGTATACAAGTTAAAATACGAGATTAATACGTAGATTATACGTTATAAGACTTTAAGCCAAATGTATTGAATTTGTAGAAATATGTAGGAGATTGTAATGTCCAATTGGGATAATAATAAAGCCCAATACGAATTAATGTTAAAGCCCAAACATTTGTAATGTTAAGTCCAATGTAAATTAATGAATAAGCCCAATGTTTGTTTAATTGCAAGCCCAAATGCCTAATGTATAAGTTAAGATTAGTTAAGCTAAAAGGCCAATGTAAGAACCAATGGGTTATTGGATGGTTTAAACCATGGGACAACCCATGGGTGATCCAGAGTAATGAGCAAGTAATTTAATGGCTAAGTGTTGTGATGGCCAAGTAATTAATGTGATAAGCAAGTAAAGTGCTTATGTGTGGTGAACAAATAAAAGTTGTGATGAGCAAGAAATGGATAAGCTAGGTGACTAGCAAGTATGCTTAATGGCTAAGTATGTATGATGACCAAGTAGACTTAATGGCCAAGTGTTGTGAGGAGCAAGTTAACTTAATGCCTAGGTAATGAATAGTAAGGAGGTGGGAGTGGTTTATTGACTAAACTACCCAAACTTAGGAAGTCCTATAAATAGGAAGCTTGCTAGCTCATTTGTTAGTTGTTAGATTTTCATCCAATAACTTATAGCTTATTGGTTAGAGAGAAAAAGCTAGAAAAGCTAGAACAAGTTAGCCTTTGAGAATTCAAGAAGCAAGAAGGAGATTAAGGATTAACCAAGTGATTATCAAGGGTAAGAACTTAAACCATGAATCTCTTTCTCTTCCATTGTTAGAGAAGTGGGTAGTGGTAAAACATGTATGCTAAGGAATGATAAGAATGATTAATCAATAGACTTAAGTCGTATAAGTCATGAATAAGTAATTCCAACTTAATTAAGTTATGAACTTATGAAGAGCTTATATGAACTACTCATATGTTTACCTTAATAAGATGGTATGAAAAGGAGATGTGAGGAGGATGGTTAGAAAACATAAATCATTATAAGTCATGAGAAATGAAAGTGTAAGTAGTTTATACTTTTATAAGTTACAAACTCATAAAGAACATGTAATAACTTATCATGTTTATAAGTTAATGAAGTATGTATGTCAAGATGTTAGTATGATGGATTGAATCCATTTGAAACGATGAACAAATCATAAGTAACGAAGTTTTGGCGGAATTTAAGAGTTTGGACGATATTCGTCGAATTCATGTAAATCTCAGAATGGAAGTCGAATTTTGATATTGAGCTTGGAAACATCAGTTTTCAATGGAGACAAGTCTTATTTGGCATTATAGATTTACGGACTCGAGAATGACCGAATTCTGACTTAGAACAGAAGAAACGCGCGTTGAACGTTCACGAACATTTATCATTTTTGTTAAAATGGACTAATAGGTTAATTTTTAGCTAACAAAGTCAAATAGATAAAATTCTTGCATGAACACATAGAGTATGTAATTTGTGAACCGTAGGCTTTTGAACGAGCCAATTTGGACTTATAACGAAGAAGTTATGAGCCCGGGAATCTCACCTAAGAAATTAATCACAAATTTTTCTGTGCTTGAGGATCAGCGGCATGTATATAGTCAAGGCATAAAAGCCCGCGCCGCAACGCCAAGCTTTGCCAGGAAATGTTGTAACCTTACTGAGTTTCATATAACGCGATCATATACGAAGGGACTCATGTGCAATGCCAAGTCTGGGTCTTTAGTTTCAGAATGTGTTGCAACTTGCAATGTATAAAGTAAAGGAGTGAGTACTGGCCTTGACCTTAGGGTTTTGACATTAAAGAATGTTTATAAGTAGAGCATGAACAGTAACTCATTAGTAATGAACTAAAGTTTAATTATAGCATTGTTAAGGCATGTTTAAACCTTAAGTATTATCATTTAGGGTTGAAGTAAGTCAATTATATGTGAACGTAAGAACGTTAGTAAGCCATGAGGAAGGATGATTAACTCAAAATGAGTTGTATTAATGAAGTAAATCTAAGTAAGACATAGAAGAGAACGAAGTTGGTAAGAACGATGTAAAAGAACGACGTCAAGCCGGAACCAATAATAACAAATCTAATACAGGATTAGATTGAGAAGAAGGGTAAGATTCATTAGGAATCATGTATGTTCATTTATGACCTAATGTGGTATGTTATATGGTTATGTGTTGTAGAGACTGTAAAGATTCAAAGGGAGAGTAAATCTACCGTAGCAGACGTTGAAAGTAAGTTTTTCTAAACGCTTGTCTAACCTTCGTGTTAGCCAGGTTTTTAGTGATTCATGTTATAAGACGCATGAATTGTTTTACGAAAATGTCGATGCCAGTTTTACCTCGGCTAGACTAATCTTGAAGATTGATTGATTTATTTACAAGTCTTTCAATAAAGAATTGATAACTCTATCCTACGCCAATTTTTTGGTACGGATTCAAGGTAAGCCTGAGTATGAATAAATAAATGTATTTTTCATCGATTATTCGATGGGCGCGCGAGGTTGCCAAAACTTAAACGTACATACTTTTAAGGGATGTAGTGTTGATCAACATAGAGTACTATGGGCTGATCACCCATAAGTGCTCGTAAGATATGTCGGACTTACGGACTTAGTGCCGGGTTGTCCTTTTCAAAGAAATTATGAAATGCTCATGGTCTTGGACCAGAATTGACGTTTTACTGAATATTGTCATTGTAAAACATTTTGAAGGAAAAGAAGTGTTATTTTAAATTATTGATAGTACTTCATAACTATTATCCAGTTATTGAAGATATACGATTCCTATGTTTCAAGCATGTTGTTTAAAAGAAATTGTTGTACTTGCTGAGCTTGTTATGCTCACTCTTCCTTGAACAATATGAATGCAGCTAAGACCGAATGAACTGAGGGATTTGACAAAGATAAAAGCAAGACGAAGATGAACTATTGGTTTACCTTATAATAAACAAGTAAGTTGTATATATTATAGTATGATGAACAAAGAATGTAATGGTTTTAGAACCTTGGAATGGGATGTAATATTATTAATGTACTAAGAATGTCGTTGATACACACATTTTGATGTTGTTTCAATAGAATGAATGTACAGTTATGAGTACCGTGTAGCACCATCTGTCGGGTTGGAAGATACCTAGATTTGGGGGCATCACAAGTTGGTATTAAGCATTAGGTTAGAAAACTTAAGGGGGGAGAACCTTAGGCTAATAACCTCGTTAAGGAAGGAAAAGTCTGAAGGAAGTAAACTCGAGATTTACTTAAGTTGAATGAGTTAATAAGGTATTGAGGAAACTCAGTATCGCAAGATTTAAAAGATGGAAAGTAACCCTAAATAAATTAAATGTTATTTGTGCATATATTATCGTGTGTTATGTACTAATCCACATGTTATGTGTTATTGTAGGATGTCGATCGATAGTATGATGTATAGAGATATACACACGGTGAGCGAAGAAATTGTGAATAGAGTAGAGTATGTACCCATGCCAGTGGCGGAGGTACCATTAGTGATTCTAGAGGAGTCAGAGACAGTGGAGTACTTTTCTGAGGAGGACTACTCCGAGGGAGATATGGATATAGCGTCATATCTTAATATGATGGTCTATGAGGAGGAGGAAATGGAGGTAACATTGGTTAATGTGACACCCCCAAATCCAGGTACTCCATTCCCACAGAATTTGGTGTTCACTATCCAAAACCATTACATCTAACTACCTATCATAAAGGATAAAGACATAATTTAAATAACTTAAAAAATACTCTTTCCCATTAAAGGGTTACATCATAATCTCAAAATAAATCTAAGGTAATCTAACCTTAAATCTATTACATCAGTTTGTGGAATATATCATAAAATAAAACAAGTGTTTAACATAATTCATTAAAATAGAGTTCTCATAAATCTTCAGCACTTGGACAATTTGCCCTTTCCTTTGCTAGTAGATGGCTCATCAACTTTCTCCACTTTAGCTGCAGTGTTAATTGCAAGAGTAAGCAATCAAACGCTCACTAATATAGAAAGTAGTAATGATAGCAACATGGGAGTGCACAACGAAATCTGAACAATAAAGAACATGTTCTACGGATCAAAATAGAAAATAAGTTCAAACTTTAATTATATGAGGGTCTTAAGACCACGAACTATATCTATGGTATTTAGGTATTAGTACCTTAACCTTAACATTCATTAGACTATACAGACTCTTCTTAACGTACTTAGGGGGATCAGCCCTTTGTACCATGTATTGTGCACAAACATCTAAATGTTACACGTACAAAATCCCCTATGTTAGGGTTGTTCGTCTCAGTTTGAATTTAGAATTTTCGCACTAAAGAAAGTTTAGTTTGGAACTAGCTTATCAGTGTTTCTAGAATTTTAGAACACTATTCAATTTCCATCAACAAAGGTTTAATACAGGAATGTATAACTGAACAAGGCTATCAAAGTTAAAGATCGGATATCAACAATATATACTTGAATAAACATGATATACATGTAAAGTGCTATATCCAAAAGAGCTAGAACAATCTCATTTGAATCGATGTATTAGAACAATATATGCTTTGTATAATAATTAGGAAAGTGAAACTCGCTCGATGTAACGAATTAGTTTACAAGAGCTTGCACAAACATACTCAAGATAAACTAGGCTTGTTCAACTTTACAAGAATTTTAGGAACTTGTACAATAACGATTTAGGAATGAGAACATGCATTCAATATGAAAAGAATGAAGTTAGAAAGCTTACTCAATGTAAAGAGTTAAGGTTTAGGAACTTGCCTTGTTTGTAAGCTACACAAGTTTAAAATAATCTCCAATTACCCTACACACATCATTACAATCACAACAATAATTAGTTGTATGAATATTAACACTATGGGTATTAAACCATCATTTAGGTCACAACCCTAACCTAGCACCTAACCATTTAGGTTAACATACTTAACGAATCTGAAATCGCATTACGAGCCAACATAACTTACTCGTTCATTTCTAACTTTTGAAAACATCACTTTTAGTTTAATTATATAATTTAATTAACAATCACCTAAAACTCTTTTACACTTTGTATTACAACACCTTACAATCTGTTACTGTAGTCCACTTTATGTTTTAATATCCTTAACATGCATGCTAAACTAACCCAAGTCCGTTATGCATGACCTGCAATTAAGCACTTCTTCATCATCACGATTCAGGTGTGTGGCGCAATTTAATTACTACAATCGAAGCTTCGAACCGCACCATTTTTGCCATTTTGTATGCTCGCCTAGCCAGAGCAATTACACGGTGCACGACAGACAGACGCAGACTACCGATGAATAATATTTTAATTTTTAGCCCAACAAATGCAAATTTCACCCATCAAACAATGATAATAACATATAAAAATGGTATAGAACTATCACAAACATGTTTGTGAACATATTCCACCAATTTAAGCTAGGTTAATTTCTCAAATTCCATGATTTTCATATAAAACTCAAATTTTAACACCTTTAGTGAATTCGATCATCACGAATTCGTTTCTCAATCAATTGACACAATTCCAAATGCCGCTTTCGTTTCTTAACATACAAACATATTCTAACATCAAATTGCAGATTTTAACACACATTAAGCATGAAATTTTGTACTTTCTAAGCCTTATTATATGAACATAAACACTGTGATTTTCAATTCCTTCCTCAAACCCAAATTTCACGTATTCGAAAATCAAATAATGCTCACATATAATGACAACAAATTCTACAATATAAGCCACATCCTCTAATCACGTTTGAAATAACAAATCAACAAAATCATTTACAGAGAACTAAAAATTACAAACTAAATTTTAGAAATAAGGGTGAATTTTACCTAAACCCTTGACTGATGAGAAGAAGAATGACAAGAAATTTCTTTTCCCCTTGATACTCCAACTTTCTTAGCACAATTTACAGAGAAAACTCTCCTACCAAGCTCTCTCCACACTCTGTTATTTCTCCTTCTCACTAGACCCTTCTCTGAACTTAGCTTTAGAAAAAAAATAAACGCATTGAAATATACTAACTCCTACTTCCCCACTAACGCCGTAAAAAACCAACAGTAACGCGTCGCTTGAAAAACCAAAGGCCATGTAGCCTTTGTTTGTGAGCACATATTCCCAACACTAGATTATTATTATTATATTATTTATATTATATAGTTACTTTGTGTCACACTCTAATTAATTTAAATAACTTTAGTTTAGTTAATTTAAATAACTCATAATAATAATAAAAATCTTATTATCATTATACTTATAATTAATAAATAATTATATATCTAATTTAATTAATAAATTAGAAACATTACTTTATCTAATTTGTTAATTTTCTTTAAATTAAACAGTTCATTTCATTTAATTATTTTCTTACATATTAAGCAATTGATTTAATTTAATTATTTCCTTAAATTAAATCCTTCAGATAAAAATTATCAATAAACAATTTAATTAACATTAATCAATTTAGTTACTCAATTAATTCACCACAATTCATCAATTATTTATTTTCCTCAACAAATAAATTATTTAAAATATTTATTTAATTCAATAAATATTTAAATTAAATTACAAATTTCTCGATCGTTACATCCTTCCCTCCTTAAAAGGATTATGTCCCCAGAATCACAACTCGAATTATTTATTTGTTACAGTTAATACGGTGGTACCTACACTAGAGTCAATACCTCCAGATACAATGAGAGCATTGTATCTTGAAGTGCTTGATAGGAATGTGCAACTGATTATAGTTATGCAGAATTAGAGTGAAGAGATTAATTATCTCCATGAAGCTAAGGTGTCTGCAGAAGCAGATTTTGAGTCCATGCATGATGAGAAGGTGCTCATGATAAATAAGGCTAGGGATTTTAAGAAAGAGGCTGATGAGCTTCATAAAGAATTGGGGGAGAAGGACCAAAAGACAGCACGGATGTCTTACATCCATAAGAGTGCTCATATTGATTTCAAGTTAAAAGTTGCTTGTCATTCCATGGAGTCAGATAAACCCGCATACACTATTAGTCTCAGATACTATAAATGATGATTGCGAATGAGAAACACGAGGACGCTGTTATGCATTATTAGAAGTCTAGAGTTATAAATATGTGTGTAGTGACGTAAAATCCTATTTTGTATAACATGGTAGTCTTTTTGTAAATCCCAAATTTTGAGAAGTTCAATTGCGGGATAGAAATGTAATAGCTTTTGGGCTATGTAAGTAAAGTGTAAATAGTTTCAGACTATGAAGAAGCATATGAATATAGTGAAGTTTTCATTTAATATGCTTTGTTATGGTATGAGTTGTTATGTGGCGAATAATAATGAAGTAAGTAAATAGATAATAATGAAATTCTATTTATTTAACCAGAAAATGTCGTCAAGAAAAAGACAACAAAATCAGGAAGCGGAATCACGTAATGATAATCAATTGGGGGGGGGGGGGGTTAAAACAACTATATACAAGAGTTTATTAATTTATTAACGGTTGCATTTAACTAAACTAGGGGTAGAGTACCGCGGAACCTAGGGTGGCCTGAATGACTACCTTTAAAGAATTTAAAAGCGTATGTCCGCCGGAGTTCAAAGGAACGACAGACCCATTAGAAACCCAGACATGGGTAAAGGATATAGAGAAGGCGTTTGTTATTACAAACGTAGTTGAGGCGCAAAAGACTTCTTTTGCGACTTACATGATGAAAGGGGAAGCCAACTTTTGGTGGGAGGCTCACCAGGGTGGGGCTAGAACAGATGCGGTAACGTGGGAACAATTCAAGAAGGTTTTCTTCGCGAATTATTTCCTTACAAGTATTCAGGGGAGGAGGAGATTAAGTTCTTAGAACTTAAACTAGGGGACATGATGGTTCCCCAGTACGCGACCAAATTCAATAAATTGGCAAGGTTTGCTCCACATCAAGTGGACGCTGAGGAGAGGAAGGCTCGTAGGTTTGAGCAGGGCCTGAAACCCTAGCTCTATAGTACAGTTTCGGTGTTCTAGAGTGTTTCCTATGGGACCATTCTGGAGAAGGTGATTGTAGCAGAAGATGGTAGTGAGGCGTTGACCCAATACCACAAAGAGAGAAAGAATAAGAGCAAGGGAGAGGGAAGAATTAAGGCAGAGAATGCCAGTGGTAGTGGCATTATGCCAAAAATAAAGAATTTTAACTCCAGGAATACTGGAGTGGGACAAAGGGATCCTAAGCATAGGATTGAAGCATGTAAGACATATGGAAAGACTTATTTAGGAGTCTGTCTAAAGGGGAAGTCAGCTTGTTATAACTGTGGACATGAGGGTCATATATCACCTAATTGTCCTAATCCTAAGAAAAACCATTGTTGTTTTGTATGTGGGTCGTTGAACCACATGACAAGAAATTGCCCAAAGAAGGGGTCGGAGGAAAGTAAAGGTGTTAGTAGTGGTAAATTAGCCATTACTGAACCACCATCGTCGGTAGACCTATGACCCGTACTTTTATTATGAAGGTCCATGATGCGGTTGCATCAGCAGATTTAGTAGCATGTGTGATGCCCCCAAAACAGGTATACATCACCCATCTTGAGTCGCCAGATACACACTACATAAATTCAAATACAACTTAATTATACAATTGTCGTGTAAAATACGACAAAACATAGCTGGGAGTTTAAACAAGAATATTGTCATCTAGAAAATATCCACACTCAATGGAGTCCTCATTACAATTATTATCACACTATTCCATAGAATAGTGAGGACTACTAATGCTATCATCCGGACCGTCAATCCATTCCCCGACTCATCCCAACTATATTCCCATTTCCTGAAGAGAACAGTGAAAGAAAGGGTGAGCTCAACTAGCCCAGTAAGAAATATTATGACTAAGATAATGCAGAAAAAATTATCATTAACCTTCAACAATGTTAAACTGATAAAATACAATAGACATCAAGTTTAACTACAGCGGAATAAGCAATCCATTAGACGAGTCAAGTAGAGCATGATATCTACTATCTTCTATGATTTAAAAATGTTTTTCATCAACTTAATCGCTGAGACTCAGCTTAATAAATAAACCACATCATCGAATCATCCCTGCACTACAAGCCAAGGATATTCATTAAATCATCAATGGTCATGACTATACCGAATAATCCCTGGTCATAATCATACCAAAAACTATCCATCAATGCACTACAGGCCACTGAGGACTTTTACCAACTTGTTTACAACATTAAATGTCATGATTATACTGAATGATCCCTGGTCATAATCATACCAAGTCCATCTCTGCACGTAAGCCAAAGATATACAACTATAAAACCAATAATCAACTGTCCATCTTTGTACGTAAGCCAAAGATAACTTTCATCATCATATAAGCATGAGGATGATGACAATGATATAAGCATTAATCAAATGAAAACAAGGATAAATAATAAAGACTTTAAATTTATCCAAATATTATCAATCACTTAATAAACTCATCATCTAATATTATTAATATTATAACAATATTTTAATCACTTTTTAAACTTATAAACAATTTATATCAATTGTTTACACTTTACCAAATAATGCATTTAATCATTCAAAAATGCCATATTCATAAGATTTCATCACCAATGATCAAATCACTCATAAAAAATCTTCATATACCTTATATAGGATTTTCAAGCCATAAAATCCTATTTACCAATTTTTCAACTTCACATAACATATTTAATTCATATTTTCGTAACTAAACCATTTTCATGAAAAATATCAAATCAGTCCCAAAAATTATTCTTTTCTGGGATTTAGTAGAATATAGTCCCATATTGAACATATATTTTTCTCAGAATTTTTAAAATTCATTTACTATTTTTCAAAAATCAATTTCTAATTAATTCCTTAAGAAATTAGCTACCTCAAGGTTAACTCCAGATTCCCAAATCTTGGCAGGATCTTACACATGTTAACGTGTACTTCCAATTTAAATTTCATGGTCATCGGAGTTATAGAACTCCTAAGTATAGCGTTTCATTTAAAAACCTAAATATTGAAATGGTCATAACTTGCTCATTTTAAGTCGGAATGAGCTCATTTTTGGACAGGAGGTACTTTATACCATATATTTCCATGTCCCAAAAGGCCGGAATTTTTCTCACAATTTAAGTGGTCAAAAATACCCTTTAAATTTTTGGGCAGTAGTTTTTTGGTAATTTGCAGTTTTTGACTCCTTTGCTAAAATCGGTCCACACGAAAATCTACAGCACCTTTTCCAGTGATTCCACTTGGATAAGTTAGAAAACTCATAGATCTAGCTCTAGAACTTGACCTCACTCAAAAATTCAAAATATAATAGGAGAAATGGTCAATTGAATTTCATGTTCTATTTTCACCAAAATCTGATTTTCAACCCTTTGTGATTTCTAAGAAACTTTCATGTTCTCACATAATAACCAACATAACTCATCATAACACTTACTAATACTACATATACCCATGATTTTCCTCAATCCAATGCTTTTATTATGACTTTCATCATAATCCACGTAAACAGATCATTTTCAGAATTTAATAAGGAATGAATACAAAGGATCATTCACCATGCATGTGGTAATCCACATGTATGTGTTATTCCAATGTAATAATAAAGAATGGAATAACAAAAGAATTCACCATGCATGCGATAGATCAAGACAAACATGTTATTCTCACATGTAATAATAAATAATGGAACCAGTCATTCAGAACGCACCGATGTGATATTCCGATAGAATAATAAATAATCAAGCGTGTCCGCAAACGTAAACGCATTGCATGTGATATTCTCGACGTAATAATAAATGATGGAATCAGTCCCATGAACGCATTTAGAGAGAATATTCCAGTAATAATAAAGAGCAGAATAATAGAAGAATTTCACCATGTATGCGGTACTTCGCATAAATAGGTTATTCCAACATAATAATAAAGAGCAGAATAATAGAATAATTTCACCATGTATGCGGTACTTCGTATAAACAGGTTATTCCAACATAATAATAAAGAATGGAATAACAGAAGAATTTCACCATGTATGCGTTACTTCGCATATATACAAGTTATTCCAACAAAATAATAAGGGATGGAATAACAATAGCTCTCTTTATGAATACGAAAGAAATAATACCCCTTACCTTAGAATAAAGCAGGATACTGAAATAGAGAGGTAGCAGACTTCTCTTCTTCTTTCTCTCTATAATTTCTCTCTATAATAATTTCTCTATAGCTTGAGTGAATTGGTGAGAAATGAAGGAAGAATGAGCTTCTATTTATAGAAAAATATAGTTTTGATAATTGCACGTTTCGGGGCTCATATTACAGTACAATACCTCCAACTTTTCTTTCATTTTTAATTTAGTCCTACAAGTATTATCAAACTTTCACCACCTCCCCTAATAGTAAATAATGTGAGTCAATAGTTCAATCATGTGATTCAATAGTTATAATCATGTGAAAATACGAATTACAGTACAATACATCCATCTATACCTCCATCTTTAACTTAGTTATGCAAGTATTATCAATCTTGCATCAACTCCCCTAATAGTACAAGAATGTGATTCAATAGTACACACATGTGAACAAATAGTTATAAAAGCATGTGAATTAGTAGCAATTAATTGCTCATTTATCCAATTAATCTCCCGATTAATTTCCACTAACACAAATAATCCCAACACAATGGAACTATCAAATTCATCTTTAATCAACACGAACTTATTCATCATTAATATTATAACTCATAATATTTAATAATCAGGTCGTTGACAGGAAAGAGGGGGCTTTCCGATAAGGATTTCTCCTTATTGGCGCGCAATTAGGTTACCAAACCTCTCCTTGACAGAACTTCTAGACATTGTAAATATTGCAATTTAATAAAATGAACAACTTTGTCGTCTCAATTATTGATTTAATAATATATCATATAATGCAAATGATACTGAGACAATAATCGAATCAATAATATGAGAGATATTATGCAAAGAATTATCAGAGTAATAATTGAGTATAACCGAAAGTGACTTTTCACGTAAGATCAATAATCAATACCGTGTGCTACTATGTAACCACGCCAGACATTCTTTATTTTTTACTACCGGCTAGTTCAACAGCTTTAACGGTAAATACTTCCATCGTTATTTTTATAAAAAGACAATTTCATCATTTTTCTTACTACGATAATACTTCCGTTGTGGGTTCACTAA
Organism: Panax ginseng; assembly: GCA_020205605.1. Taxonomy (NCBI): domain Eukaryota; kingdom Viridiplantae; phylum Streptophyta; class Magnoliopsida; order Apiales; family Araliaceae; genus Panax; species Panax ginseng. Next base: position 67,429,319 of record CM035129.1, read on the forward strand.
TGATTGTGCTGCCGCATTTTATATTCCCTCGAACAAAAAAAGAATATTCCCCACCAAACGAATATATTTATAACAACTTGCATACTTTGCAAAATTTATAAATACTACCCACAACTATAACATTATATCAAATCCACACCATAATATTCAAAAACATATTTCGAGAAATTTAAATCTTTATTCATAAAATTTGGGGTCTCACAATCTCCCCTCCTTATGAAATTTCGCCCTCGAAATTTATGTACGTACCTGGTATGATGAGGATACCTTGACTTCATTTCAGATTCTAACTCTTGAGGTATAACCTTTGAGTGTTGAATACGATCCTTCTTATCCAAGATTTTAACACGTATTTCCTTATACGTTAGATCTTCTGCTATATTGTCTAGTTCTAATTCAATAATGTGGTTCGGGTCGTCCACATAATTACATAACATCAATACGTGAAAGTCGTTATGAACATGTGACATACTTGGCGGTAAAATGAGTCTATAGGCCACAGTTCCTACTCAATCGAGGATTTCAAATGGGCCAATAAAATCGAGGGTGGAGATTTCCTCTCTTCGTCGATTCTTGCTTCTAGAATAACGCCATCTTGAACCTTCTTCTTCACATTCATCAGATTCGGGTATGTAGCTTGAGCGGCTTTAACTTTATCGATTAAAGTCGATTCTACTCGTATATTCATTATCTACACGTGGGTTCATATATTCGCACTCGTAAACTCATACTATCTTCTACTCAACGCGTTAGTTACCACGTTCGCTTTTCCACGGTGATATTGAATGGTACGATCTTAATCTTCAACAGCTTGAGCCAACGTCTTTGGTGCATTATACGTTCATTTTGGGTGAAGAAATACTTGAGGGTTTTAGAAATGTGTTTTGTACTGGGGTCAATACAAAATTCGATTTCACGCTCTAGGGGTAGGCTAAGAAGTCTTCAAGAATACGTCAGGAAATTTATTAACAATAGAAATATCATTCAAAACTGTGACTCTCATCCAAGACTTGGATAACACATGTAATGAAGGTTTCTCCTAACGGAGCTTCAACAGATAAGTCAAAGTCTAATTTCTCTAGAGTCAAATTTAAACGTTGAACGCAAACAAGAGAGATAAAATAATGGGTAGAACCAGTATCTAATAAGGCATAGACTTTGCAAGAATTTATGATTAACTTACCCGTGCTAACTTCGTTCGGGTTACTCGCTTTTTTGAGAAGTCACAAAAAAATGCTTTTCCTAAAACCACTGACTTTGTTTTGTCCGTATCCGCCTTTGGTGCCACCGTCCCAGCTGAACTTGACTTTGGTGCACGATAAAATCGAGCTAATTGACCTTCTCTTCTTGAAATTTCCACTTCTATTATCTTGGCCATGATTACCATCGAAGTGGTTACCATTCTTGGCATGATAATTTCCCCCATGATGGTTATCATTATTTCGATGGTCCTTTCCACTGGTACGATTATTATCGTCTTGCTGGTCATTGCCTTTTGGTTGAGCTGACTCAATAGCCTCATGTGCTTCATTGCTTATCTCAACATTTTCAGATACCATTCTAAAACACTGTCACAAAACAAGGATTAATTGACATATCACATATTATCCCTATCCTCTGACCGACCAATTAAATACCTAATAAACTTAGGTAGGTTATACTAGCGAAGGAATTCCCCGTGTCTCCCCTCCTAGTTCTTGTCTCACATCTCAGCCAGGGATCATATCCCTAAGCTTTGATACCAACTTTGACGCCCCCAAAACAGGTATACATCACCCATCTTGAGTCGCCAGATACACACTACATAAATTCAAATACAACTTAATTATACAACTGTCGTGTAAAATACGACAAAACATAGTTGAGAGTTTAAACAAGAATATTGTCATCTAGACAATATCCACACTTAATGGAGTCCTCATTACAATTATTATCACACTATTAATAGAATAGTTAGGACTACTAACACTATCATCTGAACCGTCAATCCATTCCCCGACTCGTCCCAGCTATATTCTCATTTCCTGAAGAGAATAGTGAAAGAATAGGTGAGCTCAACTAGCCCAATAAGAAATATTATGACTAAGATAATGCAGAAAAAATTATCATTAGCCTTAAATAATGTTAAACTGATAAATATAACAGACATCAAGTTTAACTGCAGCGGAATAAGCAATCCATTAGAAGAGTCAAGAAGAGCATGATATCTACTATCTTCTATGATTTAAAAATGTTTTTCATCAACTTAATCGTTAAGACTCAGCTTAATAAATAAACCACATCATCGAATCATCTCTGCACTACAGGCCAAGGATATTCATTAAATCATCAATGGTCATGACTGTACCGAATAATCCCTGGTCATAATCATACCAAAACCTGTCCATCAATGCACTACAGGCCACCAAGGACTTTTACCACCTTGTTCACAACATTATAGGTCATGATTATACCGAATGATCCCTGGTCATAATCATACCAAGTCCATCTCTACATATAAGCCAAAGATATATAACTACAAAACCAATAATCAACAGTCCATCTTTGCACGTAAGCCAAAGATAACTTTCATCATCATATAAGCATGAGGATGATGACAATGATATAAGCATTAATCAAACGAAAACAAGGATAAATATTCAAGACTCTAAATTTATCCAAATATTATCAATCACTTAATAAACTCATCATCTAATATTATTAATATTATAACAATATTTTAATCACTTCTTAAACTTATAAACAATTTATTTCAATTGTTTACACTTTACCAAATAATGCATTTAATCGTTCAAAAATGCCATACTCATAAGATTTAATCACCAATGATCAAATCACTTATCAAAAATCTTCATATACCTTATATAGGATTTTCAAGCCATAAAATCCTATTTACCAATTTTTCAACTTCACATAACATATTTAATTCATATGTTCATAACTAAACTATTTTCATGAAAAATACCAAATCAGTCCCAAAAATTATTCTTTTCTGGGATTTAGCAGAATATAGTCCCATATTAAACATATATTTTTCTCAAAATTTTTAAAATTCATTTACTATTTTTCAAAAATCAATTTCTAATTAATTCCTTCAGAAATTAGCTACCTCAAGGTTAACTCCAGAAATTCCCAAATCTTGGCAGGATCTTACACATGTTAACATTAACTTCCAATTTAAATTTCATGGTCATCGGAGTTATAGAACTCCGGTTATAGCGTTTTTCGTCGGAAAAACCTTAATATTGAAATGGTCATAACTTCCTCATTTTAAGTTGGAATAAGCTCATTTTTGGACAGGAGGTACTTTATACCATATATTTCCATGTCCCAAAAGGCCGGAATTTTTCTCACAACTTAAGTGGTCGAAAATGCCCTTTTAAATTTTTGGGCAGTAGTTTTTTGGTAATTTTGCAATTTTTGACTCCTTTGCTAAAATCGGTCCACACGAAAATCTACAACACCTTTTCCATTGATTCCACTTGGATAAGTTAGAAAACTCATAGATCTAGCTCTAGAACTTGACCTCACTCAAAAATTCAAAATATAATAGGAGATATGGTCAATTGAATTTCATGTTCCATTTTCACCATAATCTGATTTTCAACCCTTTGTGATTTCTAAGAAACTTTCATGTTCTCACATAATAACCAACATAACTCATCATAACACTTACTAATACTATATATACCCATGATTTTCCTCAATCCAATGCTTTTATTATGACTTTCATCATAATCCACGTAAACAGATCATTTCCACAATTTAATAAGGAATGAATACAAAGGATCATTCACCATGCATGTGGTAATCCACATAGACAAGTTATTCCAACAGAATAATAAAGAATGGATTAACAGAAGAATTCACCATGCATGCGATAGACCATATAGACATGTTATTCTCAACAGAATAATAAATAATGGAACCCAGTCATGTGTAAACGCACAGACAGGATATTCCAACAGAATAATAAATAATGGAAACAATCCCAAGATAAAGCGCGCATACAAGATATATTCAAAAAAAGATAATAAAGAACGGAATAATAGAAGAATTTCACCATGTATGCGGTACTTCACATAAACAGGTTATTCCAACATAATAATAAATAATGGAATAATAGAAGAATTTCACCATGTATACGGTACTTCGCATATATAGGTTATTCCAACAGAATAATAAGGGATGGAATAATAATAGCTCTCTTCATGAATACGAAAGAAATAATACCCCTTACCTTAGAATAAAGATGGATATTGGAATAGAGTGGTAGCAGACTTCATCCACATACGGACGATTTTGCAGGCTATAATCAAATTTCAGTCAAAAATGGGGTCCATCAACACACAAAACATGTGTTAAACATTTTTAGTAACAAAAATACTCTTCCTCCTCATTTATTCATATATCCCACATTCATTGTAAAAATATCACCATTATTATATTATAATAATATATTTAAATGAATTATTTTATCAGAAAAAGATAAAATATTAATTTTGAACAATTGTCACATTAAAATTTTCTCCATCTATATCTACATAAAATAAATATTTTCCTTATCATATAAATCAATAATTAATTATTCACAAATAATATTATGTAATTATAATATCGACAAACCAGTACATTCCCGTGAAAGAGGGCTTTCAATAAGGATTTCTCATTCTTCGCCGCCAAATTAGGTGACTAAACCTCTCCTTAGACAGAACTTTCTAGACATTGTCAATAATGATATCTAATAATATTATTCAAATAATATGAATTATTGCTCCGATAATGGAAAATACTGTGTAGTGACAATTATTAAAACAATAATAATATAAAACATCAACGTAGCAATTATTGAATCAATAAAATAAAATATTGAATAGTAATTACTTGTAACAATTATTGAGTAATGCCTTCTTACGTAAGAATTAATAATTAGTGCAATCTGCAAATACTCTCTGTATTTTTAACCACCGAGTATTTCAACAAAGATTAATTGCATAACAACTTCTGCTATTATTTATAAACAACTTATACTTGTCGCTTTCTTCATCCAATCGCTTTTACATTATGGGCTCCACACAAGGTTCATACCGTCGCATTTAATAATCCCAGATAGTAAGAATATTCCACGACACCAAACGAATATTCCCCGACAACAATGAATATTTTATAACCACTTGCTTATTTGAAATATTTGCGCATTTTTTCCATAACTAACGACATTAATCAAATCAACCCTTACTATTTTAAAATAATAAATAGAGGAAATTTAATTTCGTTTATAATAAGTTAGGGTCTTACAACCTCCCCTCCTTATGAAATTTATTCCTTGAAATTGACGTACGTACCTGGTGTTTCGAAAAGGTGAGGATACCTCGCTTTCATTTCTGTTTCCAACTTCCAGGTCATTTCCTCAATAACATGGTTTCTCCACAAAACTTTGACTTGTAGTATGACCTTTGTACGTAAGACATGCTCCTTCCTATCCAAGATCTTGACAGCTACCTCCTCGTACGTTAAGTCTTTGGCTATCTCATCTGGTTCTAACTTAATAACGTGGTTCGGGTCTTTCACATATTTACGTAGCACAGATATGTGAAAAATATTATGAACACGAGACATACTTGGAGGTAAAGTGAGTCTATAGGCCACATTTCCTACTCGGTCAAGAATCTGAAATGGACCAATAAATCATGGATTGAGCTTTCCTCTCTTCCCAAATCTTGTAACTCCCTTCCATGGAGCAACACGCTACAATACATGATCCCCAATACTAAATTCCACATCCTTTCGATGAAGGTCAGCATAACTCTTTCGTCGATCTTGTGCCGTTTGTATACGTTGTCGAATCATTTGGATCTTTTCCATAGTCATACGTACCAACTCGGGTCCCAACAATGTTGTTTCACCCACCTCATCCCAACATACTGGAGAGCGACACTTCTGTCCATATAATGCTTCGAATGGAGCCACACCTATACTTTCTTGATAACTGTTGTTGTAGGAGAATTCCACCAATGGTAAATACTTATCCCAACTCCCTTTGAAGTCTAGGACACAGAGTCTTAATAGATCTTCAAGAGTTTGAATAGTTCTCTCTGATTGTCCGTCCGTTTGAGGATGGTATCTTGAATCAATCATAAATCTGTGCCCATAGCTTTTTGCAAGCTAACCCAAAATCTTAAAGTGAATCTTGGGTCACGATCTGAAACTATGGATACTGGCATGCCATGCAATCTCACAATCTCATTTACATACATACGAGCAAGACGGTCAAGGGAATAAGTCTCCCGTATCGGCAAGAAATGAGCAGACTTGGTTAATCTATCAACAATAACCCAAATAACATCTATGCCTTGAGAAACCTTGGGAAGACCCGTAACGAAATCCATGGTAATGTGTTCCCACTTCCATTTCAAAATCTCAAGTGGTTGCAATGGACCCTTAAGCACTTGATGCTCCGCCTATACACGTTGACAAGTTAAACACCTCGAGATAAACTTCACGATCTCTCTCTTCATATTGTTCCACCAAAATGTATGTCGAAGATCACAATACATTTTGGTACTTCCAAGATGTATTGCAAATGGTGTATTGTGTGCCTCCATCATGATCTTGTACTTCAAATCAGAGTCGTTAGGAACACAAAGTCTGGAGTGGACTCGAAGTATTCCTTCTTCATCAATTCTTGCTTCTGGAATAACACCTTCTTGTACTTTCTTTTTCATACGCATCAACTCCGGGTCTGTGGCTTGAGCAACTTTAACTTTTTCAATTAAAGTTGGTTCTATGCGTATACTTGACATCATCGCATGAGTCCCTGGAGTCTTGAACTCTATCTTCATCTCTTGTAAATCATACAAAATGGGCCTTTGCGTTGACAACATCGCATTCGTTCCCGCATATGATCTTCTACTCAACGCGTCAGCTACCACGTTCTCTTTTCCAGGATGGTATTGAATGGTATGGTCATAATCTTTCAACAGCTCGAGCCAACGTCATTGTTGCATGTTGAGTTCCTTTTGGGTGAAAAAATATTTGAAGCTTTTATGGTCTGAATATATCTCCACTTTCTCCCCATACAGATAGTGCCTCCAGATCTTTAGCGCGAAAACGACTGTTGCCAACTCTAAATCACGAGTAGGATAATTCCTCTCATATTCTTTAAGTTATCGCGAGGCATAGACTATGAATTTCTCATGTTGCATGAGAACACATCCTAACCCTTTGCCTGAAGAATCGCTGTAGATAACAAATCCATCCGAAAAAGATGGTATTGTCAGAACAGGTGCCGAAATGAGTCTCCTCTTAAGCTCTTGAAAACTCTTCTCGCATTCCTCACTCCATACGAATTTTATATCTTTCTGAGTCAGCTGAGTTAATGGAGTAGCGATTCGAGAAAATCCTTCCACGAATCTTCGATAATAACCAGCTAAGCCTAGAAAGCTACGTACTTCGGTCACCAACTTCGGTTGCTCCCAACTTTGTATTGCTTCAATCTTCGCCGGGTGAACAGATACTCCATGTTTTGACACCACGTGCCCAAGGAATGCTACTTCCTCAAGCCAGAACTCATATTTCTTCAACTTGGCTTATAGCTTATTTTCACGAAGCCTTTGGAGTACCAGCTTCAAATGGTGCTCATGATCTTCACGACTTTTGGAATATATAAGGATGTCATCAATAAAGACAACAACAAACTGATCCAAATATTCCTTAAACACTCGGTTCATCATATCCATGAAAGTCGCAGGAGCATTAGTCAATCCAAAAAACATGACTAAGAATTCATAATGCCCGTACCGAGTTCTGAAGGCAGTCTTTGGAATATCCTAAATTCTAATCTTCAGCTGATGATATCCAGAACGAAGATCGATCTTTGAGAAGAATTGTGCTCCTTACAACTGGTCAAATAGGTCATCAATGCGATGTAGCGGATACCTATTCTTGATGGTGTCATGGTTCAATTCCCGGTAGTCAATACAAATTCTCATACTCCCTTCTTTCTTCTTTACAAATAAAATAGGAGCACCCCAAGGAGATGTACTAGGACGAATGAAACAGATGTCCAACAACTCCTGTAGTTGGACCTTTAACTCCTGAAGTTCAATAGGAGCCATTCGATATGGGTTTTTAGAAATGGGCTTTGTACCAAGTTTAAGATCAATAAAGAATTTAACTTCATGTTTTAGGGGTACACCGGGATGTTCTTCAGGAAATACGTCATGAAAGTCAATAACAACAGGAATATTATTCAAATCTGACGTGTCTTTATTCAAATTCATAACATGGGCTAAGAAAGCTTAACATCCGTTTTTTAATAAACGAATGGCTTTATGGCTTGATATAACAGTGATTGATTTTAGTGGTTTAGTTGCTTGAATTCGAATAACAAATTGATTAGGAATATGAAAACTAACAACCTTACGAAAACAATCAATTTTGACATAATGAGTAGTTAGCCAATCAATCCCTAAAATCACATCAAAAGCAAGTATCTTTAAAGAGATAAGGTCAACAAGTAATGTTATGGTGACAACTTGGATCAAACAAGATTTATAAATAGTGGATGTAATGAAAGTTTCTCCTAACGAAGTCTCCACAGATAAGTCAAAAGAAAGTTTAAACGTTGATCACAAGCAGGAGAGATAAATGAATGGGTAGCATCGGTATCTAGTAAGGTATAAACTTCACAAGAATTTATGATTAGCTTACGCATGATCACCTTGTTTGGGTTCCTCGCATTTTGACCAGTCACGACAAACGCTCTTTCGGGAACCGTTGACTTTGACTTTTCTGGGACAGCCTTTTGAGTCACCATCCCCGTTGGACTTGGTTTTGCTACAGTACAATCTCAAGCGATATGTCCTTCCTTTCCATAATTATAACATACCTTGAACTGTTGTGGATGGTTTGGGCTGATTTGTCCCTCTTTTCCTCATTTATAGCATACGACCGGTGGTCGTTCTCCTCCCTAGAACCGATTCTTCTTTGGTCGACGCCTTCACATTGTCATTATTGAATTTCCTTTTTTTTAAAAATCTCCCCCCGACTCGCTTCTTCTATTTTCATGGCCATGATTACCACCGGAGTTGTTGCCACTCTTGTCTGCATTTTTCTTTCCCCGCTGGTTATCGTTGCTCAGATCATTCTTTATCCATGGGATGATCCTCGCTGTGGTCCCTCGGTTGAACGTACTAAGTTATCTCACTCTAATAATTGAGCCCTGTTGACAACATCTGAATATAGAGAAAATTTATGAGAAATGAGATACTGACGTATGTCGGGTTTCAAACCTCTCTGAAACATCCGCGTCATACGTTCCTCATTATCCCCAAATGAGGTGCAAACCTAGATAACTCCGCGAACTTCGCCTCGTACTGGGACACCTTCATGTTGTTCTGCTCTAGTCTAATAAACTCTACCTCCTTCATACGACGAATACTTTCAAGAAAGTACTTGTCATTGAACAGTTCAAACGCTTCCCAAGAAATGCTAAGTCTTCATTGGATGGGTACGCTTCACGATTCCCACCAAGACTGCCTCATTACTTAACATAAAAGGTGGCGAATAGAACCTTTTGTTCCTCCGCATCCCAAGACATTGAATATCTTGGTAATTTGTTTGACCCATGTCTCCTGCTTTAATCGGATCCGGCTTTCCCGCACTTACGGTGGTCCCAAATCCTTGAAGCGCTTAGTTGTGGATAAACCGTCGTTCTGCTATCATTTCCACATATATTTTGTACATGAGCCTCCTTCGTTTATTTTGCATGAACTGCAAAAAGTTTCTAAACATTCCATCGTTCATCGTCTGATCAGTGGTGTTGTTTACAGGAGGAACATTGTCGACCTGTTGAACGTTTTCCTCGTTGGTGGGTAAAGGTGTCTCCACAGTCTCATTTACTCCACTGTTAACATTCTCAGTTGCCATTCTCAAATACTGCCCTAAAATAAGGGTTAATTATACAAATTAACATATCACATAATATCCCTATATTATGACCGACCCACAAATAAGCTTAGGTAGGACACACTAGTGAAGGATTTACTCATCTCTCCCGATTAGAGGTTGTACGAAGTCAAGAATAGGGGACCATGTCCATGGTCTTCAAGGTTCAAATTCTATCCGGTGTGCTGCCACGCGTAATAGTCACTCGGGATTCGAACTCCTTGGCTCTTATGGGACATTGCTGTGTGGAAATGTATGTATAAAATGTTGAGACGGTGCGTTGGGGGTTGAGGTGACAAGATGAAGATTTTTTCCCTCACCGGGGTTATCTCCAGTTTGGGCTGATAGCAGACGTTGCTCAGAGTTATCTCTGAGATTGGACTGCTACAAGTGTTTGAATTCTGCAGGGCCATCTTTGAGTATTCTTGTCTTCCCGATGTTATCTCTGGGTCTTTGGAATGAGTGCCTCGGCAGGAGGAATGAGATTGAAGCTGATTGCATGCATTTGAAACAAGCATTTTCGGGGTTATCGTCGGAACTGCAACGACATTCCTTGGGGTTATCTCCAGTAAGAAACTCGGGGTTATCTCCGAGGTTGGAATTGATACTCCTGGTGTGTGTTTCGGGGTTGAGACTGAACTTCCAGTGGTATCTGGAATGGATGTGAGATGTCTTCCAAGGTTATCTCCAAAAGATGAATCTGCCCTCCTGCAATGTTAGTAACAGGTGTGCAGAAAATTTTGAGTGTCTACAGATGCCCCTCTTTATCATATTCATGCAATGCAAGGCATGGATAGGATAAATAATCCTAGTCACTTAAAATTCAAATAAGATAAACATGATGCTATGTGCAGCAACATGATGCAAATGCATGATGCATATTGTTGGATTGTTTTCCAACATGATGGGATGATTGTCGTCTCCCCGTTAATCCTGCCGAGGATGACAATCAGTGATGTCTTGGACGTGCGATCCAAGTCTTCCAAGATGTTGACGTCGGGGTTGTCACCAAAGTCCTGAATCCTTGATACAGACTTTACTCTAAAGATGTGCCTTTCGTGTGCAAGAGATATGTGGGGATAAATCTTTGTCTGTCTGAGGATGTGTATAACATATTCCATCATCGATCCTCTCTGCTGAGGATGGTCTTCTATGGTTTATGTCACCAACATATACCACGAACTTGTTGGAGTTATTGCCAACAGGATGTATTGTCAGGGCTGCTTGACCTTCGCTGATGTGTGTATCACCGGATAGATCCTTGTTGGGAAAACTATCAAGGCTGCTTGACCTTCATTGATGTATGTATTAATGGTTGTATTACATTGTGACCCCCGCCGAGGAACATGTCAAGGTTGTTTGACCTTCATTGACGCGTATATCAATGGTTGAATTGCATTGTAACCCCCACCGGGGAAGGTTGTGGATAAGTTCACCGATGGATGAGATCATCGAATGGCCTCCGATGCTTTGATGGGTTTACTTGCCATCGGTTTAAATGACGTCAAGGCTGCTTGACCTTCATTAACTCGTACATCAATGGTTGAATTATGTTGTAACCCCTGCCGGGGATTTGTTTATAGACAAAGAATGCGTTGTAACCCCCATCGGGGATACATGTACGAGTGAAAATCTGCGTTGTGACCCCCGCCTGGGATACTTTATCAATGAAAGAAATCCGCGTTGTGACCCCCGCCGGGGAAGGTGTCTTTTAGGGTTACAACCCTATATTTGGCGGTGTCGGACCTGTGTGAGGCATTGTCGAGCATGATTTGCAAAAGCTGAGCTCATCGGTGTAACGCCCCGAAATTCGGTCTATTTTCACATCCGGATTTTGTACATCACGATCCCATCTTCTTCAAAACATACATCATTATATAGCTAAATATAACAACATTCATCCTCAAATCCAAGGTTCTAAAACCTTAAAACTTCTTTCATTCCAAATAATGATAATTACATTATTCTTTACATCTTGTACAAGTGACTTTTATCCTCCACCAAGGATACAATAATCGTTCATTAAACTATTCTATAGTTTAATTCTATCATTCTATATTAAAAGTCTTCGCTTGATCTTCACGCTCATTCATATAATGAATGGTACTTCTTCTGGATACCGATCATCTTGATCTTTCCGGGATCCTGAAGTTCTTTCTAACATCGTTCGCTAAAAATGTTTTTATTTAAAGCAAGTGTGAGCATTCAATTGCCCAACAAGTCATAACAGTTGAACAAACAACTTTAAGAATTTAAACATTCTTGTAAGACTTCAATAACCGAACAAAGGTTATGAAGCATCTTGAATAATAGGAATAATCTGGATTCCTATCATTTTAAAACAATGGTTACGTTAACTTTAAAATACTTTCATTCTCTACTCTCTTTCATACACATTCTGTCTTGCTAGAATAAATAGAACAGACTTAACAATAACGGTTCATGTTATAAATAGAACATGCTCATATTGAACAGTTCAATCACAGAACATTTCATATCATAGAAACACCGAAGTGTTCAAATTGTGGCACAAGGCCTCATACGTTATACCACCTTGTACAAATATCACACATTCGCACATAGACAAAACTTCTCAAGTTCAACATCTGAGAAGTTTTAGAAACTATCATTCATTTAAAATATGAATGAAGTTAGGAAACTTGCCATACGCACAGCTACAACTTATAATTTATGCTGAACTGCTCATTCCAATTCCTATGTAGCACATAAGGAAATAACACATATACCAATTAGTCATATACTTCACTTACGCATTGGTTTACTTTACTTTACTTCTTAGGGTTCACATTCTTATAAATTTAGTTTACGCGACCAACTTCCTTTACCGGTTAACGGCTTCATGACATACGAAGATGTCTTATTTAATACGTTCATCATCTTTGATGATTTACATTTTTATCTTCTTCTTATAACTCTCCTAGGACTTAGTACACATCGTGTCTCTTCTAGTAGTCCATATGGTACTCTGAGTGGTTTCCCACAAACAACCAATAAACAAGTTCCCGTCTCATCTACACTGCCCATAATAGTGAGTTAGATCGGTTGCCAGTTTTGTATATACCTTCGCTCTCTGAAGAAATTATTTAGCCTAGCTCCCATATGTCAACATATGTCAATTCATCTTAACTTACCCGAACTATTAAAATATAATGTTCGTTAAGTCAATTTCTTATTCCTTATGGCTTTCTGGCAACTAAATGCCATACCTCAGGATTCATTCTTTATCGTCTAAGTCGTACAATCTTTTGTATACTCAGGATGATCATTCAATATTCATTCTACACATTTATAGCGTTAAGCATTTTACGTTACCTTATTCTTATCTTACAATGTCTGACTCATTCGATTCGGAATGTCATCCAAGTTATAAACATTAACTCGGCTTCTTTTACGTTATACGTACTTGTTTTTAATTTAGCTTCTTCACCATTCACAGGTTTAATCTTTGATCTTTATTACCCTACGGTCAAACCATACACGGGGTGTAGGTTCTACCCATTTAGTATTCGCGTACACTTAACCTTTAACTCGGTTCAAGTGTCAAACACTTACATTTCATTCTAACATTCTCATCCGACTCACATTCAACTTTCATTAATCTTATTACCGTTCGCTACGGCTTTCGTGATAATTCATATCTTACTTACTACTCCCGTCAACGTCTAAGTCATACAACCAATGTTTAATTAGAACGTTTGCTCGACGTGAATACAATTCACGAGGATCATTTATGTATTCAACATTTACGTTACTTGCCTCTTATTTCTATTCAACCTTCATCCAAGGTTTTAATTACTTTCATTCATTACTCGTCACCAGAACCCCGTGTTCATTATTCTTTCCTAATGTCAAAGCCATACGGTTCGTTGTATGCTAAAACCGACCGTTCATCGCAACAACGTTGCATTCACAGCGTCTAAACGCTTTACATTCATCTCCCATGACCATGACATAACATCGAAATGTTATTCATTACCCTAGTCAATCTACGTTTAAGGAATCACAAATATAGCAATTCATCACGTTCGTTTCATTGTGATTACGGTTTCCCGGACATTGGTTCTGCAACCCGCGTCTACACTCTTTATCTTATAATCTCATTTAATCTTTTCGTTCAACCTTCATCAAAGGTTTAATACACTTAATTAAGTGTTACATTAGTTGAATTACATGTTCATATTTCTTTCTTGCACATCCCCTAGTAATTGAGCAGTAAAAATCTCATTTCTAGGCATTGCCACCTTGCGAGGCGTTAACGTCAACGTGCCCTTTACATTTCTTTTCAGCCTTTGTGGGCGCCACTTAGCAGTAGCTAATGGCTCGAGCTTTCATGACTGACCCAGCCCCAAGCCACGACTTCATAACTGCAATACCAAGCATGAAACCTAGAAAAATTTTCTAAGTCTTTTACAAGCTTGAGATGCTGACTTTGAAATCTCATATCTTATTCGTTATAACTCAGAATGAGGTCGTTCCAAAGTCATTTTCTTCCTTATCTTACGTACTTTGATTAGCCTCAGACAGAACTTCGTTCTGAATACATTAACATGCCATTCAATTGGCTTAATCTTCGCTCTTCGTTCGTTCGTCCGTAATTCGGTCATCCGAACTCGGAACTCATTCGTTCTTGAGTCCACAACTCACGTTTTATACGTTCTCTTACATTCTTATGAAACCCTATATGTTCAGGTTCATTTACTAACTTTCTAATTCTCGTTCTTCCTTTAAGAAATTTTTTCCATAACTTCGTTATAGCTCAGTTTTAATCCATTCTTCATGAACGTGTCTAATGTTCCTAACCAAGTAATAAGCAACTAACTTATACGTGATGGTTTTAAACTTGTCCATCAACAACAATTATCCTACGATGGTTTTAAATTTGTCCGTCAACAACGTTCTTCGCGTTCTTCGCGTTCTTCGTTCGTTCTTCATTTTTAATCGATATTTTGGATTACAATTTTACTTTTTCTTGGAATTTGATGTTATAGAACATCATTCCTTACTTATTTGACATACTCATTCAAAAGATTCATTCGTATCGCTCAAAATCCTTACGAATCTTACACTTCCTTAAGAAATTTATAAACTAAATTCCAAATTCTTATTTCTTCATTTTCTCATGATTTCAACCATATGAAATCATTCTTAACTTTATTTATCTCTTATCTTCATTAAGTTATGTTTTTGAACATATTAAACTTAAGGAAAATTAAAAAAAACTAGGGTTCGAATTACCGTTCTTCTTTAATCTCCTTCCTCTTTTCTCCCATCCGAACTCTCTCTCTCTATCTCTCAAGTGTTGGTTGAAATTTCAAACCAAACAAATGAGCTTAAGGGTTGTTTATATAGAAACCCAAAGTTAGGGGTATTTTGGTCATTTCACCCCCACCTACTTACTATTCATGGCTTAGCCACCAAGTTTACTTGGCCACCACACTTACTTGGTGGCCAAGTGGCGCTTGACTCCTTCGTAGCTTCCTTGGAAGCTTCAGTATTCCGCCTTTTCGGGTTTCGGTCAAACAATTTTAAAAAGCTGCGATTCTCAGAATCCAAATATTTTTGGATATTTCGTCTTTTCTTTACTGATTAACTTTTACGTATTCTTCGGATTTCTAAAAAACTGAAAAATACTTTTTGGTGTCAAGCGTTTTCCTTCACGTTTTCCCTTAACGTAGCTAAACGAGTGAAAAGTACATAATAGTACTTTTCGTCATTTTTATTTCGTCCAATTTCTGCACGTTTTTCGAGAAAAACTTTTATCGGCTCACTTAACTTTTCACGATATATTATCGTCAAATCTTTCGACGGAATGTCATTTTGAAATACCGAACTCTCGGAACGGCTTAGGTTATTCAAACCCTAACCCTTACGTTTCGTCGGGTGAATAGTGCCTATTTCGTCTTTTTCCCCAAAAATATTTTTGTTCCCGAAAAATTTTCATTTTCGTCTTGAAAATTCTTACTCGTTCAGTCTAGCTCGTAGCTAGAATCCTCCCAATTAATAATCATTCTAGGTTATAGAACGATTAATAAACACATAACATAGAATAGTATTAATGAAAATTCATTTTATTAATAACTAATTCTTTAAACTTAAATTCTGGACAATTCGATTTTCCGGGTTGTCACATTCTTCCCTCCTTAAAAAAATTACGTCCTCAGAATTTCTTAAAACCAAACCCTTACTCGGGTCCTCACATTATCCCCTTCTTCAAAGAATTTCGTCCTCGAAATTTTAGCTAACCCTTCTGCTCAACTCCTCTTCAAAGAAGTTCTTATCTTTCATACATTCCCTACCCTTCATAACTTATCAAGAATCATGAAGTGGAAGGAATAAATAGGAATATAAGAATTCCTTTAAAACATTTCCTAATTTTGCTGAGGGGTCAAATCAACCATGAACTCTTACTAGGTTAAACAACCTTTCGCCGTAAACCTTTCTTACACGATAAGTTTACAATCACAAAGAAGGTAAACTAGCTTTTCCATACGTAGGTGATCAACCTATCGTATAACCCCATTTCAGGGTATGTTCACCTCAGACTTAATCATTGGATTCCGCACGAAAACAATTTGGTTCGGCATAGCTCTTCAAAGAAAGCTCGATTTTCTTTTAATCATGACATACCATTCGTCTTAGCCAAATCAAGTAGCTTAGAACATATCAATAAATTGGACAACAACTTGAAACATTCGTCTAGTCAACTCACTTGACATCGACCAATTCTTTAAATTCTTTTGCAATACATCAAAACGTTTCATGACATCATGATACCGCACTTTTCACAGTACGTTGAGGACTTCGTCAGTTTATGACTTCGTCATTATACATCATACCATAGCGGGTTGTTGATCCTAAGATCACTTCCAACACTAGGTTCAGTTGCATTAATAACTACATCCTTTTACCATCTTTGCATCAAATGCACTGATGATATAAAATTCATTTTGATACTTTAAATCAATTTCTGTCTAGCCGTATCAACTAGCATAAACATATCAAGAATAGTTCTTTTAAAATCCATTGGTTCCAAAAATTGAACCAATTCTTTCATTTTCCCAAACGCGTACTTCAGTACGAATTCAAGAAACTTCAAAATCTAGCATAGCTAGATGACTTGGAATATCTTATCCTCCATCTTCCTTCATTGTCTTACTTTTGACAATATTTATTGTTCTCTAGCACCTTCAATGCTAAGTCTATTGAAAATACTCATTTAAGTCTAAACATTCCTATACCTTAGTACAGTCCGTCAACTTACCACACATTATGAGTCCAGGAACTTTCCATAATAATATGAGTTTAAGAACTATCCTAGACAGACCATAGGCGTCCATTCGCTGAGAAGTTCAAAAACATACCATATAATTATGAGTCATGAACTTACCATAAGTATGAGTTTCAAGAACTCGCACATACCTTATCATTCTCTACCTATCAAGTATATACATGAGAAAAGATTCACGTTCTCGTCATATACATCTTGATAGCATGACCAATTTCAATGATTATCACTGTAATAAACTGAGCAGTTGTTACACCAAGCACAAACCTCTGCCTATACAAAGGTTCATACAACTCAGCTATCACATGAGTCCTCAATTGAAATTTTACAATTTCTAACTTTCTCTTTACTTAATACGAATTTTCTTTAATTCGTATGCTATCCTTTATAACTCAATCTGAGTTCTTCTTCCTGTACTACTTCGTAGTACGATTCATTCATAGCATTGGCTATAAATCATTCATCGTTTAACAGCTTGCCTGTTACTACGATTTACTATGATCACGTGGTGATCTTCTTATCTTTCTCTCTACGATTATAGTCTTAGGTACTCATACCTAAGATTTATAACCTATCAGCTTTGATACCAACTTGTAACGCCCCGAAATCTGGTGAAATCTGGTCTATTTTCACATCCGGATTCTGTACGTCACGATCCCATCTTCTTCTAAACATACATCATTATATAGCTAAATATAACAACATACATCCTCAAATCCCAAGTTCTAAAACCTTAAATCTTCTTTCATTCCAAATAATGATAATTACATTATTCTTTACATCTTGTACAAGTGACTTTTATCCGCCACCAAGGATATAATAATCATTCATTAAACTATTCTATAGTTTAATTCTATCATTCTATATTACAAGGCTTCACTTGATCTTTACGCTCATTCATATAATGAATGGTACTTCTTCTGGACCGATCATCTTGATCTTTTCGGGATCCTTAAGTTCTTTCTAACATCGTTCGCTGAAAATGTTTTTATTTAAAGCAAGTGTGAGCATTCAGTTGCCTAGCAAGTCATAACAGTTGAACAAACAACTTTAAGAATTTAAACATTCTTATAAGACTTCAATAACCGAACAAAGGTTACGAAGCAGCTTGAATAATAGGAAAAATCTGGATTCCTATCATTTTAAAACATTAGTTACGTTCACTTTGAAATACTTTCATTCTCTACTCTCTTTCATTCACATTCTGTCTGGCTAGAATCAATAGCACGGACTTAACAATAATGGTTTATGTATAAACAGAACATGCTCATATTGAACAGTTCAATCACAGAACATTTCATATCATAGAAACATCGAAGTGTTCAAATTGTGGCACAAGGCCTCATACGTTCTACCACCTTGTACAAATATCACACATTCGCACACAGACAAAACTTCTCAAGTTCAACATCTGAGAAGTTTTAGAAACTATCATTCATTTAAAATATGAATGAAGTTAGGAAACTTGCCTTACGCACAGCTACAGCTTATAATTTACGATGAACTGCTCATTCCAATTCCTATGTAGCACATAAGGAAATAACACATATACCAATTAGTCATATACTTTACTTACGCATTGGTTTACTTTACTTTACTTCTTAGGGTTCATGCTCTTATAAACTTAGTGCGACCAACTTCCTTTACCGGTTAACGGCTTCATGACATACGGAGATGTCTTACTTAATACGTTCATCATCTTTGATGATTTACATTTTTATCTTCTTCTTATAACTCTCCTAGGACTCAGTACACATCGTGTCTCTTCTAGTAGTCCATATGGTACTCTGAGTGGTTTCCAACAAACAACCAATAAACAAGTTCCCGTCTCATCTACACTGCCCATAATAGTGAGTTAGATCGGTTTCCAGTTTTGTATATACCTTCGCTCTCTAAAGAAATTGTTTAGCCCAACTCCCATATGTCAACCATCAAAGGTTACGATTGTACTAGAACCTAAATTCATCTAAACTTACTCGAACTATTAAACTATAATGTTCATTAAGTCAATTTCTTATTCTTTATGGCTTTCTGGCAACTAAATGACATACCTCAGGATTCATTCTTTATCGTCTAAGTCATACAATCTTTTGTATACTCAGTGTGAGAGCCCCAAATCCGGGTCCCAAATCACCGCGGATTCGGTTCAATCATTCTATAAATATTTGCGGAAGATATAAAAATAAATTGTTTATACAATACACTTTACACACATTTCCCCAAAATCGAGTAACCTTAACTTATACACAAATCATAAACTATCTAACACATGACATTATTATCAAACTATACTATTACAATCTAGCTGCACATTTTATCCCAAGCAGAACTTGGCATTATCCTTTTCCTGTATCCGAACGCATTTGCCTTATCTGCAATGTTTATCATGATATAGCAAGGGTGAGCATGAAAGTTGACCAGGAAAGTTTAAATACAATTTAAGGATATATCATAATTGAAAGAGTCTGAATAATAGGCTGGCTATAATTCATCAATATAATTGAGAACTAGCACGAACAAACTTTTGACTGAACAAGTATTGAACATGAACAAATATATCTGGATTAACTGGTAATGAAGGTGATCAGCCTTTCATACCTGACTTATACATGCAATATGTACAGAGTACAATTCCACATGGAAATCAGCAATGAATAACCATAAGTATATCTGAATAAACCAACTCTTAGTAGAGTTAAGTAAAACATTCCTGAACCGTTGATTACCGCTACGTAATTTATAACGCTTTATCCGAAGACCTAATATTAGTAATATAGATCTCCAATATTAGAATAATATCATCACAATATAATACTATTATATATATATATACACATGGAATAACCTAAACACATAGCACATAATCCTATCAGTCTACAATACATAACACCTAGCCTCAAGTCAAACTATTACAGTCCGAGTTGAGTTCGGTACATACTATTCTGGATTTTGACAGAATATGAACCAACAATGATCCCCTAATTTTTCTGGAATTTTAGAAAATGATTTACTATTTTTAAAGTGCCCAAAACACTCCGATGTTACTCTATTTTTCATAAATTGAGTTTTCCTCAAACAAATATGAAATTTTTAGGGTATGCTCTCCTAACATACATGAACCTACTATAAAAATTTTAGAATTTTCCAGTGTATACACAGTGAGATATTCGAAGGTTAATATTTCGGAGTCTTTTACGGAAATAGTCATTACACACAATCTATAATTCGAAACGTGTCCGTTCTTTTTCCTACATGTAGATAACTTCTCAAGGTACCTCTGTGACTTTTCCCAAATTTTTAAAAGACTAGCAACTGACCGAAACAGCCTCAAGAAAAATGGAACAGTAACTATTTTAGGGTTTTGAACCCTTAACATTCAAAGTGGACTGTTTTGGGAAAAATAGTCCCAAATCTTTCAAAACTTTCTAGATTTGTGTTCTATCACTTGGGTTTACTAGGTAACTCATGTATCTAGCACCCCCCCTTTGACGGATCACAAATCCAAGTTGTAAAACTTGAGTTACACAAGATTTAGTGAAAGAAAAACAAGAGTTTTCACCCTTGGAGAACATATGCTCATTTTCTTCCTCTAAGCCTTAGATCCAACACTCAAGTTACTTAGTTCCATAAATGATGATATGTAGAACTAGGGTATCTTGAGTATTTATTCATAACCCCAACAAAACTCAAGCTATAAAATAAAGTAGAAGAAGAAAATGAAAGTTAGGTTATACCTTGATTTAATGGCTACCTTCCTTGATTTACAAAAGTAGTATCTAAACTTAGGATGCATGAACAACTAGCACTCCTCTCTCTCTCTTGTAATGGCGGAACCTATCTCTCTTTTCTCTCTCTTGAAGTTCCTAGCTTGGGAGAAAATTAGAAGAAGAAGATTGAGAGAAAGTGGAGTATTCTAGCAAATGAGATGGTTGATCCCTTATTATCCCCCATACTTTCCTTGACCCATGGATAAAAGCTTTACCTTATCACTTCAATTAGCTCTTAAGCTAATCAGGTTTACAAGAATTAGGTTTAAAATCATTAGTCACTTGAAATAACAAGATTATCAACTTAAGTTAGTATACATATTAAATACTAATCTTTCCTTATTACCATAACCCTTAGGTTATTTAATTGTCTCACCTAATGTATAATTAGGTTACGAAGCTTTCATTTTTTTAATGAAATCTATAAATGTATATATCCATAACTATAGTATATATGTTTATTGATCCGTGCACCACTTCACACATGTTATCACATATTAAATCATTGTATAACACAAAGTTTTAAATATCAATAATGTACATACATATATAGTGACTTAAAATTCACGGTTATTAACCCTTAAGGTTTTCAAAAATAGAAAATTAATATTTCTAAATTATAATTAGGATTCTCGAATTAAATTAAACTTTCCCATTCATAAATCAATTTTGTTAATTAGGATTATTTTATCCTAATTTAGCAATTGAGTCAACAATTGTACATTAGGGTTTCTGACAGAACAATTAAGGTTTAAAAATCTAAAATTAGGGTTTGCTAATTAATTAAGCTTTACCCTAATTAATATTATAATTAATATCACTTAAGCATTATAATTAACCTTTAAATTCCCAGATTAGGGTTTCCAATTTCCGAATTAGGGTTTTGGATTCCCAGAACTAAAATTAGGATTTTCAGAACCGATTTTAGTGTTTTTTATCAGTCATTAGGGTTTTCTAACTGAACGTTGACGTTCTTAATATATACTTGGGGTTTGACACGAATATAATTTATCTGGTCACCCCTTGACCCGTAACCACATTCTGAACACATACATAACCATATACACAGAACATATTCACATATACACTTAATCCTGAATAATTCACCTAAATCCTTCACAGAATTTTAAAATCCTCAAAATTCCATCCCAAAAATATCAAACGCATACACTTATTTTTTGTCAAGGTCTATTATTTGACCTTAAATCAATCATTTGAGATTTTAATAAATTGTCTAATTTCTCGGGTTGTCACATTCACCCCTTCTTCTAAGAATTTCTTCCCCGAAATTCACCTTACACCACCGTGCAGCTTACACCATTCACATATCATCACATGCTACCCAATACATCACTCATAAGAGTAAAAGATTGCAAATTGCTGAGGGGTCATATAGACCATGAACACCTAGTTTTAACGGTATTCATACCGCAAAACTTTACATTACTTGGTAGGTTTACAATCACAAAGAAGGTAAACTACCGTTGCTAGTACTTTAGGTGATTAGCCTATCGTACTCTTACGTTATGCATAACGTATTAATTATGTCTAGCGAATATTTACACTACTAGATTGGATTATTTATCCAAACAACACAGTTCACCTCATTCTTATCATAGGATTCCACACCAAAACAATTTGGTTCTGGAAATTTCTTTCAATGAACACTTAGAGTTTTTATAAACATTAGTCTAGCTGAATCGAATAGCGTAGACTCACATCAATAATTCAATTCAATTGAATTATTTAGGTGTAGCCAAACCCCGTTGGCAAATTAAAATTTTGAAAACATTTTCGAGAATGACGTCATGATGTCGTACTGTATTAACAGTCCGTTTGAGGATGTCGTCATTGTATGACTTCGTCATAACACATCATACAATAGTGGAACAACGACTTTAGATCAAATTCACACTAAGTATTCCTGTATTTACAACTTCATCACCTTTTTATCATCTCTACACCAGGTTACATGGTACATGAGTGATAAATAAAATAACTATTGATATTTCAAATCATTTGCGTCTAGCCGAAATAAGTAGCATAGACTGTACTTTAAACCGTTTCAAAAATGATTACGAGTCTACATATTTTTTTTTATAAAGCACATAGTGCATATTTAGCTTGATGTCAAAATTTCGAAGTCTAGCATAACTAGGAATTTTGGAAAACTTATGTCTCCACTAATAATCAGTTGCTTAATAATCTATCTATTCCTATAATCCTCAATACTCCATTCACACACAACTATAGCCAGTTCGTCAAACCACACTTGTAAGACCCCAAATTATTAATAAATGAAATTTATTTTCCTCTATTTATTATTTTGAAATAGTAAGGGTTGATTTGATTAATGTGGATAGTTATGGGTAAAATACATAAATATTTGAATAAGCAAGTGGTTATAAAATATTCATTATTGTCGGGGAATATTCGTTTGGTCGTGGAATATTAAATCTTGTGGGAATATTAAATGCACTAAGCCACGATCTTTTATGGGCCCCTATAACGGAAAAACGATTGGATGAAGAAAACGACAAATATAAGTTGTTTATAAATAACGGTTGTAGTTATTACTGATTATCTTGTTGGAATACCCGTTAGTTTAAAACACACTATTTTTTTCGTGTTGTTGAACAAGAAGACACAGTATTGCACCAATTATTGATTCTTACGTGAAGGCACTACTCAATAATGGTTACGATAATTACTTTATTCGATATTTTATTTTTATTGATTTAATAATTGCTGCGTTGATATTTTATATTGTTGTTGTTTAAATAATTATCATTACACAGTATTTTTCATTATCGAAGCAATAATTCATATTATCTGAATAATATTATTAGATAACATTATTGGCAAAGTCTAGAAAGTTACATCTAAGGAGAGGTTTGGTCACTTAATTTACGCATGATGAGGAGAAATTCTTATTGAAAGCCCTCTTTCCTAGAGGCTATCTCGTTGTCAATATTGTGATTCTGTAATATTATTTGTGAATAATTAATTATTGATTCATATGATGAGGAAAATATTGATTTTATGTGGATATAGATGGAGAAAATTTTTAATGTGACAATTGTTGAAAATTGAAATTTTATCTTTTTTTGATAAAATAATTCATTTAAATATATTATTATATTTTAATAATATAATAATGATGATATTTTTACGATGAATGTGGGATATATGAGTATATGTGGAGGAGGAGTATTTTGTTACCAAAAATATTTAAAGCATGTTTTATGTGTCGGTGGACCCCATTTCTTGGCTGAAATTTGATTATAGCTTGTAAAATCGCCTGTTTGTGGATTTCTCAATTTTCATTTTGGAATTTGGAAAAACTTTCTTACGTAAAGTTATACAGAATTGAATTTCCTATAAAAATTCACGAGATTCAAATTTTCTGATAAAAAGGCTATTTATTATGAATTATTGAAGTTCCAAAGCTCCGAAATAATTGATTTTTAGAAGTTTAAAATATTTAAAATAGGAAAAACGTTTTTGGAATGTTTAGGTGGTCTCATTTAACATGTGTAGGAGCTGAATTCAGTTGGCAAGTGTGTGTATGATTTTTTGGAAAATATATATTAATATTATATTAAATTTTCTACTTTGGTGTTCTAAGCATTTTCCTATAAATAGGGTGCTTAGGTTAGAATTGAAAATCACACCAGAAACTGAAGTTTTCTCTCTCTATATTATCGAGCGTATTCTTGTTAGTATTTTGAGTATATTTTGAGTATTGCTATACGGTGCAAGTTCAAGTCATAGCCTATATCTGGTGTTTCAACTAGAAGTACTGTCTTTCGAGGTAAGGGATGTTATTTTATTCGAAAATGATATTATTTCTTCAATATCATTATGCCAAAATATTGGTTGGAAATTTTTATCAAATTTGGAACTTTTTCATGTCGGGGTTACTATTCATGAGTTACTATTCATTAGTTACTATTCATGAGTTACTATTCACGAGTACTATTCACGAAGCATGATGATATTTTTTGTGAAATTTCTATCTTTTATTGTTTGGTTACTATTCACGTTATCGACACTATTCACGATATCTGATACTATTCACGAATACGACACTATTCATCGAAAAATGAAAATTTTCCTTTTAAGTCCAAAATATCTAATACGGATACTAGCTTTGATTGTATCCATGTTTTGATCATTCTTGAATTTTACACCACTATGATTATTTTTGAGGTATTTTTGGACATGGATAAAACAAAGTACTGAATCCTTAATCCTTAATCCTTGTCATTTTGTTTCCTTTGGATTCGTTTCTTGAAAAATATTTTTATCATCCTCGGTCTTAAATGATGATATTATTGAATATCTTTGGCACGTAGGTGCAAAGATGAATGATTTCGATGAATATCTTTGGCCCGTAGTGCAAAGATGAGCAGTGTTTAGATGAACATGACCAATGATGAATATCTTTGGCTTCAGTGCAAAGATGAATATTTGATTCCGGATATATATTGATTGATGTTACAAGGATAAAAGATGAGCGATGAACTTTTAAATTCATACATAGAAGATAGTAGTTTGCATTCTCTACTTAACTCTTCTAATGAATTATTATTTTCGCTGCGAATATTGATCTAAAACTTGTTGTTTGTTATATTCTCTCAAATTTTTCCCTGTTGAAGACTAACGATAATTTGTTGTATATTATCTTAGTCATAATATTCTTTACTGGGCTAGTTGAGCTCACCCTTTTCCTTTTTGTTCCATTTTTCTCCCCAGGAGGCGAGAATGTAGTGAGTACTAGTCGGGGTATGGAATGAAGGTTCTAGAGAGAGTTGTTTAGTAGTCCTCACCATTTTTGTAAAATAATTTATCAATAATTATGATGGGGATTTATTTGCATGTGGATATTGTCTAGATGGCAATATCTGTATTTAAACTCACAGTTTATATGTTGTAATAATAAAGTTATAGTTATTTCTGTACCATGTATTTGGCGACTCACAATGGGTTGGATGGAATGGATCTATTTTGGGGGCGTCACAGTTGGTATCAGAGCTTAGGGATATGATCTCTGGCGGAGATCAGGGAATAGAACTAGGAGGGGAGAGACGAGCAAATCCTTCGCTAGTGTGTCCTACCTAAGCTTATTTGTTAGTTGGTCAGTATATAGGGATATTATGTGATATATTGATTTCCTTAATTAACCCTTGTTTTTATGAAAAGTATTTGAGATTGTCGTTGAGAATATTACTTGATGGAAATGAGGCCGTGGAGACGCTCAGTACTCATCAGCGAGGAGAAACGTGCATTACAGTCGGGCAATGTTCCTCCCCGTGAACAAAACCACCGGCGAGATGATGAGCGAGGGATGTTTAGAAGCTTTTTGCGCTCATGCAAAATCGAGGCGAGGAGACTCGTGTTCAAAATACTGAGGAGGAAGTGATAGCAATTCACAATGGTCACACCCAAAGCAATTCAAAGAGTTGGGACCACCGAATTTCAGGGAGGCCGGATCCGATTAAAGCGCGAGACGTTGGTCAAACAAATTACCAAGATATTCGATGTCTTGGGATGCATGGAGGAACAGAAAGTTCCATTCACTACTTTTATGTTTCGTAACGAGGCAGATTACTGGTGGAAATCTATGAAGCGTACCCATCCAAATTTGCACTCGGCGTGTCATGGGAGACGTTTGAAAGCGATTCAATGACAAGTACTTCCCCTGAATGTATTAAATCATATGAAGGAAGTGGAGTTTATTAGACCGGCGAGAATAACATGACGGTGTCCCAATATGAGGAGAAGTTCATGGAGTTATCCGGTTTGCACTTCATTTAGTGGAGAATGAGGAACGATATGGCGGATGTTTACGAGAGGTTTGAAACCCAAAGATATGTCAATCTCATATCTCATAAATTTTCTCTCTATTCAGATGTTGTCAATAGGGCTCGATTGTTAGAGCGAGATAACGAAATACGTTCAACCGAGGGACCATAACCGTGGTCATCATCAAGATAGCGATCATCGAATAACGATAACCAAATGGAGAAAGAAGAATATGGACAAAGGCGGTAACCACTCTGGTGGTAATCGTGGCCATGAAAATAGAAGAAGCGAGTCGGGAGGAGATTTTAAAAAGAGATTCAACAACGACCATTTGAAGGCGTCGGCCCGGTAGAATCGGTTCCAAGGAGGAGAAAGACCACCTGGTCGATATGTTACAAATCTTGAAAGAGGACATATCATTGAAACTTCCCACAACAGTTTAAGGTATGCTATAATTATGGAAAAGAAGGACATATCGCTCGAGATTGTACGGTATTGAAACCCAGTCCAGCGGGAATGGTGACTCAAAAGGATGTCCCAGAAAAGTCAAAGTCAACGGTTCCTGGAAGAGCGTTTGTCGTGACCGGTCAAAATGCGAGGAACCCGAACGAAGTTAGCACGGGTTAGTTAATTATAAATTCTTGCGAAGTTTATACCTTACTAGATACCGGTTCTACCCATTCTTTTATCTCTCTTGCTTGCGCTCAACGTTTGAACTTGACTACGGAGAAATTAGACTTTGACCTATTTATAGAGACTCCGTTAGGAGAAACTTTCATTACATCCGTTGTTTAGAAATCTTTCTTGATTCAGGTTGGCAGTATCACATTACATGTTAACCTTATTTCTATAGAGATATTTGCTTTTGATGTGATTTTAAGGTTAACTACTCATCATGCCGAAATTGATTACTTTCGTAAGGTTGTTAGTTTTCATATTCCTAAGCAACCTATTATTCGAATTCAAGCAATCAAACCATTGTAGTCAAACATTTTCATATCAAGCCATGAAGTCATTCTTTTATTACGGATGTCAAGTTTTCTTAGTCCATGTTATGGATTTGAATAAAGACACGTCAGATTTGAATAATATTCCTGTTGTTATTGATTTTTCCTAACGTATTTCCTGAAGAATTTCTTGGCTTACTCCCAAAGCCTGATATTAAATTTTGTATCGACTTTGAACCCAGTACAAAACTCATTTCTAAAATCTCATATCGAATGGCTCCTATTGAACTTCAGGAGTTAAAAATTCAACTATAGAATTTGGTACTTGAGCCTTTATCTGGTGACTTCCTTTGTGGAATGCACCGAAGCCAGACTCTCCGTAGGGGACACCATATTCGTGCGATAGTAAACTGATAGGTGTCATTGTAACGTGCTATCCAAGGTTGGGATATGAGTCACAGTTGAGAACAACCTAAGTCGGTAATCAAAATACGTAGCTTTCTAGGCTTAGCTGGTTAGTATCGGAGATTCGTTGAAGGATATTCTCGAATCGCTACTCCATTAATGAAGCTGACTTGTAGAGATACAAAATTTGAATGGAGCACGGAATGTGGGAAGAGCTTCGAAGAACTCAAGAAGAGACTCATTTCGGCACATGTTCTGACCATACCGTCTTGGAAAAGCGAACGTGGTAGCTAACGTGTTGAGTAGAAGATTGTATACGAGTACGAGTACGATATTTTCAAAGACTCATTTCGTATAACTTACAAATAATAGAGATGGAGATGAAAACTCTAGGTACCCACGTGATGATATACGAGTATAATCGACTTTAATCAATAAAGTTAAAGTCGCTCGAAGCTACACCGAGGTGATAAATTTGAAGAAGGAGGTGCAAGAAGTTGTTATTTCAAAAGCGAGAATCTGTGAGGTGAGGAAAGCTCAAACCTTCGATTTATTAATCCATTTGAAATTCTCGATCGAATAGGAACTATGGCCTATAAACTCGTTTTACCGCCAAGTATGACGCGTGTTCATAACGTTTTTCACGTATCGATGTTACGTAAATATGTGGACGACCGAACCACGTCATTGAGTTAGAACCCGATTTAGATAGCCAAAGACTTAACGTACGAGGAGGTACCTATCAAGATCTTGGATAGGAAAGAACATGTCCTATGTACCGAGGTTATACCACAAGTTAAAGTTTTGTGGAGAAACCATGCTATTGAGGAAATGATCTTGGAGTTGGAAACGAAAATGAAAGCGAGGTATTCTCATCTTTTCGAAACACCAGGTACGTACGTCAATTTCGAGGACGAAATTTCATAAGGAGGGGAGGTTGTAAGACCCCAAATTATTAATAAATGAAATTTATTTTCCTCTATTTATTATTTTGAAATAGTAAGGGTTGATTTGATTAATGTGGATAGTTATGGGTAAAATACGCAAATATTTTGAATAAGCAAGTTGTTATAAAATATTCATTATTGTTTGGGAATATTCGTTTGAGTCGTGGAATATTAAATCTTTGTCGGGAATATTAAATGCGACTGCCTGCGATCTTTTATGGGCCCCATAACAGAAAGCGATTGGATGAAGAAAATGACAAATATAAGTTGTTTATAAATAACGGTGTAGTTGTTACCAATTATCTTTGTTGGAATACCCGGTGGTTAAAACACACTATCTGGCGTTGTTGAATAAAGAATAACTGCGGTATTGCACCAATTATTGATTCTTACGTAAGAAGGCACTACTCAATAATGGTTACTGAATTCTTTATTCAAATATTTTATTTTATTGATTTAATATTTCTTTGCTTTGATATTTTATATTCTTTGTTGTTTCAATAATTGTCATTACACGCATTTTTCATTATCGAAGCAATAATTCATATTATCTGAATAATATTATTAGATAACATTATTGGCAATGTCTAGAAAGTTCATCTCTAAGGAGAGGTTTGGTCACCTAATTGCACGCCAAGATGAGAGAAATTCTTATTGAAAAGCCCTCTTTCCTAGAACCGCACTGTTGTCAATATTGTGATTATGTAATATTATTTGTGAATAATTAATTATTGATTCATATGATGTGGAAAATATTGATTTTATGTGGATATAGATGGAGAAAATTTTAATGTGACAATTGTTGAAAATTGAAATTTTATCTTTTACGATAAAATAATTCATTTAAATATATTATTATATTTTAATAATATAATAATGATGATATTTTTACGATGAATGTGGGATATATGAGTATATGTGGAGGAGGAGTATTTTTGTTACCAAAAATATTTAAAGCATGTTTTATGTGTCGGTGTACCCCATTTCTTGACTGAAATTTGATTATAAACTTGTAAAATCGCCTGCTTATGGATTTCGGTCAATTTTACATTTTGGAATTTGGAAAAAATTTCTTCTGCAAAGTTGTAGAGAATTGAATTTCCTATAGATATTCATGAGATTCAAATTTTCTGATAAAATGGCTATTTATTATGAATTATTGAAGTTATGAAGCTCTAAAATAATTGATTTTTGGAAGTTTAAAATATTTAAAATAGGAAAAACGTTTTTGGAATGTTTAGGTGGCCTCATTTAACATGTGTAGGAGCTGAATTCAGTTGGCAAGTGTGCGTATGAGGTTTTGGAAAATATATATTAATATTATATTAAATTTTCTACTTTGGTGTTCTAAGCATTTTCCTATAAATAGGGTGTTTAGGTTAGAATTGAAAATCACACTAGAAACTGAAGTTTTCTCTCTCTATATTATCGAGCGTATTCTTGTGAGTATTTTGAGTATACTTTGAGTATTTCTATACGGTGCAAGTTCAAGTCATAGCTTATATCCTGTTTCAACTAAAGTCTTGTCTTTCGAGAGTAAGGATGTTATTTTATTCAAAATGATATTATTTCTTCAATATCATTATGCCGAAATATTGGTTGGAAATTTTTATCAAATTTGGAACTTTTTCATGTCGGGGTTGCTATTCATGAGTTACTATTCATGAGTTACTATTCACGAGTACTATTCACGAAGCATGATGATATTTTTTGTGAAATTTCTATCTTTTAGTGTCGGGGTTACTATTCACGTATACGACACTTTTCACGTATACGGTACTAATCACGAATACGGCACTATTCATCGAAAAATGAAAATTTTCCTTTTCGTTCAAAATATCTATTCTGGATACTAGCTTTGATTGTATCCATGTTTTGATCATTCTTGAATTTTACACCACTATGATTATTTTTTTTGGTTTTTTTAGACACGGATAAAACAAAGTACGAATCCTTAATCCTTAATCCTTGTCATTTTGTTTCACTGGATTCGTTTCTTTAAAAATATTTTTCATCATCCTCAGTCTTAAATGATGATATTATTGAATATCTTTGGCCTGTAGTGCAAAGATGAAATATTTCTGATGAATATCTTTGGCCCGTAGTGCAAAGATGAACAGGTATTTAGATGAACATGACCAACTGATGAATATCTTTGGCCTCTAGTGCAAAGATTAATATTTGATTCCAGATATACATTAATTGATGTTACAGGGATAAATGATAGACGATGAACTTTTAAATTCATACATAGAAGATAGTAGTTTGCATTCTCTACTTAACTCTTCTAATGAATTATTATTTCCGCTGCGAATATTGATCTAAAACTTGTTGTTTGTTATATTCTCTCAGATTTTTCCATGTTGAAGACTAACGATAATTTGTTGTTATTATCTTAGTCATAATATTCTTTACTGGGCTAGTTGAGCTCACCCTTTTCCTTTTTGTTCCATTTTTCTCCTCAGGAGGCGAGAATGTAGCGAGTACTAGTCGGGGTATAGAATGAAGGTTCTAGAGAGAGTTGTTTAGTAGTCCTCACCATTTTTGTAAAATAATTTATCAATAATTATGATGGGGATTTATTTGCGTGTGGATATTGTCTAGATGACAATATCTGTATTTAAACTCACAGTTTATATGTTGTAATAATAAAGTTATAGTTATTTCTGTACCATGTATTTGGTGACTCAGAATGGGTTGGATGGAATGGACCTATTTTGGGGGCGTCACAACACTTATGAGTTCATAAACTTGCCACATTCATATGAGTTTAAGAACTTACCCTAGTCAGACCTTTGGCGTCCATTCGCTAAGGGGTTCATAAACATTTCATATAACTATGAGTCAAGAATGTCACATAAGTATGAGTTTTAAGAACTCGTACTTAACCTTATATTATCTACCTATAACCTATCCATCTGTTATACACATGAGAAATGAATCACCCTCTTAACATGCATATAGCAAATAGCGCGACACAACATTTCAATGATTATCAGTGCCAGAAACTAAGTGGTTTTTACACTAAGTACAATTCCCCGCCCATACCAGGAATCATACAACTCAGCTGCCGACATGAGTCCTCAAATGAAATCCCCACCTAATCTTAACTCCCTTCTCAATACGAATTTCATTTAATCCGTATTCATAATCCTTTTCTGAATCTGTACCAATTCACATAGCAATCTTGCTGTAATCTTTCCAATCATCAGATTGATTCTTTTCCCATATTATAACCTTATCAGATCATGGTGTGATCTCATCGTATATATTACGATTTATTTCTATGTCTTGATCGTTTTGTTTTACGATCTCCTATCCCCGTACTTTTAGTCTTTTAGACTCGATCTATTCACCACTACTATTTAACTTTAATATCAAAGTTAGGGAACTTTGTGTCTTAACAACTCGCCGAAATTCGTCTTTTAATCTTACCGATCAACTAGCTCTATGTGAGTTAGATATTATCCTAATCATTGCGGTTATTGGTCTCAGGTATTCCTACCTAAGCTTCATAACCAACAGCTTTGATACCAACTGTGAGAGCCCTAAATCCAGGTCCCAAATCACCGCGGATTCGGTTCAATAATTCTACACCTATTTGCGGAAGATATAAACATAAATTGTTTATACAATACACTTTACATACATTTCTCCAAAATCGAGTAACCTTAACTTATACACAAATCATAAACTATCTAACACATGACATTATTATCAAACTATAGTATTACAATCTAGCTGCACATTTTATCCCAAGAAGAACTTGGCATTATCCTATTCCTGTATCCGAACGCATTTGCCTT
Source organism: Panax ginseng (assembly GCA_020205605.1). Classification (NCBI taxonomy): domain Eukaryota; kingdom Viridiplantae; phylum Streptophyta; class Magnoliopsida; order Apiales; family Araliaceae; genus Panax; species Panax ginseng. The sequence goes on from CM035129.1 coordinate 67,462,253, forward strand.
ATCTGCAATGTTTATCATGATATAACAAGGGTGAACATGAAAGTTGCCCAGGAAAGTTTAAATACAATTTAAGGATATATCATGATTGAAAGAGTCTGAATAATAGGCTGGCTATAATTCATCAATATTATTGAGAACTAGCACGAATAAACTTTTGACTGAACAAGTATTGAACATGAACAAATATATCTTGACCAATTGGTAATGAAGGTGATCAGCCTTTTATACCTGACTTATACATGCAATATGTACAGAGTACAATTCCACATGGCAATCAGCAATGTTTAACCATAAGCATATATGAATAAAACAACTCTTAGTAGAGTTAAGTAAAACATTCCTGAACCGTTGATTACCGCTACGTAATTTATAACGCTTTATCCGAAGACCTAATATTAGTAATATAGATCTCTAATATTAGAATAATATCATCACAATATAATACTATTATATATATACACATAGAATAACCTAAACACATAGCACATAATCCTAATAGTCTATAATACATAACACCTAGCCTCAAGTCAAACTATTGCTGTCCGAGTTGAGTTCGGTACAATTCTAACATCCCGACGGTCAAGTCGGGCAATCATCGAGTTTAAGTTCAATTAAACTCTGCCTAAACACTTAACAATATCTTAGAAAATTTTCTTATTAGTCAAAACAATTTTCATAGACTTGCAATAATTTTCAGATAACAACTACCTTTAATTCACTTAATATTAATATTTTAATTTACTTAACAATATCATATTCTAATATTATTAATATCATAATAATATTTAAATAATTTATCGGATTAATAAACAATTTATTCTAATTTTTCATCATTTATAAAACCTCTTATTTAATATCTATAAAAGGTCATGAATAATATTTCTTATTATAAATTACCAAAATGCCCTAGAATAGTCATAACATTATATATTAGGAGTATTCAAGTATTAAAATCACATTTTATTATTAAAAACATCATTTAGCTATTTATTTCCTTTTAGTCATAACTTAATCATTTTTTGGAAAAATAGCAAACTGACTCCAAAAATTCTCAACTTCCGGATTTTGACAGAATATGAACCAACAATGATCCCCTAAGTTTTCTGGAATTTTAGAAAATGATTTACTATTTTTATGATGCCCAAAACACTCAGATCTTGCTCTATTTTTCATAAATTGAGTTTTGCTCAGAAACATTTGAAATTTTCAGGGTATACTCTCCTAACATACATGAACCTACTGTAAAAGGTTTAGAAATTTCCGGTGTATACACAGTGAGATATTCAAAGTTTAATATTTCGGAGTCCTATACGAAAATAGTCATTACACACAATCTATAATTCAAAACGTGTTCGTTCTTTTTCCTACATGTAGATAACTTCTCAAGGTATCTCTGTGATTTTTCCCAGATTTTTAAAAGACTAGAAACTAACCGAAACGACCTCAAGAAAAATAGAACAGTAACTATTTTATGGTTTTGAACCCTTAACATTCAAAGTGGACTATTTTGGGGAAAACAGTCCTAAAGCTTTCAAAACTTGCTAGATTTGTGTTCTATCACTTGGGTTTACTAAGTAACTCATGTATCTAGCACCCTCCTTTGACGGATCACAAATCCAAGTTGTAAAACTTGAGTTACACAAGATTTAGTGAAAGAAAAACAAGAGTTTTCACCCTTGGAGAACATATGCTTATTTTCTTCCTCTAAGCCTTAGATCAAACACTCAAGTTACTTAGTTCCATACATGATGACATGTAGAACTAGGGTATCTTGAGTATTTATTCATAACCCCAACAAAACTCAAGCTATAAAACAAAGTAGAAGAAGAAAATGAAAGTTAGGTTATACCTTGATTTAATGGCTACCTTCCTTGATTTACCAAAGTAGTATCTAAACTTAGGATGCATGAACAACTAGCACTCCTCTCTCTATCTTGCAATGGCCGAACCTCTCTCTCTTTTCTCTCTCTTGAAGTTCCTAGCTTGGGAGAAAATTAGAAGAAGAAGAATGGGAGAAAGTGGAGTATTCTAGCAAATGAGATGGTTGATCCCTTATTATCCCCCATATTTTCCTTGACCCATGGATAAAAGCTTTGCCTTATCACTTCAATTAGTCTAATCATGATTAAGAGTGCTTAATAGAGTGGCAACTAATGGGAGCTTGACAAACATGTCCTTGTGTGTAAAAGTTACTACTAATAGACATTGATTAGCTTAACTTTGTTTCCTTATTTGGCCTAATATGGCCGCCCCCCCTTGCCCATTATATCTCCCAATTTGCTTCTATTTTAATACACTAATTAATTTGATTAATCAAAAGTCTAAAATACCCTTAATCAAGTGGGTTAAGTATTGGTTTGCATTTTATTTCTTTTGGGCTTCTCCTTTAATTGTTTTGGGCCATGTAATAAACATAGTCTAACAATTTTAATATATGTTACCCAAATTGTTTATTTAGGGTTTCAATTCCTAATCTTATGAAATTTAATTACCTATACATGTGACTTTAGCTCATAACCTAATTAGGTTTACAAGAATTAGGTTTAAAATCATTAGTCACTTGAAATAACAAGATTATCCACTTAAGTTAGTATACATATTAAATACTAATCTTTTGTTATTACCATAACCCTTAGGTTATTTAATTGTCTCACCTAATGTATAATTATGTTACGAAGCTTTCATTTTTTTAATGAAATCTATAAATGTATATATCCATAACTATAGTATATATGTTTATTGATCTGTGCACCACTTCACATATGTTGTCACATATTAAATCATTGTATAACACAAAGTTTTAAATATCAATAATGTACATACATATATAGTAACTTAAAATTCATGGTTATTAACCCTTAAGGTTTTCAAAAATAGAAAATTAATATTTCTAAATTATAATTAGGATTCTCGAATTAAATTAAACTTTCCCATTCATAAATTAATTTTGTTAATTTGGATTATTTTATCCCAATTTAAATTACTAATTTAGCAATAAAGTCAACAATTGTACATTAGGGTTTCTAACAGAATAATTAGGGTTTAAAAATCTGAAATTAGGGTTTACTAATTAATTAAGTTTTACCCTAATTAATATCACTTAAGCATTATAATTATCCTTTAAATTCCCAGATTATGGTTTCTAATTTCCGAATTAGGGTTTCGGATTATAGAAACTAAAATTAGGGTTTTCAGAACCGATTTTAGGGTTTCTTATCAGTCATTAGGGTTTTCTAACTGAACGTTGACGTTCTTAATATATACTTGGGGTTTGACACTGATATAATTTATCTGGTCAACCCTTAACCTTTAACCACATTCTGAACACATACATAACCATATACACAGAACATATTCACATATACACTTAATCCTGAATAATTCACCTAAATCCTTCACAGAATTTTAACATCCTTAAAATTCTATCCCAAAAATATCAAACGCATACACTTATTTTCTGTCTAGGTCTATTATTTGACCTTAAATCAATCATTTAATATTTTAATAAATTGTCTAATTTCGCGGGTTGTCATACTCAGGACGATCATTCAATATTCATTCCACGCATTTATAGCGTTAAACATTTTACGTTACATTATTCTTATCTTACAACATCCGATTCATTCGATTCGGAATGTCATCCAAGTTATAAACATTGACTCGGCTTCTTTTACGTAATACGTACTTGTTTTTGATTTAGCTTCTTCACCATTCACATGTTTAATCATTGATCTTTATTACCCTACGGTCAAACCATACACGGGGTGTAGGTTCTAGCCGTTTAGTATTCGCGTACACTTAACCTTTAACTCGGTTCAAGTGTTCAACGCTTACATTTCATTCTAACATTCTCATCCGACTCACATTCGGCTTTCATTAATCTTATTACCGTTCGCTACGGCTTTTGTGATAATTCATATCTTACTTATTACTCCCGTCAACGTCTAAGTCATACAACCAATGTACACTTAGAACGTTCGCTCGACGTGAATATGATTCACGAGGATCGTTTATGTATTCAACATTTACGTTACTTACCACTTAATTCTATTCAACCTTCATCCAAGGTTTTAATTACTTTCATTCATTACTCGTCACCTGAACCCCATGTTCATTATTCTTTCCTAATGTCAAAGCCATACGGTTCATTGTATGCTAAGACCAATAGGTCATCGCAAAAACGTTGCGTTCACAGCGTCTAAACGCTTTACATTCATCTCCTATGACCATGACATAACATCAAAATGTTATTCATTACCCTAGTCAATCAATGTTTAAGGAATCACAATTATAGAAATTCCTCACGTTCGTTTCATTGGGACTACGGTTTCTCGGACATTGGTTCTGTAACCCGCGTCTACATTCTTTATCTTTTAATCTCATTTAATCTTTTTGTTCAACCTTCATCAAAGGTTTAATACACTAAATTAAGTGTTATATTAGTTGAATTACATGTTCATATTTCTTTCTTGCACATTCCTTAGTAATTGAGTAGTAAAGAGCTCATTTTTGGGCATTGCCCTGCACTAGCGCTGTGGCGCCGTGCCCTTCCCTTTCTTTCGCGCTGCGGTGCCACTTAGCAGTAGCTAATGGCCCGAGCTCGCGCTGCGGCGCCAAGTATGAAACCTAGAAATTTTTTTTAAGCCTTTTACAAGTTTGAGACGCTGACTTTGAAATCTCATATCTTATTCGTTATAACTCGGAACGAGGTTGTTCCAAAGCCATTTTCTTCCTTATCTTATGTACTTCAATTGGCTTAATTTTCACTCTTTGTTCGTTTTATGTTATTAACGTTCTTCGTTCGTTTGTCCGTAATTTGGTCATCCGAACTCGAAACTCATTCGTTCTTGAGTCCACGACTCACGTTTTATACGTTCTCTTACATTCTTATGAAACCCTATACGTTCTGGTTCATTTACTAACTTTCTAATTCTCGTTCTTTTTTAAGATATTTTTGCCATAACTTTGTTATAGCTCAGTTTTAATCCATTTTTCATGAACGTTTCTAATGTTCCTAACCAAGCAATAAGCAACTAACTTATACACGATGGTTTTAATCTTGTCCATCAACAAAAATTATCCTAAGATGGTTTGAAATTTGTCCATCAATAACATTCTTCGCGTTCTTCGTTAGTTCTTCATTTTTAATCGATATTTTGGATTACGATTTTACTTTTTCTTGGAATTTGATTTTATAGAACATCATTCCTTACTTATTTGATGTACTCATTCATAAGATTCATTCGGATCGCACAAAATCCTTACGAATCTTACACTTCCTTAAGAAGTTTATAAACTAAATTTTAAATTCTTATTTCTTTATTTTCTCATGATTTCAACCATATGAAATCATTCTTAACTTCATCTATCTCTTATTTTCATTAAGTTATGTTTTTGAACATATTAAACTTAAAGAAAATTAGAAGAAACTAGGGTTCGGAGTACCGTTCTTCTTTAATCTTCTTCCGTCAGAAAAGCGTGCACTCGGGCTAGCTTTTCCTCATTCCTCTTCTACTTCTTCTCCCATCCGAACACTCTCTCTCTATCTCTCAAGTGTTGGTTGAAATTTCAAACCAAACAAATGAACTTAAGGCTTGTTTATATAAAAAACCAAAGTTAGGGGTATTTTGGTCATTTCACCCCCACCTCCTTACTATTCATGGCTTAGCTACCAAGTTTACTTGGCCACCACCCTTACTTGGTGGCCAAGTGGTTGTCCCACCTCCATACGTAGCTTCCCTTAGAAGCTTCGTACTTTCGTCTTTCAGATATCGTCCGACAGTTTTAAAAACTGCGATTCTCGGAATCCAAATATTTTTGGATATTTCGTCTTTCCTTTACCGATTAACTTTTATGTATTCTTCAGATTTTCGATAAACTGAAAAACACTTTTTGGTGTCAAGCGTTTTTCTTCACGTTTTCCGCTAACGTAGCTAAACGAGTGAAAAGTATATAACAGTACTTTTCGTCATTTTTATTTCGTCCAATTTTTGCACGTTTTTCAAGAAAAACTTTTATCGGCTCACTTAACTTTTCACGATATATTATCGTCAAATCTTTTGACAGAATGTCATTTCAACATACCGAACTCTCGAAACGGCTTAGGTTATTCAAACCCTAACCCTTAGGTTTCGTCAGGTGAATAGTGCCTATTTCGTCTTTTTCCCCAAAAATATTTTTGTTCCCAGAAAATTTTCATTTTCATCTTGAAAATTCTTACTCGTTTAGTCTAGCTCATAGCCAGAATCCTCCCGATTAATAATCATTCTAGGTTATAGAACGATTAATAAACACATAGCACAGAATAGTATTCATAAAAATTCATTTTATTTATAACTAATTCTTTAAAATTAAATTATAGACAATCCGATTTTCTGGGTTGTCACAATCGGTATAGTGTACCTTGTATTTAGGCGAATACCAATGAGTGACATATGAAGCCAAAGTTTGACCCATGAAAACCAGGATTCCAAGCTATTCCGTTCAATCGCGTAGCGTTTTTATTCCTGATTTGACCTTTTTAGCTTGTGAGACCTCCTTTGCAACTCGAACTGGACTGAGCCGGAGGGGTGGGACCCATGTAGGGATGCCGCAGGTACACTTGCGGTAGCTGCAGGTAGACCTATGACCAACCGTGGGTATGTAATGCCTGCGGGTTGTTTTCATAAGTCACTTTTAATTTGCACCGCGAAGGAAATTCGAGAGCTCTTCTTCAGATCTGTAGAGTTCGGGCGACTTTCGGTAAATTCTGCTACCATACAAATGTTCTACACTGTCCTAGTAACGTATGCATGTGTTCTCTTCGAATTTCTATCTGTTGGAAAATGGCTTATCACATGAAATGCATCTAGACACATAGTAGTGAATATGCATTCTAATATGACTTTATAAAAAATATTCAACATAGTAAATGTTGGTATTAAACCATGCTGAACATAATGATGTGAAAAAATTTGACTTTTGAAATAGTCAAATTGACACCTTTTACTGTCAGTTCTTATCCTATTTGAGGACAAATGAGTAAAGGTAGAAAAGCAAAATAATCCTGGTAATTAGACTACACTTGCGGATTTTTTACTATGATGTATTAATGCATGTAGGATGTATATGACTTTGGGTAGGTGTGCTACTGAATGGCCACTTAGTCATGCCTATGAACATGTGGATAGTCCTATTTACAAAGGGGACTATGGCAAAATTTTCCAAAATAATTCATGCATGCATGTTATCATAAAAATGCATTTTGAAAAGCTCTAGATAAGAATTTACCACACCCTTTCTGAGGTGATTTGGAGACTTTTTGTCCAGATATTATGGATCCGGATCAGCCAAGTAGTTCCCGCAGGACCACTTCTGGTGTACAGAGAAGGGCTTCCGAAGTGCCTCGACCCCGTTCTGTTAGAAAGCCTCGTCGTTTGGTGGAGGCAGTGATACGTCCTATCCAGGTTAAAGTGCCGGACGTCGAGGATGAGTAGGAGGATGTTCCGGTTGCGAACCCTGCTCCTGCTGAACGTGTTCCCTGTAGGGATTTTCCAGGCATTCAGGTGGTTAACCCAGAGCTTCTGGGCGACTTGAGCTGACACCCTTCAGTTTACCTGCACGCAAACGAGGTATAAAGTTAGATATTAATCTTTCTTATTTCCTATTAATAAGGAGTAAAGGATTCTGATGTTGATTTGGATTTGATGTAGGTTCTCGGCTTTACACAGCCTCAGGGGAACTGGTTCATCATCCACTCTATGTATCAGGCTTTGCATGATGATTGTCGACGTCGGGATTTTTGAGTGTCCTTTTTCATTACTTGTTCTTTGGTGTTCTCATGTTAATGTGAGATTTGTTTGAAAAAACAAGTAAAAAAGGTCCGACATGTATAATGTCGACGATTTGACTTTAAAAGTCGTCAGTTGGTGTATTTAACTGGTTGCACCAATGTAATCAACAAAGGTTTGCACATTGACCTAGTGTTTTGACATTGCTAGACCAGTTTGTGAAACCGAGATTCATTTTGGGTCCGGGGGCTTGATTATGCGGAGGGAAGGTGTTAGGCACCCCCCCGACATCCGTGTTACCACGGTGACCGCCACTTTTCAAAGAAATTGTTATATGAATGTGTGTGTGTGTGTAAGACCCCAACTTTTATGAATAAAGATGAATTTTCTATAATTATCATTTTTGAATGAATTTGATATATTATTATAGTTGTGGGTAATATTTATAAATTTTGCAAAGTACGCAAGTTGTTGTATAATATTCGATTGGTCGGGGAATATTCATTTTAAACAGGGAATATCCGTACGACGGCACAATAATTGGTGGACCCCACAATAGAATTATTGTCGGATTGAGAAAATGACAAAATTATTTTTTATGAAAATAACGGCGGAAGTTTTATCATTAATACTGTTGAACTACTCGGTAGTAAAATTATAGTAATATGCGTGGTTGCATAGTTGCACACGGTATTGATTATTGATGCTTACGTGAGAAGTCACTTAGTTTTGTTCAATTATTGCTTCAGTAATTGTTGCATAGTATCTCACGTTAATTGATTCAATTATTGTTGATATTTTATATTTAGATGACGAAGTTATTAATATTATTATTTACAACATTAACGATGTCTAGAAGTTCTGTCAAGCAGAGGTTTGGTCACCTAATTGCACTCCAATAGGGAGACATCCTTATTGGAAAGCCCCATATTTCTTGGGAACGACCTGGTCGATTAATAGTGTGAATAATAATAATGATGATGAAGTTTTGTTTTATTAGTATTATTAATGTAATAAAACAGAAAAGCTTTTTATATAAAACAGAATACTTTTATAAAGTTATTCGTTTTATTAGACAATAATTAGAATATATTATATTTTATTATGCATAGTGTTCGTATAGTGCCTGCATAGTGTTTGCATAGTAAAATCTTTTTAAAAGTTATTCCTTTTATTAGATTATAAATAGAATATATTATATTTTATTGTGAACCAATCTGGACCGTCCATTTAAAGTAAATCGATCTGGACCATTCATGGATTGGTTACTATTCAGTCCATTCTTCTATAAATAGAAGCTCATTCCTTCATTATTACTTACAAATTCACTGAAACTCTAGAGAGAGAAACTATAGAGAGAATTATTCTTCTATCTTGAGCGTATTTTCTTTAGCGTTTAAGAAAGCTTTGAGCGTAGTGCAAGTTTCTTCAAATATATCCCCGCCTCTACCGTTTGAGAGTACTCTTCTTTATAAGGTAAGGGTATTATTTTTTTTATATTCATGAAGAGAACTTCATTATTCCATTCATTATTATTCATTGGAATAACTCGTGTACGCTGGATACCCTATACTTGGTGATTTCTGTTGTTATTCTATTCGTTATTATTCTGTTGGAACATCCTGTCTGTGCGTTATACGCCGGACCTGGTTTCGTCTTTATTATTCTGTTGGAATATCATGTCTGTGCGTTTTATGTCAGACCTGGTTCCGTCTTTATTATTTTGTTGGAATATCATGTCTATGCGTTTTACGTCGGACCTGATTCTGTTATTTATTATTCTGTTGGAATAACATGTCTATGCGAAGTACCACATGCATGGTGATTTTTGTTGTTATTCCATTCTTTATTATTTTGTTGGAATATCCTGTCGGTGCGTATTATGCCTGACCTGGTTCCGTTATTTATTATTCTGTTAGAATAACCTGTCTATGTGAAGTACCGCATGCCTGGTGATTTCTTTTGTTATTCAATTCTTTATTATACTCAGTTGGTTAAAGTTTTGACTTCTATACTCCATAAAATTGGTGGAATATCCTTGATATTTACGCTTCATCCAGTATCTTTTCGTGGAAATATTCTTCTGAGCATTCTTAAATTTTACTCTACAAAGAAGTATCATGTTGACAATTTGGACGTTATTAGTTCCTGAATAAATTAATTCTTGAACTTGTTTTATTGAATTCTTATATCATTGTCTTCATCCTCATATTTATATTTTGTTGAAAGTCATCTCAGGCACAGTATGCATGGATGGACTTGGTATGATTATGACTGTGGATTATTCGGTGTAATCATGACCGTAATGTTACAAATGATGTGGTAAAAGTCCTCATTGGCCTGTAGTGCATTAATGGACAGTTGTTGGCATGATCATGACCATTAATGAATACACAAATATCCTTGGCCCGTAGTGCATGGATAAATTATGGTTGTGATACTAATGAATATCCTCGGGTCAGAAAAGGTGGATGATGTGGATTATTTATTAAGATGAGTCCCTGCGATAAAAGTGATGAAAAACCTTTTAAATCATAAAAGATAGTAGATTTTATTCTCTACTTGACTCTTTTAATGGATTGCATGTTCCGCTGCAGTTAGACTTGATGTCTATTGTATTTTATCGCTTATGATCGTTGAAGACTAATGATAATTTATTCTGCATTATCTTAGTCATAATATTTCTTACTGGGCTAGTTGAGCTCACCCTTTCTTTCACTGTTCTCTTCAGGAAATGAGAACGTAGCCGGGACTAGTCGGGGAACGGAGTGACGGTCCAAATGATAGTATTAGTATTCCTCACTATTCTGTTAAATAGTGTGTTAATAAATGTAATGAGGACTTATTCTGAGAGTGGATATTGTCTAGAAGACAATGTTTGTATTAAAACTCATAGCTCTCTTGTTGTATATTTAAGATTGTATTTGTATTCTGTACCATGTATTTGACGACTCAAAATAGGTGATGTATACCTATTTTGTAAGAAAGTACAAGAAGGTACTACACACCGTTTGCAATCCATCCTGGGAGTACCAAAATGTATCATGATCTTTGACATACATTTTGGTGGGGCAATATGAAGAGGGAGATAGCGCTGTTTATCTCAAGTTGTTTAACTTGTCAACGAGTCAAGGTGGAGCATCAAGTACCAAAAGGTCCATTGCAACCACTTGAAATTCCAGAATGGAAGTGGGAGCACATTACCATGGATTTCGTTACTGGTCTTCCCAAGGTTTCTCAAGGCCTAGATGCAATTTGGGTTATTGTTGATAGATTGACCAAGTCTGCTCATTTCTTACCTATACGAGAAACTTATACACTTGAACGTCTTGCTCGTATGTACATAAACGAGGTTGTAAGATTACATGGTATGCCAGTATCCATAGTTTCTGATCGAGACCCAAGATTCACTTCACGATTTTGGGTTAGTTTGCAAAAAGCTATGGGCACAGATTTACGATTTAGTTCGGCATATCATCCTCAAACGGATGGACAATCAGAGAGGACTATTCAAATTCTTGAAATTTATTAAGACTCTGTGTCCTTGAATTCAAGGGAAGTTGGAAAAAGTTCTTACCATTGGTGGAGTTTTCCTACAACAACAGTTATCAAGCAAGTATTGGCATGGCTCAATTCAAAGCGTTGTATAGAAGAAAGTGTCGTCCTCCAGTATGCTGGGATGAGGTGGGTGAAGCAACGTTGTTGGGACCAGAGTTAGTACGTATGACTACGAAAAAGATACAAACGATCCAGCAACGTATAAAAACCTCCCAAGATTGACAAAAGAGTTGTGCTGATCTTCATCGAAAGGACGTAGAATTCGATATTGGAGATCATGTGTTGTTACGTGTTGCTCCATGGAAAGGAGTTACGAGATTTGGAGAATCGAGCTCAATCCTCGATTCATTAGCCCATTTTTAATCCTCGATCGAGTAGGGACTGTAGCCTATAGACTCGCTTTACGCTAGTATATGTCTCGTGTTCATAACGCTTTTCATATATCCATGTTACGTAAATATGTGAAAGACCCGAACCACATTATTGAGTTAGAACCGATTTAAATAGCGGAAGATTTAACGTATGAAGAGGTTCCTGTTCAAATCTTGGATAAGAAGGAACATATTCTACGCTCCAAGGTTATACCTCAAGTCAAAGTTTTATGGATGAATCACGATGTTGAGGAAATGACCTGGGAGTTAGAATCTGAAATGAAATCAAGGTATCCTTACCTCTTCGACATACCAGGTACGTACCCTAATTTTGAGGGCAAAATTTCATAAGAAGGGGATATTGTAAGACCCCAACTTTTATGAATAAAGATGAATTTTCTATAATTATCATTTTTGAATGAATTTGATATAATGTTATAGTTGTGGGTAATATTTATAAATTTTGCAAAGTACGCAAGTTGTTATATAATATTCGATTGGTCGGGGAATATTCGTACGACGGCACAATCATTGGTGGACCCCACAACGGAATTATTGTTGGATTGAGAAAACGAAAAAAAATATTTTATAAAAATAACAGCGGAAGTTTTACCGTTAACTGTTGAAACACCCGGTGTTAAAAGTACAGGAATACACGTGGTTGTATAGTAGCACGATATTGATTATTGATGCTTACGTGAGAAGTCACTCGCTTTGTTCAATTATTACTACGATGAATTGTTGCATAGTATCTCACGTTATTTGATTCAATTATTGTCAATATTTTATATATTATTAAATCAATAATTGAGATGACAAAGTTATTAATATTATTATTTGCAATATTAACAATTTCTAGAAGTTCTGTCAAGGAGAGGTTTGGTCACCTAATTGCGCGCCAACAGGGAGAAATCTTTATTGTAAACCCCCTCTTTCCTGAGAACGACCTGGTCGATTAATATTGTGAATTATAATAATGATGATTAATGTTGTTAAAAATATTGAAAGAATTTTTTATGAAGTATTTGTTGTAAAGTTTGGCATATTATTTGGACCCCCCCCCCTTTCTCATTTTTCAAAATCGTCGGGAGAAAGTAATCTCAATTTTCTTATATATATGTATTATTGCAGGCATGTGATTATATATATATATATATATATATATATATATATATATTGGTTGTGGTGTGTGGTGGAGTGTGTGAATATATATATATATATATATATATATATATATATATATATATATATATAATCCAAAGTGTGTGTTTGTGTGTTTCGTAGGAATAAGGAATTGGAAGAAAATGGTGGTAGTGATGTACTAATGTTATATATATATATATATATATATATATATATGATGAAAGTGACAATTGAGAGGTGGGAGAATAACATTGTTAGTCACTTGGGTACTAAATTGGTGTGTATATAATATTAGTCACCATTGAAAAAAAGAAAAGCAACATGTGATTATATGTATATTATATATATAAGTTGTCGTTGAATTGAGGGAGTAGGTATTGCGTCTGAAGATTTTCTTTCACCCGTGATTCTGAAAATTATTTCATCTGAATTCCGACCGTGCAGTCCATGAAAAATTTAAATAGTATCCTTTCTATTCTCCTATAAATAGGATGCTTGGTTAGAATTGAAATCACACCAGAAATTCAGAGATTTATCTTCTATAATCTTGAGCGTATTTCTTTAGAGTTTAAGAAAGCTTTGAACGTAGTGCAAGTTTTCTTTAAGTATATCCCCGCCATACCCGTCAGAGTACTCTTCTTTATAAGGTAAGGGGTATTATTTCTTTCGTATTCATGAAGAGAACATCTATTATTCCATTCTTTATTATTATGTTGGAATAACCTGTCTATGCGATGAACCGCATACATGGTGAAATTCTTTTGTTATTCCATTATTTATTATTCTGTTGGAACATCCTGTCAGTGCGAATTTCGCCTTACCTGGTTCCGTTATTTATTATTCTGTTGGAACATCCTGTCGGTGCGAATTTTGCCTGACTTGGTTCTATTATTTATTATTCTGTTGGAATAACCTATCTGTGCGGTCTATCGCATGCCTGGTGATTTCTTTTGTTATTCAATTCTTTATTATACTCAGTTGGTTAAAGTTTTGACTTTTATACTCCATGAAATTAGTGGAATATCCTTGATATTTGCGCTTCATCCAGTTTCTTTTTACGAAAATATTCATTTGAGCATTCTTAAATTTTACTCTACAAAGAAGTATCATGTTAACAAATTGGACGTTATTAGTTCCTGGATAAATTAATTCTTAAACTTGATTTATTGAATTCTTATATCATTGTCATCATCCTCATGTTTATATTATGTTGAAAGTCATTTGTGGTCTGTAGTGCATATATGGACTTGGTATGATTATGATCAGGGATTATTTGGTATAATCATGACCGTAATGTTACAAATGATGTAGTAAAAGTCCTCATTGGCCCGTAGTGCATTGATGGACAGTTGTTGGCATGATTATGACCATTGATGATTACACGAATATCCTTGGCCCGTAGTATATGGATAATTTGTGGTTGTGATACTAATGAATATCCTTGGCCGTAGTGCAGGGATGATGTGGATTAATTATTAAGCTGAGTCTCAGCGATAAAGTGATGAAAAACCTTTTTAAATCATAAAAGATAGTAGATTTTATTCTCTACTTGACTCTTTTAATGGATTGCTTGTTCCACTACAGTTAAACTTGATGTTTGTTATATTTTATAAGTTTAACACTATTGAAGGCTAATGAAAATTTATTCTGCATTATCTTAGTCATAATATTTCTTACTGGGCTAGTTGAGCTCAACCTTTTTCTTTCATTGTTCTCTTCAAGAAATGAGAACGTAGCAGGGACTAGTCGGGGAACAGGGTGACGGTCCAGATGATAGCATTAGTAGTCCTCACTATTCTATGAAATAGTGTGATAATAATTGTAATGAGGACTTATTCTGATAATGGATATTGTCTAAAAGACAATATTTGTATTAAAACTCATAGCTCTGGTTGTATATTTAAGATTGTATTTGTATTTTGTACTATGTATTTGGCTACTCAGAATAGGTGATGTATACCTATTTTGGGGGCGTCACAGATCCATCGATTGGCTATGAAATTCTAATTGAGCGGAGATGCACTCTACAAAAGAGATGCAGGATTAGGTCTCCTCAGATGTCTAGACAAGGACCAAGCTTTGAGGCTCATGGATGAGATCCATAGTGGAGTATGTGGCCCACACATGAGCGGACCCCTAATTGTTAAGAAAATTCTTAGAACAGGGCATTACTGGCTTACGCTCAAAGCTGAATGTGATGATCATGTCAAGAGGTGCTATCAATGCCAAATTCATGGGAATTTTATCCACGCCCTTCCAAGGGAACTCCACAATATGAGTTCGCCATGGCCCTTCTTAATATGGGGAATGGACGTGATTGGGCTGATAGAGCCCAAAGCCGGTAATGGACATCGGTTTATCTTCACTGTGATCGACTACTTCACCAAGTGGGTAGAAGCAGCCTCCTTCCCCAAGGTTACCAAAGAAGTCAGCATTTCTTTCTTCATAAACAATGTCATTTGTTAATCTGGACAACCAGAGGTAGTTGTGTCAGATAATGCTAAGAACCTCAACAACAAAATGATGGAGCAGTTATACAGTAAATTCCATGTCAAACACCTTAACACTGTCTTCTACAGTTCAAAGATGAATGGTGTTGTTGAAGCGGCTAATAAAAACATCAAGAAGATCATGCAAAAAATGTTCGCCAATCACAAAGGATGGTCTGACCTCTTGCCTCTGACTTTATTAGCCTACAGACCTTCAATGCGTACTTCCACTAGGGCAACCCCCTACTCCTTAGCCTATGGGATGGAAGTAGTGTTCCCCATAGAGGTGGAAATGGAATCCCTTAGAGTGTTGATGGACGCTCAACTGGATGAAGACCAATGGGTACAAGACAGGTATCACCAATTGTCTCTAATAGATGAAAGGCGAACCGCGACTATCTTCTATGGTCAGTTATATCGACAAAGGATCGATAGATACTACAACAAAAAAGTCCGGCTACGGCAGTTCTAACAACATAACTTGGTTTGGAAGAAGATCGTTGACAACCAAAATCAATCTAAGGGAAAATTCGCTCCTAACTGGGAAGGCCCGTTTGTCTTTAAGGAAGTATTGATAGGAGGCACTCTCAAACTATATGAATTGGATGGCAATGAATTTCCACAGCTTATCAACTCAGACACCATCAAACGGTACTATGTCGGAGGTTACCATCAAACAAACATCCTGGTTTTGGATCATCAGATCACCAGTCATTTCAGTTTTCTAACCCTTTTTACATACTTTTATGCCCCTCACGGAAACATACACTTCAAACCAGCAGCCTGGTTACACCTCATTTCGTACCTTTTATACAATTTCTGTTATCCGCCCAGGGATTGAACCTTTAACACCTGCAGTTTATCCTGAAGATGGGATTAAACTTTTCCACACTTGTAGTTTATCCTAAAGACAGGATCAAACTTTTTCATATCTGCAGTTTATCCCAACAGGGGATCAAACATTTTTCTCCCCGCAGTATAGCCTGCACATAGGATTCATACTTCTCATCGGCTACAATTCGTCCTGAGGGGCAAACTACATCGACCTGATCTCCCTGATACCCAAGAGTACGTAGGAAACCATATTCTATATGGCCCGGTCGCAATAAAAAAACCAATTTTTTTTTTCCCTTTTCTCTACATAAACAAAAACCACAAAAACACTTCTACACCCTTCTTCATCAATAAAGCTTCTACACCCATTTACACCTTTCAAATTCAGCTTTGAACCTCTTACACCAGGTTTGAACTACGCAGACCTGATCTCCTCTTTAATAGGAGTACGTAGGCAGCCATTTATGGTTAAGTCTAACCCCTTACCAGAACAAAAATACTTGTCACACAATACTGGGATCAATCTCCAATCCACCACATTTCATCAGCTTCAGACCAAAGGGATGGAACTACCTAACCTCTCCTCATAAATAGGAGATTCAGTGACCATCTAAGCTGCAGTTGTGCCTCAAAGAGCTACACCAATCCATAAGAGGTGGAATTAACTAGGCTCCTCCTAAATAGGAGTACTGGTGACCATCTGTGGTGCGGTCAATCTCAGAGGGGAAAAGCCACACTCCTCTCCACATCTACATGCAGAAACCAGTCCTGAGATACCAAAGATGGTAGGGATACACAGATCAATGATTTGTTCTGAAAGATCCTGCGACATATCAATGTCCACACACCAAGGATGAGTTCAGAATGCATCAAGATAACAAGTCCTGAAGAAACAGGCAAATATCAAGCAAGTATCAGGGTATAACTGAAAGGGAAGTGAATCAAAAAATATTTCCCTGCCATATATAATATTATTTGATATATACACTATGTACTGTACATAACAAAATGGCTAAGCTAGTCTGTGCAGGAAAATACAAGTTTATCTATGGATCTGTGTGTATGCGGACTATCAGATCTAAGATAGCATCCCTCTCCGAAGAAGGAGGTAACGCTCCAAGCTCCTGCCCAATGGTATCTACATGAGCTAGCAGATCCGAGGCTAACTGCATAGTGGTATGATGCTCATCAATGTATGCGCTCATATCGGTAAGGATGTCAGTCGTATAGGGTTCTCACTGAGGTACTATATCTGATGGCTATATCCCGGACAGATAAAGTAGTATCTCGCTCTATAATTAATGCATCTCTGGCTGATCTGGCCTCATCTCTCTAATAGAGCTACGTCTCTCCCATCAAGAGCTGTCAACATCAAGGCACTAGCCTGATCTCTCTCAAAGGTCATCAGATGTAGACTCTGCTCGAGATACTATGTTGAATATTGAATCACAGTAGCACTCGTTGTGGGAGAATCCATCACAAATGCTGGCAATCTAATAGTCAAATCCTCATCGATGGGAATATCAGCCTCCTCCATAGGCTCCACATCATCAGAATCAGTCCCCTGCACTATGGATACTACCACAGCCGATGAAGTCTATGTTTCCATCCATGCGAAATACTCTGTAGAACAACCCGGATGACTGAAAGAAAACTCAACTAGCTCACGCTGCTCCCAACATGCATATAACCTGGATCTATCCTCTGCTGATAAGTGGCGAGAAGTAAAGCGCTTACTCAATGCCCCCTCAAAAGGATGAAAATCTTGGATTTGGTCAAATTGACACATCACGACCAGTGGGTGGTAAGTAATCATATCTCTCAAACCAGCCAGAGGGAGATAATGTAACGCCCCAAAAAATCGAACCTTTGTAATTACTTTTAATAATGAATAAAATAATATTATTTATTATTATTACGTGTTGATAAGATGAATGTCGTTCTATAACCTAGAAATGTCGGAATGTCGTAGTATTTTAACTATGTGAGAGAATTAAAATGTTTGAATTTCTAAGACAAAAGTAAAAGCTTTCCGAGAATTTTTTCAAAAAACACTATTCATCAATTTACGCTCGAAAATTATTTTTGAACTTCTGAGAAATATGTAACGTTATAATATCTAGGCGATATGGATTATGTAATAATAATCTGAGTATGGAAAACATAATATTTCGCATGTGGACTTAATTTGGGAATGTTAGGTTTATTAGGCGTTAAGGAAAGAAAGTTGTAATCGTACGATGTATAGGCATTATACGAAGTAATGATTGTAAGTATAATACGACGCATTGTACTATTATGTATGGAGAATGAGATAACGTATATTACAAATAAATATACGAGCTAGCATACGAGAATTATACGTGAGGTATGTATGTTAAGTTATTTAATTAAAGGTAATGGACTTGTAGGATTATTAACCTAATAGTATAAGTCCAATAGAAGTGACAATCAAGCCCAAGAGTTTGAGAAGTCATGTGTTCAAACTATTGTAGTGCAAGCCCATTAAAGAAGTAGTTAGATTAATTATCAAAGCCTAATGAGAATCTATGATCCATGGAGCAAACCAAGTATGAAATGGGTAGACTTAATGGGCAAACAATTTGTGTGATAACCAAGTGTTGTGGTGATCAAGTAATAGAAGTGGCTAGCAAGTTACTTAATGGATAGGTTATGAATAGTAAGGAGGTGGAGAATGAGGAGGTTAAATGAGGAGGTGGGTGGTTTAAAGACCATTATGCCCTAGATTTGGATGGCCTGTAAATAGAAGGCTCATTTCCATTTTGTTGGTTGTTTTCATCCAACATTTTTCTCTCAAATATAAGCTACTTATTTGGTAGAGCAAATAAGCACTTTTAAGCCAAAGCTTCTTTTGTTAGATTTCAAAGAAGAAGAAGTTAGACTTCAAAGGTATTGATCTTGTGTCCAATGCTCTTTCATCTCTATTATAATAGGATGACAAGGGAAGTGTTATTAATGAACATGTATGCCAAGATCATGTAATAGGTTAATAAGGAATGAACTTAAGCTGAATAATTTGGATAAGCAACTTGAACTCTAATAAGTTGTTAGAATCATGAAGAACTTGTCTTATGTTGTCATATGATGTTAGTATGTTGATTATAGCATGAGAACATTGATTAGTGGACTTAAGTTATTAATAAGTCATGAGCATGAAGATTTTTAGTTCATAAGTTGAATAAGTCAATGACTTATGAGAATGAATCAAAACCTACTTTGTTTATAAGTTGGTTTAATAAGTAACTTGTAATGATCATATGTTGATTAAAATCCATTTAGAATCATTAAGAATAAAGCTTTGCCGGAATTCACACAATTGGACAATTATCGTCGAATTCATGAAATTCTCGGAATGGAAGTCGTATTTTGTGTTTGAATTTGGAAACGTTGGTTTTTGATGGAGACAAGTCATATTTGGCATTATAGAGTTGTGGATTCGAAAATGACCGAATTCTGACTTAGAACGAAGAAACGAGCGTTGAACGTTCACGAACGTTTATCGTTTTCGTTAAAAATGGACTAATAGGTGAAATTTTAGAAAACGAAGTCAAATAGATAAAATTCCTGCATAAACATCTTGAGTATGAAATTTGTGAACCGTAGGCTTTTGAACGGACCAAATCGAACTTATAACGAAGAAGTTATGCATCCGGGAAGTTCATAACTTTTCAAAACTACACAATTGTCTGAGGCACAGAGTCCGTGCCGCGGCGCGACTCACAGCCTTAAAGTCCGTGCCACAACGCGAGGCTTTAACCGAGCATAAAGCTAACTCGCACCATGGCGCGAGATGCAGAGTTAATGTTAGCGCCGCGGCGCCAGTCCAAGAGTGTTGACAGTAAAGAATGTTTTCAAGTGTAGAATGAAAGGGAACTTGATAGTAATGAACTAAGATGTAAGCATACCATTGTAAGGTACTTGTAAGACACTAATGCATGTTGATTAAGAGTTAATAATCAATCGAAGATGAACTGAATGTGAATGACATAATGAAAGCCGGAAACCCTAATAATGGATCTAAGTCAGGATTTACATTGAGATGAAGGGTAAGATATAATAGTATACATACTTGATTAAATATAACCTAATGTGGTACGTTATATGATTATGTATTGTAGAATCGTAGAGACCTAAAGTCTTCAGACGGTATTAATCGAAGAATCGACATCAAGGCAAGTATTCTAACCCTTGTTCCTGTTCAGTCTGGACAAGCTTTGTAATTCATGTATTCTTTCGCATGAAGTTTAGAATGATGAAGTCAAAGCCAATTCTTTCAGCTAGACTTGTATTATGAATCTGTCAAGCATGATTAATATTACCGAGTTATATTGGTATGGTTTTCAATCGAAGACCGAGTATGCTAAAAATGTTTTTGTCGTTTAACGACAGGCACGTGAGGTTGCCACAACTTAAATGTATACACGTTTAATGAATGTAGTGTTGATCAACATAGAGTACTATAAATGATCACCCGTAAGTGCTCGTAAGCTATCTGGGACTTACTTTTTATATAGTGTCGGGTTGTCCTTTTCAAAAGAAATTATAAATTGCTCATAGTTCTGAGCTTAGTTGATATTCTACTGAATATTGTTGTTGTAAAATGTTTTGAAGGAAAAGACGTGCTATTTTGAATTATCAATAGTACTTCGTAACTATTGTTCAGTTACTGAAGATATATAAGTTCTATGTTTCAAGCATGTTGTTTATTAGAATTGTAGTACTTGCTGAGCTAGTCATGCTCACTCTTGCTTGAACCATATGAACACAGCTGAGATCGAGCGTACAGAAGGCTCAGGAAAAGACAAGGGAAAGGCGAAGACGAACCCTTAGAGTTCTTATGTAATAGTATAGGATGAATGTTTGTAATATATTGATATTATGACATGAACAATTGAAAGGGTTACAAAGAACCTTGGGAATGTAATATTATTTTGAATATATAACTGATATACTAGTTCTTTTGAGACTGTTCAAAGGAATGTATGAATGAATGGTAGTACCGTGTAGCACCATCTGTGGGGTTGGAAGATACCCGGATTTGTGGGCGTCACAGATAATCCATGCCCGGAGCATGAGTGATGAAGCTATAGGGTGAGCTAAGCCCTGAACACGATAATATAGCAAACGGATCTCCGATCCCTGCCGGGAAAGCTGACCAAGATGCATCATCTATATACTCCACAGGCTGAAAGAAGTATGACATGGCTACATTATGGGTGAAACAATACCCATGCCATCTAAAAGTGCCAATCGATCTCAAGTGTGACATAAGCCACACGTACAGCATGACTAAGCTGCCTGTAAACACTCCCGTTGGATAAGTGCAGGAGTATGTGGTCGTCCTCAAAGTCTCCGCTATAATCATTGGTACAATGTGTGACCCTCCCTGAGAGCTCTCACTGCCATGATGACTCATATGTCCAACTCATCCATGTACCGTGGCATGAAGACATACGACAGTATGCACAATAGCAGTACATCCACTCTAGCCAAATGCCAATGATCCTCCGGTGTAGTGAAAACCCAGGAATGTCGTGCATAACTATCCTCTGAACTAAATCTATCAAATAGAAAACCCTGGGATATAACATGGCTAAATGTGAGCTCATCATGCACCACCCTACGCCTCAATCCAGTGAGGGTCATGAACTCCCTACTCATGTCTCCAATCGCCCTATGTACGCAAGGTCTGTCCAGTGACAGCATCGTTAAACGTGAATAATCCTCTAAAGTAAGAGTCAACTCATGGGTCCCAAATCAGAAAACCTACCTCTCCGATACTAGTGCTCTAGCATGCCCTCTATGAATCCTATAAGAACCTGACACATCTACAGGGTCATAGTGTGCTGCAACAGCTGATCTACAGTCACCCTGTCTGATGGTGACATACTATCATACCACGATCGCATACCAGATGCCACCAATAATAGTGGGGCATGATCAATACGACTAACTGTCGAGGAAGACATCTCTACGGGCCATGTCATAAGAACATCCAGGGGTCAATGCTGAATATCTATGGACATACATACATATGCATAACATAATAACATGCATGATACAATAGATGGCAATATGATATAGGGAATGGAAAATTGTACATATATTCCTAAGTATATCATCATCTAATACATCTTTGTACAGCTAAAATACAAGGAAATAGGGCAAAACTGCCCTACGACTAACAGTAGCCTATAAAAAGATATAGCGAGAATGGGGCGAAGCTACCCATTGTCTAATAGAGGCCTATCATAAGAGATAACAAGAATATACATCAGAAGAAGACAATGGTGTCAATATTTACATCATCAATCCTGTCCACCTGATGTAACTCATCTTGAGTCACTCGATCTCTATCCACAAGGATGTCAGGCATATACAATGGAGGATCTGCATCGACAAAACCATATGGGTCACATGAAGGGGCCAACACCAAAGCTGGAAGGATCAAAAGTATTTTCTTCTGAAGGATCTCTGCCCAAGTGTCGAATAAAGAAATGTACCCAGTCAAACTATCAATCTATGTCAAATGAGTCGGATCTCGGACACAGGCTAGCCAATCCATCATCATCACGGATCCTGGAATCATATCCCCCACGAACTGAGTGGCACGGGTCTGGGCTCCAATGGTACGAGGGAACCACTAATACTGGAATATCTCCTAAGTGTAGGGACCCTCTAACAGTGTAAAACCATCAACCCCCAACAATGGGGTGTCAGTGACGGGTGACTGCGAAATAGGCTAATAATGCATGACAGGAGGCAAGATCGACATACGAATCACTACTGTAGTGCTCCTAATAGAACACTCTCCTAAGTAGAGCTCCTATCCTCAATCTGTGAAGAGAGGAATCCTACGGGTGGAAATCACATGCTCGATACTAGTCAAGTACCCATCCTCAAATCCAATGCTTAAATGCTCCCCAGAATAGGGAACCCACGTGATGACATCCGTTGTCAACAACTCTAATTGTAGTCGACAATGAGTAAAACCCTCAGCAAAAGGGACCTCTGCCAGTATGGAATGATGCCATCTACGTCCTCGTGGATATGTATCTAAGCCTAACACACTCACAGGACGCAAACATGGGTGCCTCTCATAGCCCCAAAACTGCCAACATAAAGGCAACATCAGTTGTCAATCAACACTCTTAACCAGTACATGGGAAAAGATAAGAGAAATACTCACAAGCAGAAACGTGTAGAATCCTAACCAAGCCTCGGTCAAGCCCTACGAAGGTGTAGGAACCCCAATCATAATCTCCAATACGGTCCATGTGTCAAGTGGCACTAATCAAAGTGAAGGACATCGTAGAAGAGTTGTCTACTATGAAGTAGCCCCTAATGATCATCAGGAACAATCATCGAAGAATGCGATCCCTAACTCTCACATCATTGGGTATGGGCTCACTCAACAGCCCGCTCATACCATCTACGCTCAAAGGACCTACCCGTATAATCTTGCCATTGAGTGCTCCGTCTGGAACTCCTAACAAGGATCTGATGACAGTAGGGGTGATATCCGCCATACAAGGCACTGGTACCCCTCCAAACTCTATACCTGTGATAAACTACCAATCCATCGGCGTCATCATCAGCTCACAATCCAGCAAATGGAGTGATTGAGTTTGGTGAAACCAGTGCTCAGACAATGCCCTGAGGTAACCCTAGGGACAACGACGGGGAATAATAGAAAAGAACATTTTGAATCCCTAGCCATGTACAATCGCTCTATAATCATTGTAGACACTCGAAATTTTCTTTTCCTATTACTAACTGTGCAGGAGGGCAAGAGCATCTTTTTCACACTTCAGAGATAACCCTGGAGGACCAAAACATCAATTCCACCCTTAGAGATAACCATGAGGATATTTAGAATCAACAACATGACCATCTCAAAGATAACCATTAGAAAAACCTGCTACAACTGTGCGAAAACCGGAGATAACCCCGGGAGGGGCAAAATGGTCATTTTGCCAACTCAACTTCACTTTAAATCAAGTACACTCATGTTAACTAAAATTGATTCAAAATTAGTCCCACAAGACTCATATCTTAACTTTGGAGCGAAAACTACGCGAAACAGCTCACCGAATTTCTTGACGGGAACCCGGGAATGCTATTTCGATCATGGACCCATCTTCCTGGAATCAAAAAGGGCAAATCCCATTTCATTGCATAACTCTCAACAAAATCAGTCCGAAGATGGTCTTGTACACCTCATTCGGATGCTCGGATTGAAGTTTGGCAAGTTCGAGCGGATATTACATTGAACGAGTGCACGTACTTCGAGATGACGGGACCCGCGGACCAGGTGTAACAGAGGCTACCGCAGGTGTACATGCGGCAATCAGTTTTATGAATATGGGGCTTGGGCTAGCCATTTTGGGAGAGAAAAGAGCCAGGAATCCCTGTCCAATTGGCTTTGTACACTCCATAAACTGAATGCTGTCTTATTTCAAACACTTTGGTGCTTATATTTTGCCATATTTTTACCTGCGGGAGCTGAGTATTCATCCATCTAGAGTCATAGAAGTCTACATTGGCAGCCCACTATAAGCCTTCTCACATTCTATAAAGCCTTCTTCTCATATTAGCACACACTGTTATACACATTGAGTGTCGTGTTGTGTGCATTTACCCAGACTTCGGTCCGTGGTTTTCATTTTTGTCTATATATATATACTTATATCTGTATATATTTCATATATGGACTGACATTATCGAGTTATGCCTCGATTGAGCCTAGACTTTGGTCTGGAGCATTTATTGCTTATATATATAATTGTTGTCAGACATATCTGATGAGCCTGGATTTTACATCCGGAGCATTTACTCTCTTTTATATATATATATTCTTATATATATAATTGTTGTTAGACATATCTGATGAGCCTGGATTTTACATCCAGAGCATTTACTCGATTAAATATATATATATATATATATATAATTGTTGTCGGACATATTCGATGAGCCTGGATTCACATCTGGTGCGTTTACTGCTTTTATATATATTTGTACATATATATATATATTTACATTCTGTCGGATTTGGAGTTTACTTACGTGGCCTTTTCTTTGCTTTATTTACATTTAAATCCCGCCTAAAGTTTACTTAAGTGGCGCTTGATCGCTTTTAAACTTTATTTACATTTCGTCCCACAGTTTACTTCATGGTGATTGATCCTGTCTGTATATATATATTTACAACTTTTATATATATAACTGCTTACTACTTTCCATATAAACTGTAGTATCATGTGAGCCTAGGAATCGGTGATCATGATTCGATCTCATCAATCTAGATTCTGTTCTCTGTGATGGACTTTTTTCAAATTGTATGTGACTTGTACATTATTTATAGTGTACGAATTTCCTTGGATGGCTGTCATGCCCATGAGGAGCTCGGCACTGCTGTATATTATTTTCTCAAGAATTCTTCGCATCTCGAAAATAAAAGCAAACAAGCCGAAGATTTAATAATTAAATGAAAGTATGAAAAGGTCTCAATTCCTATTGAGCACAGGGTTTGAAAACCCTCTTTTACAAAAACGTCATTGCTATATCTTGGTTAAAACTGAGTTTTTCTTATAAAATTCAAACCTTGTGTATATAGGTGCGAACGAGGCCTCGCACTACTTTCAAATAATTGCACATTGATCCACACACACACACACATTCATATAACAATTTCTTTGAAAAGTGGCGGTCAACGTGGTAACACGGATGTCGGGGGGTGCCTAACACCTTCCCTCCGCATAATCAAGCCCTCGGACCCAAAATGAATCTCGGTTTCACAGACCTGTCTAGCAGTGTCAAAACACTAGTCAATGTGTAAACCTTTTTGGTTGCGTTGGTGCAACCAGTTAAATACACCAACTGGCGACTCTTAAAGTTAAATCGTCGACATTATACATGTCGAACCTTTTTCACTTATTTTTTCAAACAAATCTCACATTAACATGAGAACACCAAAGAACAAGTAACGAAAAGGGACACTCAAAAATCCTGACGTCGACAGGTGGGGACTCTACTGGGGACTCCAGTAAGAGGGCTTAAGCCGCTATTACAAGCTTTTCAAAATTGTTATATGCTTGTGTGTGAATGGTACATTTACATTTATGATGAATGTGTACGAATGCATCTTTATTACTGCACTGCTAAATATCTATCTGTGATATTAGTGCTTCGCACATGTCATCATTTTGCATAAACGGTGAGACACGTTGTATGTGAATGCATGTTGTGTGGTCCCTCCACCAGGAGGCTATCCTGTCGGTGTTTGATTACTGGACTCGTGAGAAGAATAATTCCCCGGGGCTCAGGAAAGGCACCACTCAGATTCGCTCCAGTTGAACAACCGGATTAACTTCCCATCAAGTAGATTGCGATGATATGGGAACCTTCATGCCAAAAAAGCCACAAAAGTAACCTAAGATAGGTCAGCCTCTGATAAACCAAACGCGAAGGGAAGTCTCTTCATACTTTCCCATTTAAATTACTTGTAATTTCAATCACTTGTCAATCTCAATGTAAAGGAAAATATGAAGAATATGTGTAAATGCATATTAAGGCTCTATATGCTATTAAATGACACCCATTTTGCAGGATAATATTCCTAAAATGGACACGTTATGATATCATGTAAAAATTTTATATATTTCCCTAAGACTAAACTACATAAGTTTTTGTAGGGAAGCAATTGATCTCGTTTACCGTTCAAAGACCAGAAGGGCATTAAGGGCACAGTCAGATATGGATAAAAGTACCCAACTTGATCCAACTTCTGTCTCTCGCGAAGAGTTTGAAAAATTAAGCTATCAAATGACAGAGTTGGATGTTATGCTCAAAGAACTACACCAATCTATTCAGGGTCCATAAATATCCATCCACACAGAATCCTCTACACATGGAGGAATTAAGGGCCAAACAATGCCTACTCAACCAGAGTCATCCACACCAGGAGGAAATCAGGGTATTGGCAAAAATATTGAAACCCAGATATCTGAACCTCATTCCAATAAAGAAATCACAAATCTCAGGGATGATCGAGAAACTGGGGATATAAGAAAGAAAGTCCAACAAATGGAGGAGACCATCCGATCAGTCAAAGGGACTGGAAATTATGGGAGTGTCACCTATTCAGATCTTTGCATATTCCCAGGGCGCGCTATCCTGCAAAATTCAAAGTCCCAGAGTTTGAAAAGTACAATGGGGAAGGTGATGAGTGAGTTTTATACTCATAATTGAGTGCGTTTGAGCTTAATCTTTTGGATGTTTTTAAGTATTTGTGTATATTCATGCATGTTTTACACTGTTTTGTAGGATTTGGGACAAAACTTACTTGGATCGACGTTTGGGGTTGCTAGATTCGCGTTTTTGGCTTGCCATTTACACAGTAGTTACTTCAGAGCCAAATTTAGTATTTCTCCTGACCTTATTTCGAAAACCTTAAAGAATGAAAGTTGTAGATCTACGTCTCCTCGTTCCGGAACATCTTGAATCATCAAAATTGGAGTTTGGACGAAAATGTTATGGCCATTTTCCCAAAAGATGTCAGAGTAGAAAATTTTCGAAAAGTGGATGAAAGCCGGCGCCCATTTCGAACCTATGCCCAAAGGCGAGGGGGCTAGGGAGCGATCTTAAGACATCTTGCCCAGTATTTGAAGCGCTGGGGAAGAGTTTGGTGAGGCTTGGACGCGTTTTGGGGCGAAGTTTGAAACCTTTTTGACTCCAAATTGGATTGGGTTTGTCCTAAGCTAAAAATTGGACTTGTAACCTATAAATACATGATGTAAGGCATAAAATAAAGGGAGATTACATAGATTAGCTTAGATAAAACACTCCATTAGATTAGAATATAAACGCTAGTTCTTAATTAGCCATTGGACATTGAAGCAAATTGAAAAACACTGAAGATCAAGAGCAAGTGCAAGAGGGGAGCATCAGATTTGCTGACAACAGATTCTATTCTCTTCTCTTATCATACTTTTATCTTTTAATGTCTATTCAGTTGTGAATTCTTGGTTTTAATTCATTAATTATGAACTAACTCTTTTATTAAGACTACCAATTGAATCTTTTATGTCTATAAATTAGTTATTCAATTTATTCTAATTATTTGTGTCAAAAGTGAATTGTTTATCTTGTCTTATGCTCATTGCTTAATTATCTGATCAGTAA
Source organism: Panax ginseng (assembly GCA_020205605.1). Taxonomy (NCBI): domain Eukaryota; kingdom Viridiplantae; phylum Streptophyta; class Magnoliopsida; order Apiales; family Araliaceae; genus Panax; species Panax ginseng. Next base: position 67,490,624 of record CM035129.1, read on the forward strand.
TTAACTTGTTACTCTAGAAGGAATTGAAAGAGGAATTCTAGGGTTAGAACTGGGCATGATATCATGTGACTTAGTTGTTTTCATAACGAATAATTAGGTTTATGAATTGAATGGAAATATCTGTTCACCGTATGTAACACATAAGGAATTGGAATTGAAGGAGTCATTTGATCACTTGGAAAAGGACTTTTGGCATTTAAGAATTCCTGTTAACAATTCAGTAGGCATAATATTTGGGATAATTGGATAATTGATTTATAGTTCATAATTGGGGATATTGTAGTCTTAACCTTTATTTATTTGAATTTATTTATAAAGTAATTTAGTTTAATTAGTTAATTTAGTTTTCTTAATTAGAAAAATCACGATTTAAGATTGTTTAAATAAAATTAGTTTGGTTAAGAATTAGTACTTGGTGATTTTTATTAAATAATTTCTCGTGGGAACGATACTCTACTTTCACTTTATTACTTGTTGACATTGTATACTTGCACGTATTCATTGATTGCGAAATCGACTAAACACTTGTTGACCGTCCAACCTTTACTACCAGTTCACTAATTTTCTTAAATTTTAACCAAGATTTTCCCTCAGAAACAAATTATGCAACCCTTGAACCAAGTGGATTAAAACAGTTAAACTTTAAGTGCTAACCAGTTACAAAAGTTTAAGATAGGCTCAGATTATCATCATGATTAAAATTAAAACTCATCATCAATTATCAACACTGTTCAAGTTAACATGCAAAACCAATCTTATCATAGGTCGAGCTAAGACCACACCAACCGATCACACAGATTCATGCAAAAAAAATGCAATTATACTATATGAACACATACTAATGCAACACATATATAAATATGCAAATAACTACCATGTATTATATGCAACCTAAAAAAACAGAATGCTAACACATAAAAAAAATGAACTACTATGCAGATAACTAACTATATGCAATACGACACTAAAATACCCCCAATCTTAACCTAGACATTGTCCTCAATGGCTGAAATATAAAAAAGTAAAGCAGAGGACTTTCCTAAAAATATAGCAATCTTCCTCCTTGTCCACTAAGTTTAGAGAATAGGCTAAGCACATGGAACAAATTGGGCACCACACTTGAATTTGACTTGAATAATCTGTAAAACCATGATAGAAGCAGTTTTATTAAATTCTAAATAAATGCAAATTCAAAACTACTAATATAAAAGCTAATAAAAACTAAAAATAAAAATTAAACTTGGGTAGCCTCCCAATAAGCGCTTGTTTTATAGTCTCAGCCTGACTTCTTCAATTCTCTATCCAATTCCCCTACGAAAATTGAGGAACCCTCCATCCATCAGTAGCAATGTCTCTTTTGGGAGGTTCCCATTAGTAATGACCCTTGAATGAAAGTCACCTAGCATGCTCTTTGTATATATGTTCCCCACTAAAAACGTCCAAAAACTAGGTGTTTCCTCCATTATGTCGATGATCAGATTAGGGCATTGAAGCTTAATAAACATAATGGAATCTTCCTTTATCTTCTCCTTTTCATCCCACCATGACTCCACAACTGTACTAGCTCTTATGTCACAAAGAGCTTTGCCGACGACATGACTGCCAATTGGGCATGGTTTTGCAAAATTTCACGGATTTTTGAACTTTGGTGGAGGAGGCACATGGGATACTAATTAAATCGGCTCATCTTCGTTGAATCTTACAGTTAAATCTTCGTCGATCTTTTTTTCTTGGTTCCCAATTGTTTCCTCTCATTCAACATCTATATCATTTGGCACATCCGGTTGCAGATTTGGTTCGGGCTCATCATCAGTCTCGTCATACATGTCATAGAGCCAAGTGTATTGAGGACAAATGTTCGAGGCATTGGTTAGTTGTTCCATTTGGTTCTTTAAATTTTGACTCAATATCTCTTGATTAATCCTTCACTCTTCACCTGAAGCTATTAACTTGGACAAAGCTTCCTCCCAATTTGAATGTTCTTCCTGTTGTAGTGGAGGTGGACACAAGAAATCCGGTGGGTATGTTGGACTTGGAGCATAAAATTGATCTTGATGAGTATGGCTCCATGAAACGCCTTGGCTTTTCACATTCATATCTACTTGACTCAATATCTTGTCTTGTGCCTCAGGTTTTTTTGTCAGTAGCTTTAATGAATTTTTCCAAGGCTTCCTCCCAACCTGGTTTCCCTTCTGGTTGTTGTTGAGTCTGATTTTGAACTCCGGATGTGTTTTGTTATCTAGGTGCTTGAGCTTGATTGTTACTCCATGAAAAATCCGGGTGATACCACCAATCCTGATAATAGTTGTTAGGATTGACATAATTATTGGGGTAATCACCACCATACTGTACCGGCTCGAAACTGATGGTGCACTGATGACTCATATGATTTCCAGCACAATAATCATAAGTAACCGCCACACTTTGACGACGTTAAGCTTCAAAAGTGTCTAACTTCCTCGAAATTGTTTCAAGCTGTGCTGACAATGCAGAAAGTGTCACGAGTTTGTCAATCTCTCCCCCTCGGGTCGAAATATTCTTGCCATCCTTCGACTCATTGGGTCATGATAACCTCCAACGTCTTTGAAGTTGCTTCAATTTGTATTGGCTCTATAGAAGATGTATTAAGTCCATCAATTCATGTTTCCCTTGGTTGAGTCATGTACGTGTATGGCCATTGATACGCAAAGTCATCCATGGTACCTGAAAAGAGAGAAATATAGGAAGAGAATTAAAAATTAAAATTAAAATAAAAATGTTTAAATTAAGACTAATTTGATTGAAATTAATATTGATAAAAAATTATTAAATTAATTCCCCGGCAATGGCGCCAAAAACTTGTTAATCGATTTCGTAATCAATGAATACGTGCAAGTACACACGGTCAAAAAGTAATAAAGTGAAATTAGAGTATCGTTCCCACGAGGAATTATTTAATAAAAATCACCAAGTACTAATTCTTAACCAAACTAATTTTATTTAAACAATCTCAAATCGTGATTTTTCTAATTAAGAAAACTAAATTAACTAATTAAACTAAATTACTTTATAAATAAATTCAAATATAAAGGTTAAGACTACAATATCCCCAATTATGAACTATAAATAAATTATCCAATTATCCCAAATATTATGCCTACTGAATTGTTAACAGGAATTCTTAAATGCCAAAAGTCCTTTTCCAAGTGATCAAATGACTTCTATTTAATCCAGATTAATCTTGCTATATTCCTATGCAAAACAATTGAATTAAACTCCTTCAATTCCATTCCTTATGTGTTACATGCGGTGAACAAATATTTCCATTCAATTCACAATCATAATTATTCGCTATGCAAATAACTAAGTCACACGATATCATGCCCAGTTCTAACCCTAGAATTCCTTTTTCAATTCCTTCTAGAGTAACAAGGTAATTACTGATCAGATAATTAAACAATGAGCATAAGACAAGATAAACAATTCACTTTTGACATAAATAATTAGAATAAATTGAATAACTAATTAATAGACATAAAAGATTCAATTGGTAGTCTTAATAAAAGAGTTAGTTCATAATTAATGAATTAAAACCAAGAATCCACAACTAAATAGACATTAAAAGATAAAAGTATGATAAGAGAAGAGAATAGAATCTGTTGTCAGCAAATCTGATGCTCCCCTCTTGCTCTTGGTCTTGATCTTCAGTGTTCTTCAATTTGCTTCAATCTCCAATGGCTAATTAAGAACTAGGGTTTATATTCTAATCTAATGGAGTATTTTATCTAAGCTAATCTACGTAATCTCCATTTATTTTATGCCTTACATCATGTATTTATAGGTTACAAGTCCAATTTTTAGCTTAGCAACAAACCCAATCCAATTTGGAGTTAAAAAGGTGTCAAACTTCACCCCAAAACACGTCCAAGCCTCACCAAACTCTTCCCAGTACTTCAAATACTGGGTACTGCAACACACAAGATCGCTTCCCCAAAGTCCCAAACAGGCATAGGCCTAAAATGGGCGCCCCGGCGCTGGCCACTTTCTGGAAATTTTCTACTCTGACGTCTTTTGGGAAAATGGCCATAACATCTTCGTCCGAACTCCGATTTTGATGATTCAAGATGTTCCGGAAAGAGGAGAGATAGATCTACAACTTTCATTCTTTAAGTTTTTCGAAAGAAAGGTCTTGAGCAATACTCAAATTGGCTCTGAGGTGACTGCTATGTAAATGGCAAGCCGAAAATGCGAATCTAGCGACCCCAAACGTCGATCCAAGTAACTTTTGTCCCAAATCCTACAAAACAACGTAAAAAATGCATGAATATACACAAACACTTAAAAACATCCAAAAGATTAAGCTCAAACGCAATCAATTATGAGTATAAAACTCACTCATCAGAAGGCGATCCCTATACGCACCTGAAAGTGTACATTGGCATACTAGGATCTTAAGCTGAAGATGAAAGCCTCAGATTGCAGCTTTTCCAAAAGAGTCTCACTGGAGAGGCTAAAGCCTGGTATGCCCGACTTGACAATGCCAAAATCCACAACTGGGAAGAATTGGCCCACGCCTTTCTAAATCAGTACAATTTTCAGTGACAAATGGCACCTGATCGATACCAATTGACTAAAGTAAAAAAGCAAAGTACTGAATCTTTTCGAGAATATTCCCAAAGGTGGAGACATCTGGCGGTCATAAGTCATCCCATCAATGATGTGTTTTGAGATGGTGATGACGCGTTATTGATATCCAAGAGGCTCCGTGACTACTGGAGGATCCTAGCAGCATAGGAAAGCCATTCTCAAAATGATCAAACACTTGCGAAATGGCGTAGATGGGCCTTAAAGCGCCAAGATTAAAGATTTAATCGCCTTGGAAGCGGTGCCAAACATATATGTATTTTTACAAGTATGCGAGTGATCCTAAGGGTGTACCTGATAAAGGCAATGAATATGTATCCCTTGTTGTACAGGGGTAAGTTAGGAGACCAACCTACAGTCCCCCCATTCGGAAAATATAAGACAATCTGCCATCTCAACAACAGGCTGCGTTCAACCAATACCCAGATAGGAAAAGTAAATTTGAAAGAACGGCAAATCGGGTGTTCACTCCACTAGGCGATTCCCTTGAACATGTCTTGGCAATATTAATGGATCACAAGAAAATTACCGAACTGGCTCCACCTCTAGAACTAGGGAGCAAAAGATATAATCCAAGCCAAAGATGTGCTTACCACTCAGGGTCTCCAGGACATGATACAGAAGATTGTTGGTCCTTAAAGCATAAAATTCAAAATCGATCAAAAGTGGCGATTTATAGTTCAAAGAACTTTGATCAATGTAGAATGTCAACACCAACCTTCCATTGCTGAAGATGATACGGGGAAGTAAACATGATCGTCAGAAGTTACCGAATGTATCCAATTCGTAAGTGCATACGAAGGATAGAGGACTACCCCCAAAGGCACAAAACAAATGTCCTAAAGTGAGAAAACTCGGAGGAAGGTATCATAGTAATGCAAAAATTAGAGATGATCCATAACCAAGTAAATATGCTAGCTAAGCTGATAGTGTACCAACATCAGGATACGAGGCATTTCTTCACTCAACTATTAGAAGGCCAAGAAAAGGGGGATGATAAAATTGCTAACAGACCTCGCCAATGGAAAAATTGATTGGGGGAATGCAAACTCTCAAAGAAGAAAAATCAAACAACCTCCACAAGAGTCCAAAAATTCACCCCTTTAAGTAAATCCAATGAAGAAATGCTACACTTTCTGATGAGCGAAGGAAGGATTACTGAGTTGCTACCTCCTGTAAATCCCAAGATAAAGAGCTATGATTCCACCAAGATATGTCTCTACCATTCTAACTCACTTGGACATACGATTGAGGAATGTTGGGCTTTGTGACATAAAATCCAGGATCTCATTGAAAATAGAGAGCTGGAGATAGAAATTCCCATGACCAAAAAAGGCAAAAAGGCAATAAAAAGCTTAAGATGTCCACTTGAGACAGGCAGCTCAAATGAGGTGAAGGCTATAGGCGATAATCCTGGCAGAACACAAGATGGAGCGATCCTAATGCAGGAAATGATAGAAGAGACAAGGGAATCCCCGAAGGAGGTTCCTCCGCCAACATCCAACATCTTGTGGTCCAAGATAACACCCACAATCTTGATTTTATCACCTTGGATGATGCGGAGGAAATACTAATCCTTTCCAAGGAAGAAAAAGCAAAAAAGGGAAGTTTCTTGCAAGAAATGCGACAACAGTTCGAGGGAGATTTCATGGTTGAATCCTCTCAATCCTAGGTAAAGCGTGAAGGAACAGATGAAAAAAAGGTGGTGAGGTTGTCGGGGAAACCAACCCATCAAAGAATCAAGATTTCATACCTTTTTGTGATGGGTCCAACTTAAGCATCCCTGAGGAATGTACTAAACCAGGAAGCGATCAAGTTATGGCCATAAGTGAAGACATTCAAAACCAAGAAGTAACCTCTATCGCGAGCCTTGAAGGCAACACAACCACTGACAACCGGACTATCGACCTCAACTAGCCAAAAGATGTAGATCCAAAGGATAAAGTCATGAGTTCCGTAAGATGTTGGGACGGTATCACTTCCTTCGCAGTATGTTTTTTATTTTACATGAATGTATAAAAAAAACAAAACAAAAAGAGAAAAAGAAGAGAAAAAAGAAAAAAAAGAAAAAAAGAAGAAAAAAAAAGAAGGAAAAAATCAATCAAAAATCAAGTCATTCAGGTTTCAGCTCATCAGGCCTGAACTACGAAAGACCTGATCTCCCATCTTCAATGGGAGTACGTAGGCAGCCATTTATGGTGCGGTCAAACCAAACAAAAACCCTAAAAAAACACCCAAACAAAACACTTCTCAAATAAATGCTTCTCAAATAAACACTTGGCAAACCGTTTATCTTATCAAGTAGGAACTACGCAGACCTGGTCACCCACCTCACGGGAATACGTAGGCAACCACCAGTGGTGCGGTCTGACCCTCAACAGAAACGTCAAAATCCAAACGTCGATCTGAAGAACGACCCTCCAAGTCAGCGACCTATATGGAGAAGACCCAATAAAACTTCAATGTCATTCCATCAAATCTGGCACAAATCGCATAAAGGAAGAAACATCGATATGCCAAGACAACCAGCAACGAGGACCTTCAAAGATTCGACACCCATAATAACGAGTCTTCATTAAATAAAAAGAAAAATAAGACCGATTGCAATAACAAGTCAGGAATAATGATTGAAGGCATCAAAACCCAAGTCCTATACTTGTTCACCATCCGGTATAGAGAAAAAGTCTCTTGCGATCTCAAAGATCTTATCACCCCATCCACAAAGCGACTATCCTGCATAATAAGCAAGGCACAGTGCAATTTCAAAATTGAGGATAACCCGATATCATGCGACCACTACAACAAGACTTGGGCAATCTCGGAAACAGCGACAACTCAACACTGGGGCATTTATCAAACATCCTAAAGAGGAAAATGCCCCAGTCAACACCATCAGCATGGTCCATCATCATCAAAGCTTCGATCACAATCCCCGACATCAGTATGCGAAAGGACTAGGGCATTTTCTGATTCTAAGAAAGTGAAGGATTTTAAGGCGGGATCAGGCCTCTCATCAAAAGAAAGAAAACTCTTGAAAAGAATCATGGCGACATTAGCTTGCCCCTACAGACGAAGGGGAAAATTCTCAACAAAGTTCTTAACTTAAGAGTAGAAGCCCAATGACAAAGGGTTTGGCGAATGAAATCTACACCATCAATTTGCGCCAAATCCTCATAAGTTGAGGCCTCTACACTAAAGTTTAAAGTTCGACATCGAAAGTATAAACTGCACCCCCCAGGGATATCAGCAACATTCAGATCATCAGTTCAGTCGGGTTGCAAATCAAATGTTCATGGAAATGGGGCACAAGCACTCAACAGCGAAAGGAAACTAGAAATCACTTCAAAAAGGGTGAAGCGCTACATCAACATACATCTTTATCCAGTGTAACATCAGGCAGAATCTAGCGAAACAAACCTTTGAATATTGGGAGATCCGGTATTCAAAACTATTAGTATCAATTCAGTGTAACATCAAGACAGTCCAGGAATGAAAGCTTTGTATACTACCGTTCGAGTGGGAACCAAAACAGTTGGGCGATGTCAACTACCATCAGGGTAGGCACCATTTAAACTACCAACGTATGCATCGATGACATCTCAATTTCTCTTCATCAAACAGGTATTAACAACACCAACAAAAAGCCAAACCGTTGAAGTCAACACCAGCATAGGCATCAGGAATCCCTGGTAAAGGTAATGCGATTTACGAAAACATTTTAAACGTGCATCATAACATTCATTACATTGCAATTTGCGATTTACGATATGCAAAATGCGATGTGCGAGTTGCAAGTTGCAAAGTGCGATTGGCCAAAAGAGAAAGGCGAAGTGTGAAATGCGATGTGCGATTTGCGAACTGTGATTTGCGAAAACATTTTTAGCATTCATCATCACATTCACTACATTACGATCTGCATCATTGAAAATACATTATCATGTTTCAAGTGTCTACTAATCTTTATCATGTTCATTCCATTGAATTGCATGAACATGATAAAGAGGGGCATCTGTAGACAATCGAAATTTTCTTTTCCTGTTACTAACTGTTCAGGAGGGCAAAAGCGTCTTTTTCCCACTCCAGAGATAACCCTGGAGGACCACAACATCAATTCCAATCTCAGAGATAACCCTAAGGATATTCAGATTCAACAGTATGACCATCTCATAGATAACCCTGGGAAAAAACTATTATAATTGTGCGAAAACCGGAGATAACCCTGGGAGGGGCAAAATGGTCATTTTGCCAACTCATCTTCACTTCTAATCAAGTACACTCATGTTAACTCAAATTGATTCAAAATTAGTCCCACAAGACTCATATCTTAACTTCAGAGCGAAAACTACGCGAAACAGCTCATCGGTTTTCCTGACGGGAACCCGGGAATGCTATTTCGGTCATGAATCCCATGTCATTGCATAACTCTCAACAAAAGAAGTCCGAAGATGGTCTTGTACACCTCGTTTGGATGCTCGGATTGAAGTTCTGCAAGTTCGAGCGGACATTACATTGCACGAGTGCACGTTTCGAGAGACGACGTCGCGCCGAAACCCCGGGCGCTTCAAAGCAGAAGTGTAACAGAGGGTCGCCAGCAGTACACTGCAACAATCGGGTTCTATGAATATGGGGCTTGGGCTAGCCATTTTGGGAGAGAAAAGAGTGAGGAAGCCCTGTCCAATTGGCTTTGTACAACCCATAAACTGAGTGTTGTCTTATTCCAAACACTTTTGAGCTTATATTTTGCCATATTTTTACCGGCGGGAGCCGAGTATTCATCCATCTAGAGTCATAGAAGTCTACATTGGCATGTACTTCGTAAGCCTTCTCTCTCACATTCTATAAAGCCTTCTTCTCATATTAGCACACACCGTTATACACATCGAGAGTCGTGGTTGTGTTCGTCATTCTTGACTTGATCCGTGGTTTTCATTTCTGCTATATATATATACTTATATATATATATATATATATATATATATATATATATATATATATATATATATTTCATATATGGACTAACATTATCGAGTTATGCCTCGATTGAGCCTAGTCTTCTATGCGAGCGTTTATTGCTTTTATATATATATATATACTTATATATATATATATATATATAATTATTGTCGACATATATCTCATGTGCCTGGATTTTACATCCTATATTTACTCGCTTATATATATATATATATATATATATATATATATATATATATATATATATATATATAATTGTTGTTAGACATATCCGATGAGCTTGATTTTACATCCTGGAGCATTTACTCGCTTATATATATATATATATATATATATAAGCAAGTAAATGCACTGATATATATATATATATAAGCAAGTAAATGCACTGTATGTATATATATATATATATATATATATATATATATATATATATTTAGTAAATGCTCCAGATGTAAAATCCAGGCTCATCGGAAGGCTCATCGGATATATCCAACAATAATTTATATATATATATATATATAATTGTTGTCGGACATATCTCGATGAGCCCGGATTCACATCCTGTGTTTCTTCGCTTTTATATATATTTGTACATATATATATATATATATATATATTTACATTTCTGTCAGTTCGGAGTTTACTTCGTGGCCTTTTACCGCTTTTATTTACATTTCATTCTCGCCTCGGAGTTTACTTCGTGGTCATTGATCGCTTTTCTTGCTTTATTTATATTTCGTCCCACACTGAGTTTACTTACGTTGTGGTTGATCCTATCTTCAGATATATATATATATATATATATATATATATATATATATATTTACTGACTTTTATATATATAATACCATCGCTTTCCATATAAACTCGTAGTATCATGTGAGCCTAAGAATCAGGTGATCATGATTCACCATCAATCTAGATTCTTCCGTGATGGACTTTTTTCAAATTTAGAAGCGCCTTTGTACATTATTTATAATGTACGAATTTCCTTGGATGACCGTCTATTCCCATGAGGAGCTTCTAAGATCGCTCAGATATTATTTTCTCGAGAATGCTTCACATCTCGAAAATAAAAGCAAACAAGCCGAACATTTAATAATAAAATGGAAGTATGACAAGGTCTCAATTCCTATTGAGCACTGGGTTTGAAAATCCTCTTTTACAAAAATATCATTGCTATATCTTGGTTAAAACTGAAATTTTCATATAAAATTCAAACCTTGTGTATATAGGTGCGAACGAGGCCTCGCACTACTTTCAAATAATTGCACATTGATCCAGACTGTGACGCCCCCAAAATAGGTATACATCAACTATTCTGAGTCGCCAAATACATGGTACAGAATACAAATACAATCTTAAATATACAACAAGAGAACTGTGAGTTTTAATACAAACATTGTCTTCTAGACAATATCCACTCTCAGAATAAGTCCTCATTACATTTATTAACACACTATTTAACCGAATAGTGAGGACTACTAATACTATCATCCGACCGCCACCCTCCGCTCCCCGATTAGTCCCGCCACGCTCTCATTTCAAAGAGAACAAAGAAAGAAAGGGTGAGCTCAACTAGCCCAATAAGAAATATTATGACTAAGATAATGCGTAATAAATTATCATTAGTCTTCAATGAAGGTTAAACCGATAAAATACAATAGACATCAAGTTTAATCTAGCAATAACATGCAATCCATTAAAAGAGTCAAGTAGAGAATAAAATCTACTATCTTTTATGATTTAAAAGGTTTTTCACCACTTTTATCGCTGGGACTCATCTTAATAAATAATCCACATCATCCCTGCACTACAGCCAAGGATATTCATTAGTATCACAACCATAATTTATCCATGCACTACGGGCCAAAGATATTTATGTATTCATTAATGGTCATGATAATGCCAACAACTGTCCATTAATGCACTACGGGCCAGTGAGGACTTTTACTACATCATTTGTAACATTGCGGTCATAATTACACCGAATAATCCCTGGTCATAATCATACCAAGTCCATCCATGTAATACAGGCCACATATGACTTTCAACAAAATATAAATATGAGGATGATGACAATGATAAAACAAGCTCAAGAATTAATTTATTCAGGAACTAATAATGTCCAAATTGTCAACATGATACTTCTTTGTAGAGTAAAATTTAAGAATGCTCAGAAGAATATTTCCACAAAAAGATACTGGATGAAGCGTAAATATCAAGGATATTCCACCAATTTCATGGAGTATAAAAGTCAAAACTTTAACCAACTGAGTATAATAAAATAGAATAACAAAAGAAATCACCAGACATGCGGTACTTGTGATAGATGTGTTATTCCAATGTATAATAAATAACGGAACCAGTCGTGTAAAATTCACGTATAAGATATTCCAATGTAATAATAAAGATGGAACTCGTCCGGCAGAAATGCATGCATGTGATATTCCAACAGAATAATAAAGATTTTAACCAGTCCCACAGATAACGCATGAGCATGGATGTTCCAACATAATAATAACGAATGGAATAACAACAATGTAAATCACCAAGTATAGGTAGATCAGATACAAAGTTATTCCAACAGTAATAATAAAGAATGGAATAACATAAGTTCTCTTCATGAATATGAAAAAAAATACCCCTTACCTTATAAAGAAGAGTACTCCGACGGTAGGGCACGGATATACTTGAAGAAACTTGCACTACGCTCAAAGCTTTCTTAAACGCTAAAGAAAATACGCTCAAGATAGAAGAATAATTCTCACTACAGTTTCTCTCTCTAGAGTTTCAGTGAATTCGTAAGAAATAATGAAGGAATGAACTTCTATTTATAGAAGAATGGAATGAATAGTAACCAATCCATGAACGGTCCAGATCGATTTACTTTAAACAAACGATCTAGATTGGTTTACAATAAAATATAATATATTCTATTTATAATCTAATAAAACGAATAACTTTTAAATGAATTTACTATGCAAATACTATGCATGCACTATACAAATACTATGCATAATAAAATATAATATATTCTAATTATTGTCTAATAAAACGAATAACTTTATAAAAGTATTCTATTTTATATAAAAAGATTTTACTATTAGCCTAATAAAAACGAATAACTTTATAAAAGTATTCTTTTATATAAAAAAGCTTTTCCGCTTTTATTACATTAATAATACTAATAAAACAAAACTTCATCATCATTATTATTATTAACACTATTAATCGACTGTGTCGCTCCTGTGAAAGAGGAGGCTTTCCAATAAGGATTTCTCCCTATCATGCGCGCAATTAGGTGACCAAACCTCTCCTTGGCGTAACTTCTAGATGTAAGTAATATTGAAAATAATAATATTAATAACTTCGTCATCTCAATATAAAATATCAAAAATAATTGAATCAATTAACGTGAGATACTATGCAACAATTATTGAAGCAATAATTGAACAAAACTGAGTGACTTCTCACGTAAGCATCAATAATCAATACCGCAGCTACTACTATGTAACCACGCCAGACATCGCACTTTTACTACCGAGTAGTTCAACAAGATTAACGATAAAACTTCCGCTGTTATTTTTATAAAAAATATTTTTGTCGTTTTCTCAATCCGACAATAATTCCATTGTGGGGTCCACCAATGATTGTGTCGTCGTACGAATATTACCTGTTTAAAACAAATATTCCCTGACCAATAGAATATTATACAACAACTTGCGTACTTTGCAAAATTTATAAATATTACCCACAACTATAACATTATATCAAATTCATTCAAAAATGATAATTATAGAAAATTCATCTTTATTCATAAAAGTTGGGGTCTTACAATCTCCCTTCTTATGAAATTTCGCCGAAATTAGGGTACGTGACTGGTATGTCGAAGAGGTAAGGATACCTTGATTTCATTTTAGATTCTAACTCCCAGGTCATTTCCTCAACATCGTGGTTCATCCATAAAACTTTGACTTGAGGTATAACCTTGGAGCGTAGAATATGTTCCTTCTTATCCAATATTTGAACAGGAACCTCTTCATACGTTAAATATTCCGCTATTTTGTCTGGTTCTAACTCAATAATGTGGTTCGGGTCTTTCACATATTTACGTAACATAGATATATGAAAACGTTATGAACACGAGACATACTTGGCAGAAGCGCAGTCTATAAAGCTACAAATCCCTACTCGATCGAGGATTAAAATGGGCCAATGAATCGAGGATTGAACTTTCCTCTCTTTCCAAATCTCGTAACTCCTTTCCATGGAGCAACGCGTAACAACACATGATCTCCAATATCGAATTCCACGTCCTTTCGATGAAGATCAGCACAACTCTTTTGTCGATCTTGGGAGGTTTTTATACGTTGCCGGATCGTTTGTATCTTTTCGTAGTCATACGTTCTAACTCCGGTCCCAACAAGGTTGCTTCACCCACCTCATCCCAGCATACTGGAGAACGACACTTTCTTCCATACAACGCTTCGAATGGAGCCATGTCAATACTTGCTTGATAACTGTTGTTGTAGGAAAACTCCACCAATGGTAAGAACTTGTGCCAACTTCCCTTGAAGTCAAGGACACAGAGTCTTAATAAATATTCAAGAATTTGAATAGTCCTCTCTGATTGTCCGTCCGTTTGAGGATGATATGCCGAACTAAATCATAAATCTGTGCCCATAGCTTTTTGCAAACTAACCCAAAATCGTGAAGTGAATCTTGGGTCTCGATCAGAAACTATGGATACTGGCATACCATGCAATCTTACAACCTCGTTTATGTACATATAAGTAAGACGTTCAAGTGTATAAGTTTCTCGTATATGTAAGAAATGAGCAGACTTGGTCAATCTATTAACAATGACCCAAATTTCATCTAGGCCTTGAGAAACCTTGGGAAGACCATAAACGAAATCCATGGTAATGTGCTCCCACTTCCATTCTGGAATTTCAAGTGGTTGCAATGGACCTTTTGGTACTTGATGCTCCGCCTTGACTCGTTGACAAGTTAAACACCTTGAGATAAACAGCGCTATCTCCCTATTTATATTACCCCACCAAAATGTATGTCGAAGATCATGATACATTTTGGTACTCCCAGGATGGATTGCAAACTGTGTGTTGTGCGCCTCCATCATAATTTTATACTTTAACTCAGGGTCGTTAGGAACACAAAGTCTGGAGTTGACTCGAAGTATTCCTTCTTCATCGATTCTTACTTCTGGCATAGCACCTTCTTGTACTTTCTTCCTCATATGCATCAGCTCCAGGTCTATAGCTTGAGCAACTTTAACTTTATTGATTAAAGTCGGTTCCACTCGTATATTCGCCATCATCACTTGGGTCCCTGGAGTCTTTATCTCTATCTCCATCCTTTGCAAATCATACAAAATGGGCCTTTGCGTTGACAATATCGCACTTGTACCCGTATATGATCTTCTACTCAATGTGTTAACTACCATGTTCGCTTTTCTAGGATGGTATTGCATGGTATGATCATAATCTTTCAACAGTTCAAGCCAACGTCGCTGTCGCATGTTTAGTTCCTTTTGAGTGAAGAAATATTATAGGCTTTTATGATCCGTAAAGATCTCCACTTTCTCCCCATACAAGTAATTCCTCCAAATTTTAAGTGCGAAGACAATAACTGCCAACTCTAGATCATAAGTAGGATAATTCCTCTCATATTCTTTGAGTTGTCGAGAGGCATAGGCTATGACTTTCCCATGTTGCATGAGAACACATCCTAACCCTTTTCCTGAAGCATCACTATAGATGACAAATCCTTCCGAGCCAGATGGTATTATCAGAACAGGTGCTGAAATAAGTCTTCTCTTGAGTTCTTGAAAACTCTTCTCACATTCTTCGCTCCAACCGAATTTTGTATCTTTCCGAGTCAGCTGAGTTAAGGGAGTAGCAATTCGAGAAAACCCTTCTACGAATCTCCGATAATAACCAGCTATGCCGAGAAAGCTACGTACTTCGGTCACTGATTTAGGTTGTTCCCAACTTTGAATAGCTTCAATCTTTGTTGGGTCAACAGATATTCCATGACTTGATACCACGTGCACATGGAATGCTACTTCCTCAAGCCAGATCTCACATTTCTTCAACTTAGCATAAAGCTTATTTTCACGAAGTTTTTGGAGTATCAGCCTCAAGTATTGCTCATGATCTTCACGACTTTTGGAATATATGAGGATGTCATTAATAAAGACGACCACAAAGTGATCCAAATATTCCTTGAATACTTGGTTCATCATATCCATGAAGGCAGCATGAGCATTAGTCAATCAAAAAGACATGGCTAGGAATTAATAATGCCCGTACCGAGTTCTGAAAGCCGTCTTTGGAATGTCATCAGTTCTAATCTTCAATTGGTGATATCCGGAATGAAGATCAATCTTTGAAAAGAATTTGGCGCCTTGCAACTGGTCAAACAGGTCATCAATACATGGTAATGGGTACCTATTTTTTATGGTGACATGATTCAACTCCCGATAGTCAATACAAAGTCGCATACTCCCATCTTTCTTCTTCACGAATAGAACAGGAGCACCCCAAGGAGAAGTACTAGGACAAATGAAATCGATGTCTAACAATTCCTGCAGTTGGGTCTTTAACTCCTGAAGTTCAATAAGAGCCATTCGATATGGGGCTTTGGAAATAGGTTTTGTATCGGGCTCAAGGTCGATACAAAATTCAATTTCACGTTCTGGGGGTAGGCCAGGAAATTCTTCAGGAAATACATCAGGAAATTTATTAACAATAGAAATATCATTCAAAACTGACGTATTTTTGTTTAGATCCGTGACATGAGCTAAGAAAGCTTGACATCCGTTTTTTAATAAACGAATAGCTTTATGGCTTGAGATGACCTTGATTGATTTTAATAGTTTGGTTCCTTGAATTCGCATAATAGGTTGGTTAGGAATATGAAAGCTAATAAAACCTTACGAAAACAATCAATTTTTGAATGATGAGTAGTTAACCAATAAATCCCTAGAATTACGGCAAATGCAAGTATTTTATATTAAATAAGATCGACGGGTAATGTGAGGGTACCGATTTCAACCAAACAAAACTTATAAACAGTGGATGTAATGAAGGTTTCTCCCAACGGAGTTTCAACTGTGACAACCCGAAAAATTGGATTGTCCAGGATTGAAGTTTAAAAAATTAGTTATTAATAAAATGAATTTTTATTAATACTATTATGTGCTATGTGTTTATTAATCCTTCTATAACCTAGAATGATTATTAATTGGGAGGATTCTGGCTACGAGCTAGACTGAACGAGTAAGAATTTTCAAGACAAAAATAAAAAAAATTTGGGAACAAAAATATTTTCGGGGAAAAAGACGAAATAGGCACTATTCATCCGTTTATGCTCAGAGATTTATTTTAAATTTCTGTGAAACGCGTAATGATATATTCCTAAGACGAGATGGAATATTCAATAATATTTCAGTTATGGCAAAAACGAAGTTTTCGCCTGCGGACATAAAACCTAAGGGTTAGGAAAAGTGAGTTCCGAAAATTTTATGATTTCGTATAATAATTAGAGTTATTATGCGTGAGAAATACTAGTATAATACTATTTATTACACGAGTATAGTACGAAGATTAGTATGACGTATAATACGAATATCGTACAAACTATATACGAAGAGAATAAGAGAATACGACAAATGGTATGTAATGATTAAAAGAAAATCGACCTTTCTTTGAAGAACTATGCCGAACCAAATTGTTTTGGTGCGGAATCCAATGATTAAGTCTGAGGTGAACATACCCTAAAATGGGGTTATAAGATAGGTTGATCACCTACGTATGGAAGAGGTGGTTTACCTTCTTTGTGATTGTAAACTTACCGTGTAAGAAAGGTTTACGGCGAAAGGTTGTTTAACCTAATAAGAGTTCATGGTCAATTTGACCCCTCAGCAAAAGTATGAAATGTTTTAAAGGAATCCTTATATTCCTAGTTATTCTTTTCACTTCATGATTCTTGATAAGTTATGAAGGGTAGGGAATGTATGAAAGATAAGAACTTCTTTGAAGAGAAGTTGAGAAGATGAGTAAGATAAAAATTTTAGGACGAAATTCTTTGAAGAAGGGGAGAATGTGAGGACCCGGGTAAGGGTTTGGTTTTAACAAATTCCGAGGATGGAATTTTTTTAAGGAGGGAAGAATGTAACAACCCGGAAAATGGGATTGTCCAAAATTTAAGTTTAAAGAATTAGTTATTAATAAAATGAATTTTTATTAATATTATTCTGTGATATGTGTTTATTAATCATTCTATAACCTAGAATGATTATTAATCGGGAGGATTTTGGCTACGAGCTAGAATGAACGAGTAAGAATTTTCAAGACGAAAATAATTTTTTTTTGGGAACAAAAATATTTTCAGGGAAAAAGACGAAATAGGCACCATTCATCCGTTTCTGCTCGGAGATTTATTTTGAATTTCTGAGAAACGCGTAATGATATAATCCTAAGACGAGATGGAATATTCAATAATATTTCAGTTATGGCAAAAATGAAGTTTTCGCCTGAGGACATAAAACCTAAGGGTTTGAGTTCCGAGAATTTTATGCTTTCGTATAATAATTAGAGTTATTATGAGTGAGAAATACAAGTATAATACTAGTTATTATACGAGTATATTACGAAGATTAGTACGACGTATAATACGAATATCGTACAAATTATATATGAAGAGAATACGAGACTACGAGAATGGAATGTGTAGAATGCGATTAGTCTAAATGGACTTTGAGTTCATGGACTTTGAAGAATCCAATTGGACTTGGATTATATCAAGCCCAATGGAATGTGTAATCAAGCCAGAGAAGGCCCAGTAAGAATTAATGTAAGGCCCAATGTTAGATTTAATTAGGCCCGATCCAAGAAAATTAACCACGGATCGAACTAATGGGTCATCGGATGGGTAAAACCCATGGGGCAACCCATGGGTAAGACCCATGGGCAAGACCCATGGGCATAAGGGGCGGCCACTTGGCCACCAAGTAAGGGTGGTGACCAAGTAAAATTGGTGGCTAAGCTTGGAATAGTAAGGAGGTTGGGGGGAAATGATTAAATGCCCCTAACCTTGGTTTTCTATAAATAAAAAGCTTAAGTCCATTACTTTGAGCTTTTGAAAATCCTACTCTATGAGAAATAGAGAGAGAGAGAGTTTGGATGGGAGAAGAAGAGGGAGAGAATGAGGAAAAGTTAGCTCGAATGAACGCTTTGTCCGACGGAAGGAGATTAAAGAAGAATGGTAATCCGAACCCTAGTTTCTTCTAATTTTCTTTAAGTTTAAAATGTTCAAAAACATAACTTAATGAAGATAAGAAGTATATGAAGTTAAGAATGATTTCATATGGTTGAAATCATGAGAAAATGAAGAAATAAGAATTAGGAATTTTGTTTATAAATTTCTTAGGTAAGTGTAAGATTCGTAAGGATTTTGAGCGATCCAAATGAATCTTATTAATGAGTAGGTCAAATAAGTAAGGAATGATGTTCTATAACATCGAATTCCAAGAAAAAATAAAATCGTAATCCAAAATATCAATTAAAAACAAAGAACACGCGAAGAACACGTGAAGAACGCGAAGAATATTGTTGATGGACAAATTTAAAACCATCGTAGGATAATTGTTGTTGATGCACAAGTTTAAAACCATCACGTATAAGTTAGTTGCTTATTGCTTGGTTTGGAACGTTAGTAACATTCTTGAAGAACGGATTAAAATTGAGCTATAACGAAGTTATGGCAAATTTTTTGTAAAAGAAGATCGAGAATTAGAAAGTTCGTAAATGAACCCGAACGTATAGGTTTTCATTAGAATGTAAGAGAATATATAAAACGTGAGTCGTGGACTCAAGAACGAACGAGTTCCGAGTTCAGATGACCGAATTACGAACGAACGAACGAAGAACGTTAATAACGTAAAACGAACAAAGAGCGATGATTAAGCCAATTGAATGGCATGTTAACAGATTCAGAATGAAGTTTTGTCCAAGGGTAATCGAAGTACATAAGATAAGAAAGAACATGGCTTTGGAATGACCTCGTTCTGAGTTATAACAAATAAGATATGAGATTTCAAAGTTAGCGTCTCAAACTTGTAAAAGACTTAGAAATTTTTTTCTAGGTTTCATACTCGGCGCCGCAGCGCGAGTCGTGCCTTGGGGGCCAACATCGCAGTGCGAGCTCGAGCCATTAGCTACTGCTAAGTGGTGCCGCAGCATGAAATAAAGGGGAAGAACGCAGCCAGTACATGACGGCGGTGGCAATGCCTAGAAATGAGTTTTTTACTGCTCAATTACTGGGGGATGTGCAAGAAAGAAATATGAACATATAGTTCAACTAATGTAACACTTAATTAAGTGTATTAAACCTTTGATGAAGGTTGAACGAAAAGATTAAATGTGATTAAAAGATAAGGAATGGAGACGCGGGTTACGGAACCAATGTCCGGGAACTGTAGTCACAATGAAACGAATGTGAGGGATTGTTATATTTATGATTCCCTAAACGTTGATTGACTAGAGTAATGAATAAGATTTCGATGTTATGCCATGGTCATGAGAGATGAATGTAAAGCATTTAGATGCTATGAACGCAGCATTGTTACGATGAGTGATCTGTCTTAGCATACAACGAACGGTATGACTTTGACATTAAGAAAGAATAATGAACATGGGGTTCAGGTGGTGAGTAATGAATGAAAGTAATTAAAACCTTGGATGAAGGTTGAATAGAATTAAGAGGCAAGTAACGTAAATGTTGAATACGTAAATGATCCTCGTGAATTGTATTCACGTTGAGCGAACGTTCTAAGTATACATTGGTTGTATGACTTAGACGTTGACATGAGTAGTAAGTAAGATATGAATTATTAAGAAAGCCGTAGCGATCGGTAATAAGATTAATAAAAGCCGAATGTGAGTCAGATGAGAATGTTAGAATGAAATGTAAGCGTTGAACACTTTAACCGACGTGAAGGTTGAGTGAACACAAATATTAAACGGGTAAAACCTACACTCCGTGTATGGTTTGAACGTAGGATAATCAAGACGAATGATTAAACCTGTGAATGGTGAAGAAGCTAAATTAAAGACAATTGCGTATAATGTAAAGAAGCCGAGTTAATGTTTATAACTTGGATGACGTTTCGAGTCGAATGAACCAGACGTTATAAGATAAGAATAAGGTAACGTAAGATATTTAACGCTATAAATGCGTAGAATGAATATTCAATGATCGTCCTGAGTATACAAAAGATTGTATGACTTAGACGATAAAGAATAAATCCTGAGGTATGACATTTATTTGTCAGAAAGTCATAGGGAATAAGAAATTGACATAACGAATATTATAGTTTAATAGTTCGGGTAAGTTAAGATGAATTTAGGTTCTAGTACAATCGTAACCTTTGATGGTTGACATATGGGAGCTGGGCTAAACAATTCCTTCAGAGAGCGAAGGTATATACAAAACTGACAACCGATCTAACTCACTGTTATGGACAGTGTAGACGAGATGGGAACTTGTTTGTTGGTTGTTTGTGGGAAACCACTCAAAGTACCATATGGACTACTAGTAGAGACACGATGTGTACTGAGTCCTAGGAGAGTTATAAGAATAAGATAAGAATGTAAATCATCAAAGATGATGAACGTATTAAGTAAGACATCTCCGTATGTCATAAAGCAGTTAACCGATAAAGGAAGTTGGTTGCGTAAATTTAGTTTGTAACAACGTTAACCCTGAGAAGTAAAGTTAAGTAAACCAATACGTGAGTCAAGTATATGACTAATTGGCATATTTGTTATTTCCTTATGTGCTACATAGGAATTGGAATGAGCAGTTAAGCGTAAACTATAAGCTATAGTTGTGCGTAAGGCAAGTTTCATAACTTCATTCATATTTTAAATGAATGCTAGTTTCTAAACTTCTCAGATGTTGAACTTGAGAAGTTCTGTCTATGTACAAATGTGTGATATTTGTACAAGGTGTTAGAATATATGAGGCCTTGTGCCACAATGTGAACACTTTGGTGTTTCTATGATATGAACTGTTCTGTGATTGAACTATTCAATATGAGTATGTTTTGTTTATACATGAACCGTTATTGTTAAGTCTGTGCTATTGATTCTAGCAAGATAGAATGTGTATGGAAGAGAGTAGAAAATGAAAGTATTTCAAAGGGAATGTAAGTAATGTTTTAAAATGATAGGAATCGAAATTATTCCTATTATTCAAGCTGTTTCATAACCTTTGTTCGGTTCTTGAAGTCTTAAAGGAATGTTTAAATTCTTGAAGTTGTTTGTTCAACTGCTATGACTTGCTGGGCAATTGAATGCTCACACTTTCTTTAAATAAAAACATTTTCAGCGAACGATGTTTGAAAGAACGTAAGGATCCTGTAAAGATCAAGCTGATCGGTATCCAGAAGAAGTGCCATTCATTATATGATTGTGCGTGAAGATCAAGCGAAGACTTGTAGTATAGAATGATAGAATTAAACTATAGGATAGTTTAATGAATGATTATGTATCCTTGGTGGCGGATAAAAGTCACTTGTACAAGATGTAAAGAATAATGTAATTATAATTATTTGGATTGAAAGAGGTTTTAAGGTTTTAGAACCTGGGATTTGAGGATGTATGTTGTTATATTTAGCTATATAATGATGTATGTTTGGAAGAAGATGGGTCGTGACGTACGGAATCCAGATGTGAAAATAGACCGGATTTCGGGGCGTTACATCAACAGATAAGTCAAAGTCCAATTTCTCCGGAGTCAAATTTAAACGTTGAGCGCAAGTAGGAGAAATAAAAGAATGGGTAGAACCAGTATCAAATAAGGTATATACTTCGCTAGAGTTTATGATAAGCTTACCCGTGATGACCTCGTTCGGGTTCCTTGCTTTTGAGAGGTCACGACAAACACTCTCCCTTGAACTACTGGTTTTGTCTTGTCTAGGATGGCCTTTGATGCCTCCATCCCAGCTAGACTTGTCTTCGGTGCATGAAAAAATCGGGCCATGTGACCTTCTCTTCCATAATTGTAACATGCTTTGGATGGCATCACGCAATTTGGACTGATGTGTCCCTCCCCTCCACATTTGAAGCATATGATAGGTGGTCGTTCTCCTTCCTTAACGACATGTGCTGATGCTGACGTATTTCCATCATTGTTGAATCACCTCTTCTTGAAATGTCCATTCTTATTGTTTTGGCCATGATTACCACCGAAGTGGTTACAATTTCTGGCATGTTGATCCCCTCCACGCTTATTGTCACCGCTTCGATGACTGTTATCACTGGTATTATCATTTTATTGGCTGCTCTCTTTTGGTTGGGTTGACTCATTATCGCACTCCAATAACTGAGCCCTATTAACAACATCTGAATACAAACATAGTTTATGAGAGATAAGATATTGACGTATCTCGGTTTTCAAACCACTTAGAAACATTCGCGTCATTCTCTCCTCAATATCAACCAAATGGGACGCAAACCAGGACAACTCGACAAACTTGGCTTCGTACTGCGACACGGTCATGTTGTTTTGCTCCAGTTTGATGAACTCTACCTCTTTCATGTGACGAATACTTTCGGGAAAGTACTTGTCGTTGAATAATTCTTGGAACTTCTCCCAAGACATCTTCAGTGCGGCAAGTTGAGTATGCTTTACAGATTCCCACCAAGATGTCCGCCTCTTTGCCACAAACATGAAGGTGGCAAAGAGAACCTTTTGCTCCTCAGAGCATCCTAAGACATCAAATATCTTGTTGATCTACTTTATCCGCGTCTCTGCCTTAAGTGGTTTTGGCTCTCCAAAAAACTCTAGTGGTCCCAGCTCCTTGAACTGGTTAGCAGTGACCGTCCGAGAGTTACTAGTGTTTCCACCTGTATTTCGGACAGGAGTCTCTCTTGCCTGATGCTGCATGAATTGCAGAAAGCCTCTTAACATTCTGTCGTTTATCATTTGGTCAGTGTTGTTGTTTGCATGAGGATTGTCGCCTTCCTGATGCATATTGTCCTGATTATTGATCTGTGGAGACTCAACGGTCTCCTATGCTCCATTGCTATTCTCAACATTCTCGGATGCCATTTTCAAATACTGCCACAAAACAAAGGTTAATTAACATGCAATATATTATTCGTATACTCTGACAGACCAATTAAATGCCAAATAAACTTAGGTAGGTCATAGTAGCGAAGGAATTCCCTGTCTCTCCCCTCCTAGTACTTGTCTCACATCTCAGCCGGGGATCATATCCTTAAGCTTTGATACCAACTGTGACGCCACCAAAATAGGTATACATCACCTATTCTGAGTCACCAAATACATGGTACAAAATACAAATACAATCTTAAATATACAACAAGAGCTGTGAGTTTTAATACAAATATTGTCTTCTAGACAATATCCACCCTCAGAATAAGTCCTCATTACAATTATTATCACATTATTTCATAGAATAGTGAGGACTACTAATGCTATCATCTGGACCGTCACCCCGTTCCCCGACTAGTCCCTACTACGTTCTCATTTCCTGAAGAGAACAATGAAAGAAAAAAAGGGTGAGCTCAACTAGCCCATGAGAAGAAATTATGACTAAGATAATGCGTAATAAATTATCGTTAGCCTTCAATAGTGCTAAACCGATAAAATATAACAAACATCAAGTTTAATCATAATGAACAAGCAATCCATTAAAAGAGTCAAGTAGAGAATAAAATCTACTATCTTTTATGATTTAAAAAGGTTTTTCATCACTTTTATCGCTGGGACTCAACTTAATAATTAATCCACATCATCGCTGCACTACGGCCAAGGATATTCATTAGTATCACAACCACAATTTATCCATGCACAACGGGCCAAGGATATTCATGTATTCATCAATGGTCATGATCATGACAACAACTATCCATCAATGCACTACAGGCCAATGAGGACTTTTACCACATCATTTGTAACATTACGGTCATGATTATACCGAATAATCCCTGGTCATAATCATACCAAGTCCATCTATGCACTACAGGCCACAAATGACTTTTAACATAATATAAACATGAAGATAATGACAATGATATAAGAATTCAATAAAACAAGTTCAAGAATTATTTTATCCAGGAACTAATAACGTCCAAATTGTCAACATGATACTTCTTTGTATAGTAAAATTCAAGAATGCTCAGAAGAATATTTCCATGAAAAGATACTGGATGAAGCACAAATATTAAGGATATTCCACTAATTTTATGGAGTATAGAAGTCAAAACTTTAACCAACTGAGTATAACAAAGAATGGAATAACAAAAAAATCAACAAGCATGCGATAGACCACACAGATAGGTTATTCCAACAGAATAATAAATAACGGAACCAGGTCAGGCGAAATTCGCACCGACAGGATGTTCCAACAGAATAATAAAAACGGAACCAAGTCAGGTGAAATTCGCACTGACAGGATGTTCCAACAAAATAATAAATAATGGAATAACAGAAGAATTTCACCATGTATGCGGTATTTAGATGACAAAGTTATTCCAACATAATAATAAAGAATGGAATAACAGAAGTTCTCTTCATGAATATGAAAGAAATAATACCCCTTACCTTATAAAGAAGAGTACTCCGACGGGTATGGCGGGGATATACTTGAAGAAAACTTGCACTACACTTAAAGCTTTCTTAATCTCTAAAGAAATATGCTCAAGATTATAGAAGAGAAATCTCTGAATTTTTGGTGTGATTTAAATTCTAACTAAGCATCCTATTTATAGTAGAATAGAAAGGATATTATTTAAATTTTTCACGAATTTTGACCGCAGAGAATTGAGATTTAAATAATTTTCGAAATCACTAGCTAAAAGGAAATCTTCAAACGCAATACCTACTGCCCCAATTCAATGACAACTTATATATATAATATACATATAATCACATGTTGCGTTTCTTTTTTTCAATGGTGACTAATATTATATACAAACCAATTTAGTCCCCCCGGGACTAACAATGTTATTCTACCACCTCTCAATTGTCACTTTCATCATATATATATATATATATAATATTAGTACATCACTACCACCATTTTCTTCCAATTCCTTATTCCTACGACACACACATACACACTAGATTATATATATATATATATATATATATATTCACACACTCCACCACACGCCACTAACAATAATATATATATATATATATATATATATATATATATATATATATATATAATCACATGCCCGTAATACATATATATAAGAAAATTGAGATTACTTTCTCTCGGCGATTTTGAAATATGAGAAAGGGGGGGGGGGGGGTCCAAATAATATGCCAAACTTTACAACAAATACTTCATAAAAAATTCTTTCAATATTTTTAACAACATTAATCATCATTTTTATAATTCACAATATTAATCGACCAGGTCGTTCCCAAGAAAGAGGGGGCTTTCCAATAAGAATTTCTCCCTATTGGCACGCAATTAGGTGACCAAACCTCTCCTTGACAGAACTTCTAGACATCGTTAATATTGCAAATAATAATATTAATAACTTTGTCGTCTCAATTATTGATTTAATAATATATAAAATATTGACAATAATTGAATCAAATAACGTGATATACTATGCAATAATTACTGTAGCAATAATTGAACAAAACTGAGTGACTTCTCACGTAAGCATCAATAATCAATATTGTGTGCTACTATGCAACCACGCGTATTCCTGTACTTTTAACACTGGGTGTTTCAACAGTTAACGGTAAAACTTCCGCCATTATTTTTATAAAATATTTTTGTTATTTTCTCAATTCGACAATAATTTCGTTGTGGGGTCCACCAATGATTGTACCGTCGTACGAATATTCCCTGTTAAAATGAATATTCCTCGACCAATCGAATATTATATAACAACTTGCATACTTTGCAAATTTATAAATAGTACCCATAACTATAACATTATATCAAATTCATTCTATAATATTTAAAAATGATATTTATAGAAAAATCATCTTTATTAAAAAAAAAGTTGGGGTCTTACAGGATCCACCTTTTTTAGTCGGGCTCACCTCAGCGGGTGTAGATCCATCTCATAGACACTCCTTGATATGCTGATACCAAGGGTGTTGGATGGGATGTCGCTCAACCGATACTTCTCCAACATAATTCCCATAGGCTAGAGCCTTTTCTAGGGTAAATGGGATGCTTGGCATGTTTTCCTTGTCAAGTATGTTGATCAAGGAGGCCAAAGTTGCTAGCGCAACCGCAAAATCATTCCTACTCCAAGGAATGTGGAGGAAGTTTACTTCTTCGAACTCCAAAGCCATCTGTAAAACTTGTCGATGGTAAGGCAACAAATGTAGCTCTTTGGTTTGATAGATTCCCGTGGTTTATTTGATTACCAACTCTAAATCCCCAAAGAAAGTTAACCGTCTGATGCCCATTGACTGAGCAAGTTTTAGCCCCATTATATAGCGTTCATACTCGGCTGTGTTGTTGGTGCTGACAAACTATAATTTGACTGACGGGATCTTTGCTCCCTCATCTAAATACTAGAACCGCTCCACTCCGAGCCTTCCATGTTAATGACTCCATCAAAATACATTTTCCATGTATGGCATGCATCGTACTGATGGTGTTGCTAAATCGCCATTACCCTTCATCGGGAAGTATGTTTCAAGGGTTTGAAATCCCCTGCAGGTGCGACGATCAGTTGATCCGCAATTCCTTGACCTTTGATAGACTTTTGCGTCACGTAGACGATGTCAAATTGTTGTAGGATCAACTGCCATCTGGACAGCCGATAATTCAGTAGGGGCTTACTAAACTTATACTTGAGAGGATCCACGCAGGATATGAGATGGGTTGTGTGAACATGGAGGTAATGTTGTAACCTCATGGAAGCCCATACTAAAGCACAACAAGTCTTCTCAATCAGAGTGTACTTGTGTTCACTGCTGCTGAATCTTTTGTTGAGGTAATAGATAGCTCGGTCTTGGCCACTATCGTCTTTCTGTCCCAACATACAGCCCATAGCATTGTCATTAATGGACAGGTACATGAACAGGGGAACATCATCCTTGGGAGGTACCAAAATAGGAGTGTTAACCTGCTGCTCTTTGATTATAAGGAAGGCTTTATGACACTCATCATTACATTTCATGGAGGAGTTCTTCCGTAACAATTTGAAGATGGGCTCATAGGTTGCTATGAGTTGAGAGATAAACCTGCTAATGAAGTTGATTCTTCCAAAGAATCCTCGTATTTCTTTCTTTGTCTGAGGAATGGGCATTTCCTTGATGGCCTGGATTTTGGTGGGATCCAGCTCAATCCCCTTGTGGCAGACTAGAAAACCTAGCAGCTTGCCTGATTTTACACCAAAGGCGCACTTGGCTGGATTCAACTTCAAGTTATACTTACGCAACCTATTGAAGAGTTTTTTGAGATGGTCTAAGTGGTCTTCCTCCCTTTGGGACTTGATAATGATGTCATCCACGTAGATCTCTATCCCCTTAAGCATTAAGTCATGGAAAAGAGCCATTATAGCTCGCTGATAGGTTGCCCTGGCATTGATGAGGCCGAATGACAACCGTTTATAACAAAAGGTTCCCCAAGGCGTGATGAAAGCAGTTTTCTCACAATCCTCCTCAAAGAACCATAATCTGATGGTACCCGCAAGCAATCAAAGAAGGAGTACATGTCGTATTGAAAGCGTTTGTCAATAAGAATGTCGATAAAGGGCACGAGAAAGCTATCTTTAAGGCAAGCTTTGTTCAAATCCCGATAATCCACGCAAACTCGCACCTTTCCTCCTGGTTTAGGCACGGGAACTATATTGGATATCCATTTTGGATATGTAGACACCATGAAAAAGCTAGCTTGAAATTGTTTCACAATTTCTTCTTTCACTTTTAAACTCCACTCAGGTTTCAATCGCCTAAGCTTCTGCCTAACTGGCTTGAATCCCTCTTTAATGGGAAGGCGATGAAGGACAATGTTAGTAGACAAACCCACCATGTCTTCATGAGACCATGCAAACACATCTTGGAATTGGGTTAGTAGCGCAGCCGTGTCATTCCGTTGTTTTGGGGTAAGATCTGAACCAATCTAGATTAGCTTAGGGCTTTCTAAGGTTCCGAGATTGAAAGAAGTGGTTTGATCAAGATTAGGCTTAGGTTTGTCTTTGACCCATTCCTTAATCTCCTGAGGTATCTCAATATCCTCTTAGATTTCCATCAAGTCTGAGTCCATCTTTTCATTAAAGTTACAGTCCTTGTGGAGAAAAGGCACCTTATCAGCAAGTACATGCACATCTAAATTCAAAGTCATGAAACAAAATATGCTTTCACTTAATATATGAAACTGTTTAATCATACAAAAGTGTTAGCATGTACTGAAAAAATAACTGTTAATATTGTACATAAATGTAAGCAATTAAAGTTATCTACAGGGCAAAGGGGTTTCTGCCCATTTTACCCTCATCGACCAATGCATGGAGTACAGCTCCAATTATGGAGAGTAAAGTCTTGATGGGCTGCAGTGATGGAGGGGCTATCATCGTCCTCCTTTTCCTGAATGATAACCATAACATCTGGGCAATCATTGTCTGGGGTGTATCTGTTTGTATGTTCATCATGGACAATGATGCGTATACCTGGCATTATTTGGGCGATGTCATGTTTATGTTTTCGTTCCCTTTCTTCCACCTCGAGATCAGGAATCAGGACCTCTTTCTCTTTAAAGGGTACTGGTTTGGGAAACAACATAGCCATAACATGGGCTGACACCTTTACCGGAGACTGTATCAGCTCATGAGGTGGAGGTGGAGAAAATCGTCGTGTGGCAGAAGTTTGAGGAACCTGAGTGTGCTTATGAGGATTCCTATGATTGGAACTGGCAGAATAGCCTAGTCCGGCTATCCCGGTTTGACTGGACATTTGAATTGGGTGCTTAATACCCTCGTGATTTTTACCCAACCCTTGTCTAGGCTGATGACCCAATGACATCATTTCTTGGGTAGCTGCCATCACTCGGCAGAAATCTTGGGTACAGGAAGTGGCACTCTAATAGGATGCTATTGTGTGTTGCTCACTTCCAAAGTATGAAAACTGGCCAGCTCAACTTTTAAATTGAAGCTGATAAGTGGTAGGTTTCCTTGTTCAGGACATTCCAGCTCAGCGTTGATAGTGACTAGACTATTGTTGAGAATGTATTTTAGTTGTTGATATAGTGTAGAAGGGACGACTCCAGCCATGTGGATCCATGGTCTCCCAAATAGCAGGTTATATCCTGAATCTATCTTGAGGATGTGAAAGGATACATTGAATGTATTTGGACCAATCTCAATTGGCAGCTCAATCTCTCCGACAGAAATTCATCGGGATCCATCAAAAGCTTTGATAACTGTATGTCTACTTTTGATCCGTTTGAGATTGACGTTCATCTTCACCAAGGTGGCATAAGGACAGATATTTAGAGACGAACATCCATGTATCAAAGCTCCAGCTAACATATACCCGGAGGACAAAACTGTAATGTGTAACGACTTGCATTGACCGGTCCCTTCAGGCGGTATGTCGTCATTAGTGAAGGATATCACATTGTTGTTAAAAATGTGGTCAACCAGATGTTGAAATTTTTCCACATCCACTGATTTTTGCAAGTAGGCTTCTTCCAAAACCTTCAATAAGATCTTCATGTGATCCTCAGAAGAGAAAACCAAGTCCAGTATTTAGATTTGATGTGGAGCTTCTCTTAAGCTTAGAACTACCTTGGCTTCATTATGACCCATAGTGCGGAGGAATTTCTCAATCTTCTCCATGGGAATCTTCCCCTTTACTTTTATGGCGGCTTCATCACCCTCTGAGGAAGATTAAGTGGATTTTCCTTCGACACTGTGGCAGTAATATGAGATGTGGATCCTTTAACTTCTCCATAATTCCATGGGACTTTATGTAAGCTGATAACAGGATACTGTGGTCTGAAGGGTAAAGAAATTGGCTAGGGTTCAGCCACTTTCAAAGGATTGTCAGCTCCTTTGAGTTGAATTATTTGTATGGGAAATGTTGTGATAGTCTCACCAGCCTCAACGGATATTATTGCTACTAATACCTTCCATTTGGTAGGACAAGTATTCATTCTCTCGAGTAGCACAATGTCATTGTCTGCCAATTGCAGGACACCTCTGTCAATAAGATTCTAAATAAGGTGGCAGAGTGCCCAACATTCTTCTGTGTTGTGACCACGAGACTGTGAATGATATTGACATACTCCATCAGAGTTAAACCATCTTAAATGGGGATTAATTAGAGGTAGAAGGGGGGTGATTCTTCTTTTGTTAATTAGCATCTAAAATATTTCCTCCATAGATTGGCCCAGGTATGTAAATTCCCTTTTATTGGAAAAATCCCGACAGGCTTTAGTACTTTCTCTCTTCACAACCTTGACCTCTAGTGCTTCACTTTCTAAATGTTGTGATGAAGCATTCATAACAAAAGGAAGGAGATAGGCATGCTCCTGGCTGACTAACTGGCGTGTGACTTGATACTTATAGATCACCAGTTCTGCTAATTATTCAACTTGCTTATAAAGAGCTTTCATCTTTTGTTCCATATCAAATTGGAACTTTACGTAATCTCATCTATCAACACCGTCTTTGATGGTCTGGGATGATTCACCATTAAAATTTGAACTCTGTCCACTGCTCCAACTAATCATATTGACCTTTTATTCTTTGTGTCGAGGAAGAGGGTTGTCTTGCACATGAAGTTGATCTGGTTTAGTAACCACAATCTCATCGTTGTCTATCAAATCTTGGATCTTGTGTTTCAAGGCGCAACAATCTTGAGTATCATGTCCAGGTGCCCCGACATGATAAGCACACTTTTGAGTAGCATTGAAACCCCTCCCATAAGGGTTGGCTGGTGGAAGAAGATGCGTGATTTTCCTTTGAGTGGTCAGAAGAGCAAGAATATTTTTGAGCGAGTCCCCTAAGGATGTGAACGTGTGAGGGCGCTTTGTATCTCCACCTTTAGGCAATGGAGGGTTTGAAGACTGTGCTTGAAAAGGGGAGTAGTTTCTACTTTGTATAGGCATGTTCTGACTGCCTTTTGACCTTGTAGTATCAAGGAAAATCCTCCTCTTTCTTTTTATGGATCCTCCGGGGGTTGTTTTCATAAGTTCCAGACTTGATGTGCTCAGCAACTGCTTTAAGAGCGACTAGGTCTTGGATCTTTCCTGACTTCAATCCCATCTCAGCCATCTCTCCGTGTTTGATCATTTCAGAAAATGGTTTTCCCATACCAGCTAAGACTCTCTCAAAGAAAGGATCTTCTTGTATGTCTATGAAAGTCATGACCATTTCTGACTCTGTCATAGAAGGAATAACTTGAGCAGCAATGTGCCTCCACCTTTGAGCGTACTCTCTGAAAGACTCATTAGACTATTTCTTGACATGGTAATCTGGTACCGATCAGGAGCCATCTGAGAAAGAAAACTGTACTAAGTGAGGAAGGCGTAAGCTAGCTCTTCCCAACTATAGATCTTTGAGTTGTCTAATCTGGTATACCACGATCGGGCTTCTCCAGTCAAACTCTTTTGGAACAGCTGCATTCTAAGCTTCTCATCCTCTTCATAAGATCCAAGTTCTCCAATGAACACCTTCAAATGTGTGTAAGGATCCCGTAATCCATCATACTTTTCAAAGTCAGGGATTTTGAATTTCTCTGGATAATGAACATCAAGGAATATACAAAGGTCAGCATATGAAACACTCCTGTGTGTTCCAATCCCTTTGAGAGAACGGATAGTTTCTTCCATTTGAAGGACCTTCTTCCTGATATCACCGGTGTCTGGATCTCCTTTGAGATGGGTGTTTTTAGGGTCTTTGTTGGTCGTATCCAACTGAGGTTCTGGATTTTTTTATCTAAACCTTGTGTTCCTCCTTGTGCAGAGGATTTTGAATGTACGGGTAATCACGAACCCTGAGTAGACCGATGCAATTCTTTAAGCAGAACAGCCAAATCTGTAATTTGTTTACTTAATCCATCAAATTCTTCTCGAGAAACGGGATTAGACTGGTCAGAAGAAGAAAAGATTGGCTGTAGGCTCGTGGCCTTTTTGGATTTTGAGCGGGTAATAGGCCCAATTGTTTCCCTACAAAAGACTTATGTAGTTTAGTCTTAGGGATAATGTAAATGTTTACACGCTATCATAATGTGTCCATTTTAGGAATATTGTCCTACAAAAACGGGTGTCATTTGATAGCATGTCATGTATGTGCAAATATTCTTTATATTTTCCATTACATAAAGATGAACATTGAATAAAATTACAAGTAAATTCTTTTACAAGTAATTAAAATTGAAAAGCATGAAGAGACTTTCCTCCACATTTGGTTTATCAAAGGCTGACCTATCTTAGGGTTGCTGTCGCCACTTTTTGTTATGAAGGTTCCCAGATCATCGCAATCTACTTGACAGGAAGTTAATCCAGTCTTTCAACTGGAGCAAACCTGGGTGGTGCCTTTCTTGAGCCTCGTTGGAATTAGTCTTCCTACGAGTCCAATAATCAAACACCGACAGGATATCCTCTTGGTGGAGGAACCACATAACATACACTCACATACAACGTGTCTCACCATTTATGAAAATGATGACATGTGCGAAGCACTAATATCACAGATAGATGTATTGCAGTGCAGTAAATAAAATGCATTCGTACACATTCATCATAAATGTAAATGCAACATTCACACACAAGCATATAACATTTTTGAAAATCTTGTAATAACGGCTTTAGCCCTCTTACTGGTGTCCCCAGCAGAGTTGCCACCTGTCAAAGTCAGGATTTTTATTTGTCCCTTTTCTGTTCTTGTTCTTCGGTGTTCTCATGTTATGTGAGATTTTTTTGAAAAAACTAGTGAAAAAGGTCCGACATGTATAATGTCGACGACTTGACTATAAGAGTCGTCAGTTGGTGTTTTTAACTGGTTGCACCAACGCAACCGAGAAAAGCTTTGCACATTGACCCAGTTATGTGACACTACTAAACGGGGATGTGAAATCGAGATTAATTTGGGTTCGGGGGCTTGATTATGCGGAGGGAAGGTGTTAGGCACCCCTCGACATCCATGTTACCACGGTGTCCGCCACTTTTAAAGAAACTATTATATGAATGTGTGTGTGTGTGTGTGTATATGGATCAATGTGCAATTTATTTGGAAGTAGTATGAGGCCTCATTCGCACCTATATACAAAGGGTTTTTTTTAATATAAAAATTCAGTTTTAAACATTATATAGCAATGGAGTTTTGTAAAAGAGGTTTTTCAAACCTCGTGCTCAATAGTAATTGAGACCTTTTTATACTTCCATTTTATTATTAAATGTTCGGCTTGTTTGCTTTTATTTTCGAGATGCGAAGCATCTTCGAGAAAATAATATATAGCAGTGCCAAACTCTTCATGGGCATGAAAGCCATCTAAGGAAATTCATACACCGTGAATAATTTACAAGCTACTTACAGCTGAAAATGTCCATCACGGGAAACGAATCTAGATTCAATAGACTGAATCTGTGATCACATGATGCCGCAATTTATATGAAAAGCAGTAAGCAATTATATATATATATATATATAAACATGATAAACCACCACGAAGCACCTCCATGGGGGATCAGAAATATAAATATATGAAAGTGGTAAATATATATAGAGACATGATCAACCACCACGAAGCACCTCCATGGGGGTTCAGAAATGTAAATAAAGAAATAAATCGATCAACCGCCACGAAGTAAACTCCAGGCGGAAATAAATGTTAAGAAAGCAATAAAGTCGATCAATCACCACGTAAGTAAACTCCAGCTTCGACAAATATATATATATATATATATATATATATATATATATATATATATATATATATATATATTAGCTAGATAAGCATACGGATATAAAATCGAAGCTCATCGGATATAATCCGATATTGAGTTCATATATATATATATATATATATATATATATAAATCTAGGCTCAATCGAGGCATAACTCGATAATGTTTGTCCATGTGTAAATATATACATATATAAGTATATATATACAGGCAGAAATGAAAACAACGGACCGAAGTCCGGGGATACGCACACAACACGACTCTCAATATGAAGAATAGTGTGTGCAAAGATTAAGAGAAAAGCTTTATAGAGTGCAAGAAGGCTTATAGTGGGCTGCCAAAGTTGACTTCTATGACTAAAAATGGATGGACACTCAGCTCCCGCTGGTAAAAATATAGCTATATATGAGAAAACATGTGTTTAAAATGAGAAAGCACTTAATATGGGGTGTGTATATAGCAAATTTGACAAGGCTTTCTTGCCTTTTTTTCTCTTACAAATGGCCACCCAAGCTCTATATTTATAGAGCTAGTGGTCGCAGGTGTACCTGCGGTAGCCTAAGATGCACCTGCGGCTGCCCGGGGTGCCGTGGGCTCCGCGTGTCCCGCCATCTCGAAGTACGTGCACTATGATGTCTGCTTGAACTTACAGAACTTCAATCCGAGCATCCAAACGAGGTGTACAAGACCTTCTTCGGACTGCTTTTGTCGAGAGTTATGCAATGACATTGGATTAGAGGTTGTATGAAGTCAGGAAGAGGGGACGATGCCGATGGTCTTCAAGCTTCAAATTCTATCCGGTGTGCTACCACGTGTAATAGTCACTCGGGATTGGAACTCCTTGGCTCTTGTGGGACATTGCTGTGTAGAAAATGTATTTATTAAATGTTGAGACGGCGTGCTGGGGGTTGAGGTGGCAAGATGACAATTTTGCCCCTCACCGGGGTTGTCTCCGATTTGGGCTGATAGCAGACGTTGCTCAAGGCTATCTCTGAGATTAGACTGCTGCAAGTGTTTGAATTCTGCAGGGTCATCTTTGAGTGTGCCTGTCTTCCCGGTGTTATCTCCGGGTCTTTGGAATGAGTGCCTCAACAGGAGGTTTGAGATTGAAGTTAATTGCATGCATTTGAAACAAG
This sequence comes from Panax ginseng, assembly GCA_020205605.1. Lineage (NCBI taxonomy): Eukaryota > Viridiplantae > Streptophyta > Magnoliopsida > Apiales > Araliaceae > Panax > Panax ginseng. The sequence goes on from CM035129.1 coordinate 67,526,309, forward strand.
CATTTCTAAGGTTATCATCGGAACTGCAACATCATTCCTTGGGGTTACCTTCAAGGACGAAACTCGGGGTTATTTTCGAGGTTGGAATTGATACTCCCGGTGTGTGTTTCGGGGTTGAGACTGAACTTCTGGTGGTATCCGGAATGGATGTGAGCCGTCTTCCAAGGTTATCTCCGAAAGACGAATTTGCCCTCCTGCAATGTTAGTAATAGGTGTGCAGAAAATTTTGATTGTCTACATTATAAATGACTTATAATAATTTTGAAATAATTATTATAATTTATCATGATTTGCAAACACTGGAATCATTGTTAAATGATTTAAATATTAAATAATTTTATTATCACTAATATTTAAATAATATCCAAATATTAATAAAACCATTGCTAAAATATTAAAGTTATTTATAATAACTCAAAATATTTTTAAAGCCTTAAGATTACCCTTAAATTATTTTTAAATAATTACCCTTTAATATTTAATATAAAGGTATTATTTACTAAAATATTATTTAAAATATTTTAAAACCAATTATATCCTTTTTAACCGATTTTTCAATCAATAAAACCATTTTAAAACTATTTATTTAATATTATTATTAAATAAATCTAACATCATTAATATTAAATAATTAATGAAAATTATCTTAAAATATTAAAAGTTATATTTTATAACTTATAATATCTTTAAACTCTTTATTTTTATTTAAAATGATTTTTATAATATTAAAAGTATTTTTAAACTAATTTATTTAATATAATTATTAAATAAATCTAGTATCATTAATATTAAATAATTAATGAATTTTGCTTTAAAATATTAAAAGTTACATTTTATAACTTAAAATATTTTAAAATACCTTAATATCATTTGAAATGTTTTTTAATATAATAAAATCATTTTTAATTAATTTATTTAATGCATTTATTAAATAAATTAAATATCAATAATTTTCAAATAATTACTAATATTTATGGAAAATATGTCAAATTATAAATAGTTAATTTTGATAACTTAAAATAATTTTTAAAACTAATTTTGTAATTTTCGATTTTATTTTCTATTTTTAAAATTAATATAATTAAAATTAATAAGTCTGTCGCTAAAGCTTTTAGAGAGATAAAGTGTCGCCTAATGTGTTCTTGAGCGCGAAGAACATTTAAATGCAGTTATCAAGTGGCTTACTTTGACCAAGTGTAATTCGTTGTGTAAATAGTTTTTGGGCATTCTATTTCATGGATCTTGTAGTACTAATGTAATACTAAAATTATCAAACAAATTCTGGACCAAAACATAACACATGAGCAAGATCTGAAGCCTTGAACAAACTGTCAGAGTTGTTCTTCATTTTCTGGGTTACCTAGAAATGAAGAACAGTTCGTGAGGGCTACTTTGGACTTCCACTACTTACTGTTCTTGTATCCTTTTTGTGATCTAAAGGTTCTAGTGTGTAGCCAACATGTAAATGAAGAGATCTATCAAATAATATGCATATAACAACATCAAAATCAACAAATCTGGTTCGGTCAAACCATGTTAGAAGGCATGCTCATCAGTTTTATAGGTTACCCAGAAAACTGAGTTCATGTTCGAGTAGGCTAGTTTGACCATCACTCATTTTTATTATGTTAGTTATCTAAGTGATATAAAAGTATGAATATGTAGTACACATACAAGAGTATATCCTTAATACAATAACACAAGCAAATAAGCAAACACATGCAAGATCTGGTCCCATGAACTTGTTGTCAGACACTGATGAACAAGTTCTGGGTTACCCAGAAAATGCAAAGTCAAGGTCGGTCAACGCAGTTTGACCTTCCATAACTTGAAATTTACACATGATCTAAGCATGATTTCAAGTCCAGATCAAAGTCTTTCTAGCATAGTACATGTTCAAACATTTAAACAAAAAAAAAATATAACCAGATAAAGATCTATGTGGCCTGACATTCGGTTGTCAGACCACTTTTAAAAATTTTCCATATTTTGAAAAAGTTTAAATTCGAGCATATAAATGTTATGGATCTACTATCTAGCAACCCAGATAACTGATTCACACCTTATATAACATTTTTAAACATTCAAACACCAAATCCAATATAGCATACAAGATTGAAGTTTTGGTTTAGGGTTATACCTTTCTATGAACAAAATCTTGATCTGATGCTCCTGACCTGATCTTGATCTTCTGGGGACTCACTAAGAGACTGAAATGCTAAATATTTTCGTGGGTTAGAGATAGAGGCTCTGTGGAGTGTTTGTGAACAAATGGGCTAAATGATGAACTTTCCTCTCTCTCAATCTATATATAATATGGTGCAATTCTTATGGCTAATCCTGTGACCATATTTTTACTGATTAAAGTTTATTACTAGACCACATGGCTAGCTAGAGTTGGTCACCAACCACTTACTAGGGCTAGATCTACACTTTATCTCATTAAAATATTCACAAAGGGCAATTTGGTCAACTAACTTTTACTTTTAGTGGCAAACTTGGCTGTGACGCCCCCAAATCTGATTATCTTCCAACCCGACAGATGGTGCTACATGGTACTACCATTCACACATACATTCAATTGAAAAGCCTTAAAGGAACGAATATTTCTTCTATATATTGAAAATAATATTAACATTCCCCATGTTCTTTATAACCATTACATTTGTTCTTGTCATAATATCAAGTATTATTATTACAAACCTATACTATTACATAGGTATTCTACGGGTTCTTCTTTGCTTTTCTTTTATCCTTGTCGGATCCTTCAGTCCGTTCGGTCTTAGCTGTATTCATATGGTTCAAGAAAGAGTGAGCATGACTAGCTTAGCAAGTACAACAATTCCATTTAATAATATGCTTGAATCATACAAACCATATATCTTCAATAACTGAACAATAGTTATGAAGTACTATCGATAATTCAAAATAGCACTTCTCTTTTCTTTAAAATGTTTTACAATGACAATATTCAGTAAAACATCAATTCTGGCCCAAGACATTGAGCATTTCATACTTTCTTTGAAAAGGACATCCCGACACAAAGTCCGTAAGTCCAACATTTCTTACGAGCACGTCTAAGTGATCAGCCTATAGTACTCTATATTGATCAACACTACATTCATTAAACGTATGTACGTTTAAGTTGTGCCAACCTCACATGCATGTCGTTTGACGACAAAACATTTTTAGCATACTCAGTCTTCATTTGAAAACCACACCAATATTACTTGGTACAACATTGACCATACATTGATAGATTGTAAGAAATCCAACATATCATAGGTCTAGCCGAAAGAATTGGCTTTGACTTCATCATACAACAATTCATGCGTAAGAATACATGAACCACAAAGGTTGCCCAGATTGAACATAGACAAGGGTTAGAATACTTGCATTCAGCGTCTGTTACTATGTAATTACTTTCCATTTGAGTCTTTAAAGTCTCTACAATACATGATCACATAACATACCACATTAGGTCGTATATAATCAAGTATGTTTACTACTATATCGTATCCTTCTTCTCTATGCATACAACGGCCTTGAGTTAGCGATGGTCGTGGAATTAAAGGTATGCATTGGCCCGAGTCCCTAAGTCGTTCTGCGGCGTTCTTGCGTGAAAATCGATGAGTGATATGCACTTGCACATGGCATTTATGAAATACCATTATTATGTAAATTTGGTCCATTATTTGACTCTATCTACCGAGATATTGTTAATGATTTTGCTACTTTCTTAACTTCCCGAACTCCGAATTTGATCATTTTAAGTTCGAATTGGCTCATTCAAAAGCCATTAGCTCACAAATCACATACTCTACGTGTTCATGCAATTTTTATATTTTTGACTTCGTTTACTCAAAATTCATATATTGGTTCATTTTTAACTTAAAAGATAAACGTCCGTGAACGTTCAACACCCATTTCTTCATTCTAAGTCTAAATTCGACCATTTTCAAGCCCACAACTCTATAATTCAAAATAAGACTTGTTCCCATCGAAAACTAATGTTTCCGATCTCAATATCAAAATTCGACATCTAATCCGAGAATTTCACGAATTCAACGATTATCGTCCAACCCTGAAAATCCCGGCATAACTTCGTTACTAATGATCTGATTATCATTTCAAATGGATTTTATCCATCATATTGATATCTCAACCTATGTAAAACCCCGACTTTTATAAAATAAAAGTCTAATGTAATTTATAATTATTATTTTTAAAAATTAAAAATGTTAAATTGTTAAATGGTCAAATGAATAATTAATCGGATAAATGGGCAAATAAAGAGGAGATGAAATAATCTTTTAGAGGAGTTGCCCATGTGGGCGACTGAGATATGAGAGAATGGTCGGAGAAATGCTGATATTAATTTTCTATATGCTCCAAACTTTTCATAATTCATTCACCAAAGTCTTTCATGATTGGTGGAATATTTCAATGTTAGGAAAGTGTGGGGAAATGATGTTGGCTAACTTATTAGCCTAATAAGGAAATTATCAGCCTTCTTTTCATTCCATCCTCCCGTAGCAACAATTTTGGGGGAAAAGAAAAGAGAGAAAGGAAGAAAAGAAAGGGAAAATAAGGAGAAAGGGAATAATAGAAAGGGAAAATAGAGAGGTAGGGAAGCTAGAAGAGGAAGAAGAGTTAAACCCATAATTTCATATCTTCTTCATCCATAATCATTCCATGATCACCATATTCATCTTCATCCATTAAAACATCCAAGAAGCTAGTGAGAGAATCAAGTGGGTGTAATGGAAAAACTTGAGGAAATTAAAAAAGAATCTTTAAAAATCTTTGATTATTCTTAGATTTAAGTTTTTTATGGATTTTTTGTAAATATTACATACTTATGTATGTATTAGATGTTTTAAACTTACAAAATATGAATCAAATGAGAGAAATCGAGAAATCAAATGAAAAACAAAATCTAGAAATTTTCATAAAAATTAGTTTACTACTTGATTTTGTAAAATCCATAACTCTTTGTGTATAATGAGTTAGGAGATGAGCCATATATCAAAAGAAAGCCCTGGAAGTAAGATAACCGCAAAAATTTGAATCACCCAAAAATTCTTTGTGGATTTTTCGTGTTGACTATTTGAATGAAACTGGTCTGAATGACACATAGTCCGAAAAATCAGTGTTTAGAAGCTAAATTGCGTGAGTTATAATTTTTAATTCGACCGTTGGATCGTTGTGAGTTTCAGATATGTTATACATATATAAGTTGAGTATATGTTTACAAATTTTGAACCGTTAAAGATTAATTTATGGTTTGTTATGAATTTTGTGAGGTGGGTGGTTCAGAAATCTTCAAGCAAAATTTTTTGGTAAGAATATCTCTCTATGTTAGAGTCAGAATTTGGGAAAACTTTTTTCTAAAAAGTTGTAGAGAATTAAATTTTACATGGAAAGGGCATAAGATCCTTATTTTTCTGATAAAAGGATAATTATTATGAATTATTGAAATTTTTGAATATTGGAGTTTATAATTAAATTATTAGAAAAATTATTTCGGTTGAGATATTTTTACATAAATTCTTATAATATCAGTTTAGAGTTTCTGTAAATTTTTTATGAATTATTGAAAAGTAGAAGTAATTATTATATTTTTAAACTATTTATAGTTAGTTTAAAAATAGAAGAAATTCATAGAAAAATCTATGAATGATGAAAAATTATGAAAGTTGGTGAAAAATCTTATAATATTATTTTAAAATTTCTGGACAGTTTTGAAAAATTATTGAATAACAAAATATTTATTATATTTTTAAGCTATTTATGATTAGTTTAAAAATAGAGGAAATTCATAGAAAATTCTATGAATGGTGAAAACTTATGAATTTTGCTGAAAAATATTGTAATAATATAAGATTAATATTTATTATGTTTTAATGATATAAAAGTATGTGAAGTTAGTATTTCTATTTTGAAGCTATTAAATGATAGTTTTTACAAATATAAATAATTATAGAAAATTGTTGGATAATCTGAAAAATGTGAAAATTATTTGGAAAGTTCAGAATCATATTTTTAAATATTTTAGAAGTGTTAGTAAGCTCATGAGGTGTGGGGATGTAAATGCACTTGTAACGAATAAGTTATGATAAAAACAAAAATGATATTTTTGTTAAAGTAAAAATGGTGATAATACCAGAATAATGGATTGTCATATATGAGGTTTTATATTTCTCAAGTTTTATTATTCACTTCTAAAGTTTTAGAATATGAATAATGATTGTATGCGATAAATAAAGATAACTTGAAAGAATAATGAATTATTAGTTGGTTTATATGTTGTTCGAGATAAATATGATTTGGTGTTGATCCCTACTTTTAATAGATTTAAATTGTTTATAGCAAGGTATTGATTTGATTCTTACGTAAGAAGTCACTCAGTATTTTATTCAATAATTGTCACAGTAGTTATTGCATAGTGATTCATATTATTGATTCTTAATTACGTAAGAAGTCACTCAGTCTTTCATTCAATAATTGCCACAGTAGTTATTGCATAGTGACTCATATTATTTGATATGATATAATTAAACCAGTTGGCAGTATTGTGAGTCTTTATTAATAATTGTTGAAAGATTGAAAATGTGTAAATAATTAATGAATAAAAGGTGTTGATTAAAGATAAGTATGATATACAGATATTTGTTCAATTATTTTCTTTTTACAAAAGTAAGTTTGGCAGGACTTGCCGACACTACTTTTCTTAAAGTAGTATGGACCACAACTCTATTATTGAAAAAATGTTGTTAAAATGTGTACAAGTTGGTTTTCTCTGTGGGACCATAAATTCCACCACCATTATTATATACCTCATTTGGTTATTTTGTCAAAGAGGGTGTGCTAGTTGTTTACTAAATTTTTAGTATAAATAGGTTGCTTGGTTGAGCAACTAAACACACACCATCATTACACTAAAAATATAGAATTCTCTTACATCAATATTGTGAGTACTATAATATTGTGAGTATTTCTATTTAGTGTAATGTTACTCCAAGTATAGATAAAGAATGCAAGCATTGTTTAAGTTAATCAATTTCACAGAAAGCAGAATCAAGTCAAATGTTAAGGTAAGGGATATCATTATTGTGGTAAGAGGGTATCATTTTTATGAAAAAAGGAATATCATTTTCTTTCATACTCCATATTATGGTAAGATATTATTATTCGTTTTTTCAGTTTATCATTAAATGGTGAAAAGTCCTGAAAAGATTAGAATATCCTTAATAGTTTGTGCTTCATCTAAGATAATGTTTGCAATTTGGACTCTGGATAATTAAGTTGAAAATCACTAAGATCTATGTTATCTTATTATTTTGATTATTTATGTTTATTCATTATATATATCATTGTCATCATCCTCATGCTTATATTGTGATGAAAGTCATCTTTGGCCGTAGCGCATAGAAGGACTTGGTATGATTATGACCAGGGATTATTCGGTATAATCATGACCGTAATAAATGATGTGGTAAAAGTTATCTTTGGCCCGTAGTGCATAGATGGACTTGGTATGATTATGAGAAGGGATTATTCGGTATAATCATGATCGTAATGTTACAAATGATGTGGTAAAAGTCATCTTTGGCCTGTAGTGCATAGATGAACTTGTTATGATTATGACTAGGAATTATTCGGTATAATAATAACCGTAATTGAAAACACGAATATCCTTGTTCCGTAGTGCACGGATAATTTGTGGTCGTGATACTATTGAACTGAGTCTCAGCGTTATTGATTTTACAGTTGTATGTCTTAGGCTTGTATTGCAAACATGGACTGTTGATTTACATGATTATAAATATGAATTGTGAATTTATTTATAATCCGTGGTGGTTCAGGTGAAGACAGGTGATGAGAGTTCTTTTTGTCTTAGGTTTAACAAAGAACTATTAAATGAGTATTACATGAATGAAATATTAACGATGGACTTTTAATCTCGAAGAGATAGTAGACATTATGTTATACTTGACTCTTCTAATGGATTGTTGATGCTGCTGCTATTATGGTTGAAAACTTTTATCTTCTACCATATGTTCTAAATATCTGAATTATTTTGATAATTTAATTATCTTAAGTCATGATATTCTTTACTGGGCTATTTGTGCTCACCCTTTTACTTCACCGCCTCTTTCAGGTAATAAAAGTGTACCTGGTCCTAGCAGAGAGAACATGGGTATAAAGTGGTGATACGAATTAGTCACAAGCCTAATCAAATTATGAAACGGTGTGGCATAATAAATGTACTGAGAACTTAAAATGTGTGCGACATATTTTATACATCATTTAATATTTAATTATGGTGAACAATAATAGGGTGAGGCGAACTCAAATTTGGAAGCGTCAAAAATGTACTCCATTAGAATGAGGAGGACAAGAATCTTCTCGTGTTCCTTTGGAGACTTGAAATATTTGTTGTTGTACTTTATATGGCATTGTAATAATTTTAGTATGAATATTATCTTATTATATACGTTACAATATTTGTATTGAAACTCATAGTATATGTGTCGTCGTATTTTGCATGACAGTTGTATAAATGAAGTTGTCAGTAGTGTATTTTTTGGAGACCCAAGATGGGTGTTGTATACCTATTTTGGGGGCGTCACAACCTACATATCACATCAACTTATTTTATGATAAGTTATGACTTATTCTTCCATAAGTTTATAACTTGTCAAAGTATAAACTACTTATTATTCAATTATCATGACTTATGATAGATTAAATCTTTTAACCAACATTCTTACATACTTTCATCATTCTAACTTCAATTATGTAAACATGTTACAAGACTTACAAGTTCATCATTAGTTCATAGCTTACTCATGAATAAAGTACTTATTCTCGGCTTATTTAGGACTTAAGTCCTTATTTTATTTCTTCCTATCATTTCTTTGCATACATAATCATTAATCCACACTTCTCTTATCAACCTATAATGGTAGAGATGGAAGACCAATGACATGAGATCATTACCTTTGTTGAACTTGCTTTATTCTTCTCTTTTCTAACAAATGAAAGTAGCTTATTCTTGCTTATTCTCTCTAACACTTAAGTTGCTTTGTAAAGGAAAGTTGTTGGATTAAATTTGAACAAACAAATAATGAATCCAAGCTTGGTATGTATTGGAAAACCAAAGTGAGGACATATTAGACAATACACCAACCCACCTCCTTACTATTCCTTACTTACTATTAAGTAAACTTGATCATTACTCTTATTAGTTGGTCATTACATAAGTTTCTTAGCCACCACAACACTTATCTAATACTTGGGCACTAAGATCACCCATGGGTTGCCCCATGGTTCAAACTTACCCATTCGATCATTACATAGGCTTAAGTTTAATTAACTTAGCTTATTTATTTGGGCTTGCATTAATTTTCTTTGGTCTTTACATTAACCAACACTTGGGCTATAACATTATTAAATCTTGGGCTTTCATATTAATTCAATTGAACTTTTCCATTAACTCCTATTGGGCTTACACTTCATACATAATCTAACAAATTCATTTCATTTGGCTTAAAGTCTTATAACATATTGCTTATGTATTATTCCCGTATTCTAACTCGTATACTAATTCATAATATACGATATTCAATCCTTCATACATACTCGTATAATACATCGTATCATATTCATATTCATTACCTCGTCCAATACATACATATCACACAATCATTACATTCACTTCCTTAACGCTTTATTTTCCTAACATTCTCGAATTACGTCCACATGTGAAAAATTTTGTTTTCCATACTTGAATTATTATTACATAATTCAACTCACTTTGATATTCTACCGTTACGTATTTCTCGAAGTTCAAAAATAATTCCCGAGAAGAAATTGATGAATAGTGTTTTTCGGAAAATTTCTCGGAAAACTTTTATTTTCGTCTTGGAAATTCAAACACTTTAATTCTCTCACGTAGTCGAAATACTATGACATTTCAATGTTTCTAGGTTATAAAATGACACTCATCTTACTAACACGTTATAATAACAAGTAATATAATTTTATTCATTATTTCATTAAATAAAATTATTTTACAAAGGTTCCGAATTTCTCGATCGTTATATTCTCCCCCCCCCCCCTTATAAAGATTTTGTCCCCAGAATCTCATCTCACATTACGCAAACAATTGAGGGTAATCCTTCCTTATCTTTTCTTCCAATTCCCACGTTGCTTCTTCTGCATCGTGGTTATTCTATAACACCTTCACGGAAGGTATGACTTTGTTCCGCAGAACTTGCTCTTTTCTATTGATAATTTGAATTGGCATCTCTTCGTACGTTAAGTCCTTCTCGATATGAATAGGCTCATACTCTATCACGTGCTTATAATCTATCTTATAAGGACGTAATACGGATATGTGAAACACATTATGTATCCGTTCTAAGTCTGGAGGTAATGCTATCATGTAAGCTACCTCACCTACTCGTTTTAACACTTCAAAAGGTCCTATAAATCTTGGACTTAACTTTCCCTTCTTTCCGAAGCGTATCTTTCCTTTCCAGGGAGATACCTTTAGAAACACATAAGAGCCTACTTCAAACTCCCTATTTTATCGATGCGAGTCCGCATACTTCTTCTGTCTGTCTTGAGTTGCTACGAGACGCATTTGTATCAGGTTCACCACATCTGCTGTTTGCTGCACCAATTCTGGCCCCAGCATTCGGTGTTCTCCCACTTCATCCCAACACAGTGGTGTTCTGCATTTCCTTCCGTACAAAGCTTTGTAAGGTGACATACCTATGCTTGCATGATAACTATTGTTATACGCAAACTCTACTAATGGGATATGATCATCCCAAGTACCCTTGAAATCCATGACGCAAGATCTTAACATATCTTTTAATGTCTAAATTGTTCTCTCACTCTGTCTATCAGTTTGTGGATGATATGCCGTACTTAGCTTCAACTACGTTCCCAACTGCTCCTACAGACTCCTCCAAAAGTTCGATGTGAATCGTGAATCATGATCTGACACAATCGAAACTAGTACCCCATGTCTGGAAATTATTTCCTTAACATAAATTTTAGCTAACTGGTCCAAGTTATAATTGACCCTAATTAGCAAAAAGTGAGCAAACTTCATCAACAGGTCCACTATTACCCAAATTGCATCATACCCTTTCGTTGTAGTCGAAAGTCCCACCACAAAGTCCATCGTGATATGCTCCCACTTCCACTCTAGAATCTCCAATGACTGTAACATGCCACTTGGCCGTTGATGTTTGACCTTAACTTTATGACAAGTAAAGCAGCTACTTACATACTCGGCTATTTCTCTCTTTATGTTCGGCAACCAAAAACTCTATCGAAGGTCTTGATACATCTTAGTACTACCAGGATGAATCAAAAACCTCGTACTATGAGCCTCTTGTAATACCTGCTCCTTTAATTCAGTCTCGTTCAGAACCTAAATTCTTCCTTCAAATCTCAATAATCCCTCATTATCAAGACTGTACTTAGTATCTGTTTCATTGGTTAACCGCTAGTTTACCCAGTCACAGTCATCCATTTTGAGTTGCACCTCTTTGACTCTTTCTACGATGGTAGATTGAATCTCTGTCGTAAACAATATCTACCTCGATTCACTTGGAAACTTCACTTCTATTTCCATCCTAGCAATCTCTGTTATTAACTCATTTTAAGCCGTTAACATAGATAACTTTTCCCGACCCTTCCTACTTAAGGCATCAACAACTACATTGGCTTTTCCAGGGTGATACAGAATTTCATAGTCGTAATCCTTTATCAACTCCAGCCATCTCCTTTGTCTCATATTTAACTCCTTCTGTGTGAAGATATATTTTAGACTCTTATGGTCCGTATATATCTCACATTTTTCTCCGTAAAGATAATATCTCCATATCTTTAAAGCAAAAACTACTGTAGCCAGTTCCAGATCATGTGTAGGGTAAACTTTCTTATAATCCTTCAACTGCCTTGATCCATACGCAATGACCTTGCCATGCTGCATGACCACGCAACCAAGTCCTCTATGCGAAGCATCGCTATAAACTATGAAATTTCCCGTGTCATCGGGTAAGGGTAATGACAAAATAGGTGCTTCACTCAACCTCTTCTTAAGTTCTTAAAAATTGTCCTCACATTTATCAGTCGACATGTATTTCACCATCTTCCTTGTCAAGTTAGTCAACGGAGCAGCTATCTTTAAAAAATCTTGGATAAATCTCTGATAGTATCCCGCTAATCCTAGGAAACTCCGCACCTCAGTCGGCGTTTTCGGTTATTCCTAATTCATCACGACTTCTACTTTTGCTGGATCTACTGAAATGCCCTCATGGTCAATGACATGACCTAAAAATTATACCTTTTCCAACCAAAATTCACACTTTGTGAACTTTGCATACAACCTCTCCTTCCTTAGTGTCTCCAACACTATTCGTAGGTGTTCAGCATGATCTTCTAGCGTCTTAGAATAGACCAGAATATCATCGATAAACACTACGATGAACTTGTCAAAACATTGTTTGAACACTTTGTTCATCATATCCATAAATGCAGCTAGTGCATTAGTTAACCCAAATGACATCCCCAAAAACTCATAATGACCATAACGAGTCCTAAATGTTGTCTTTGGTACATCCTCCTTCCTAACCTTCAATTGGTGATACCCCGTCCTTAAATCTATTTTAGAAAAATACTTAGGCCCTTTTAACTGATCAAAAAGATCATCAATCCTGGGCAATGGGTATTTATTCTTTATCGTCAACTTGTTCAACTCTCTGTAGTCGATACAAAGTCTCAACGACCCATCCTTATTCTTGACAAACAATATCGGTGCTCCCCACAATGAAACACTCGGTTGTATATAATTTTTGTCCAATAGTTCTTGCAATTGTACCATTAACTCCTTCATCTCCACTGGCGCCATACAATACGGTGCCCTAGAAATTGGTGCTACTCCTGGCACAATGTCAATTACAAACTCAGTCTTCCGCAAATTCTTTAACTATAGGTATTTGTTCCATGGTTGCTACAACTCTCTAGGTATCAATAACATGACATAGATAACTTACACATCCCTTCCTTAATAATTTCCTAGTTTGTGTTATGGTTAGACAACACGAACGTCCTGGTGATCTATTCCCATAAAATACTACCTAAGGTTGTCTCAACATTCTAAGGTTCACACATTTCTTCTGACAATCTATAATTGCCCCATTGTTTACCAACCAATCCATTCCGAGAATTACATCGAATTCTCCTAATTTTATGGGTATCAAATCTACCGATAATTTACAAACTCGTATGTCTACGCAACAACTCCTATGAATAGTTTTAATAGGAATTATCTCCTCATTTGCTACCTTAATATTTAAAGGTATAGGTAACTTTTTGGGAAGTAATCCTAATTGTCTAGCAAAATCATATGCTATAAACGAACAAGTAGCACCTGAATCATACAGCACGTAAGAATTTATGTCGTTGATCGGAATAATACCTACGACTACGTCCCCTGATGCAACTGCATCTTGGACTGTCATGTTAAAGGTACGACCCATCGGCCTACCCAGCTGTACTGGACCACTAATAGCTAACTTACCGCTATTAGTGCCCCGATTCTCGTCCGTCCCCTTCTTTGGGCAATTCTTTACCATGTGGTCAGTTGACCCACACACAAAGCATCCGTGGTTTTTCTTCAAACATGGACAGTTAGGCGAAATGTGCCCCTCCTGTCCACAATTATAGCATACAGCCTTCCCCTTGAGATAGACTCACAGATGAGTCTTCCCACAGGTTTTGCAGGCCTCCATTCTTCTCTTTGGATCTCCTTGTTTTACTCTGGTATTCCTAGAGTTGAACACTTTTCTCTTCTGTCCCTCGCCACTCCCGCTGGCTCTTTCTATCTTTACTCCCCCATCAACCTTCCACTTATTCTTCTTATCTTTGTGTTACTGGCTTAAAGCCTCGCTACCACCTTCGGCGATTATCGCCTTCTCTAAAATAGTCCCAAACTTAGTACTTTGGAACACATATATACGGTTATAGAGCCAGGGTTTCAAACCCTGCTCGAACCGTCGAGCTTTCCTAACCTCAGTGTCCACTTGGTGTGGAGCGAACCTCGCCAGTTCATTAAACTTGACAGCATATTGGGGAACCGTCATGTCCCCTTGTTTCAAGTCCAGAAACCGCATCTCCATCCTTCCCTGCAAACTCGGGGGAAAGTAGTTCTCGAAGAATATCTCCATGAACCTCACCCACATTAGGTTCTCTATACCCGCCCTATCCTGGTTAGCCTCCCACCAAAAATTGGCTTCACCTTTCATCATATAGGTTGCAAAGGCAACCTTTTAACCCTCTTCGACATTTGCTATGACAAATGCCTTCTCAATTTTCTTTACGCATGTCTGGGCTTCTATGGGGTCCGTAGTTTCTTTGAACTCCGGCGGACCGACACTTTTAAAATCCTTAAAGGTAGTAGCTCGTGCTACTCCCAGATTTACTGGGATATTAGCCCCATTTCTATTAAACGCGGCTGTTAATAAATTAAAAAAATTCCTGCATTGGGTTAATCAGACCTCCTTCTGGTTGATTTACGTTAGAACCTTGATTTCGTTGCCCTCTTCTTGGCGGCATTTTGCTGTTACAATAAACTACACATTTCATTAATTTTCCTTTCTTATTACTTAGTTATTATTCAAGATTAAATAATAACTTCAACATCCATTACTCAGTATGTTCCATAAAAAAGCTTATATTGATTCATTCATCGTAGTATAATACTACATCAATTTATTACGCAGCCTAAGCTGATTACATTATCATCCCGCAATTGTTTTCCAAAAATTGGGATTTACAAAAGACTACCCTTTGATATACAAAAGAGGGTTTTACGTCACTACTTAGATACACAATTTGTACATATCTAAAACTACTCTAGCTATTACTAGAATGCATCTTCCTTAAGGCATTATTAAAATATGTCGTTGCCAAACAAGCGATAACATCCCGGCTGATAGTGTGTCGAGTCTGCCCAGCCTCTACCGGATACCCAGCTACCTACTGCTGGAAATCCTGATGAGAACTCCTATGGATATAGGACATTCTCCCTATCTTTTGTCTCTTGGTCTTTAGCTCCCCCTTGAGCTCAAAAACCTCATGCTTTAGCTCATGGACCTTGTCCTTGGCAAAAACCCGATCATCGTGTTCATATTCCCAGATCGACTCAACATCTGTCTAATCCTGTAAGACAGCCTGGAGCTCTGCTCATAACTCCTTCAACTCCTAACAATAGTGGAGGTTCCTGTCTAGCACTGCCATGAACAGTGACATCATAGACTCCCCTTGGGGTGTCTCTTCTGCAAGCGCTATAGGGTTGAAGGACAATACCTCCACCTCCTCTTCTATCATGCCATCAAATACCGACATGAAATCGGGGTCCTTTTAGTCTACAAACTCAATCACTACTATCTCTGGATCCTCTGCTATTGGGTTCGGTATAACCTCTATCTGGTTAACCGATTCTTCACTAACTGCCTGTACATCTCTATGTATTCCATTTACACCTGACATCTACACAAAATAATTAAGTTGATTAGTACACGTTAGTATAATAATAAAAACACATAACATATACATAATGCACTTTTATAACATTATTTTCTTCTTTTACTTCCTTAACTTCTCTTAAGGTTATGACTTAAGGTTTTAATTTCTCCCCCTTAAGTTTTATAACCTAATGCTTTGATACCAACCTGTGACGTCCCCAAATCTGGGTATCTTCTAACCCGATAGATGGTGCTACACTGTACTACCATTCACACTTACATTCAATTGAAAAGCCTCAAAGGAACGAATATGTCTTCTATATTTTCAAAATAATATTAACAATCCCCAGGTTCTTTATAACCATTACATTTGTTCTTGTCATAATATCAAGTATTATTATTACAAACCTATACTATTACATAGGTATTCTGCGGGTTCTTCTTCGCCTTTCCTTTATCCTTGCCGGATCCTTCGGTCCGTTCGGTCTTAGCTGCATTCATATGGTTCAAGCAAGAGTGAGCATGACTAGCTCAGCAAGTACAAAAATTCCATTTAATAATATGCATGAATCATACAAACCATATAGCTTCAATAACTGAACAATAGTTATGAAGTACTATCGATAATTCAAAATAACACTTCTCTCTTCTTTAAAACGTTTTACAATGACAATATTCAGTAAAACATCAATTTCGGTCCAAGACCTTTAGCATTTCCTACTTTCTTTGAAAAGGATGTCCCGGCACAAAGTCCGTAAGTCCAACATTTCTTACGAGCACGTCTAGCTGATCAGCCTATAGTACTCTATGTTGATCAACACTACATTCATTAAACGTATGTACGTTTAAGTTGTGGCAACCTCACGTGCTTGTCATTTGACGACAAAACATTTTTAGCATACTCAGTCTTCATTTGAAAACCACACCAATATAACTTAGTACAACATTGACTATACATTGATAGATTGTAAGAAATCCAACATATCATAGGTCTAGCCAAAAGAATTGGCTTTGACTTCATCATACAACAATTCATGCGTAAGAATACATGAAGCACAAAGCTTGCCCAGATTAAACATAGACAAGGGTTAGAATACTTGCCTTTAGCGTCTGCAAATGTATAATTACTTTTCGTTTGAGTCTTTAAAGTCTCTACAATACATGATCACATAACATAACACATTAGGTCATATATAATCAATTATGTTTACTACTATATCTTATCCTTCTTCTCAATCTAATAATGACTTAGATTCGTTACCATTGGTTCCGGCTTGCCGCTTATAGTTTACACCATTCTTACATTCACATCCGATTTGATTATGTTCAACCCTTAGTGATCATACATTAAGTGTCTAAAAATGTCTTATCAATGTTATAATTAAGCTTTAGAACATTGTTAATTAACTTACATTCTTACTCTACTTACAAACTTTCATTACTATCAAAACCCTAGAAATTTGGCGACGTGGCGCTTACCTTTTTCTTCTCTCTTGCTACTGCTTGTGCAAGAGTTAATAGTGGTCGGGGGTTAGTGCTGGGTCTTTGTCGCCGCACGAGTCCTACGGTCAGTAGATGATAGCAATGCACATTGCGCTACAACGCCACCATTATGCCTTGGGCTGGCGTCGCGGCGCCAGCTCTGCGCACCAGAGCTAGCTCGTTCAAGTCCTAATTGGCTCGTTCAAAAGCCATTATGTCACAAATCACATACTCTATTTGATAAGTTATATTTTCGACTTCGTTTACTCAAAATTCACCTATTGGTTCATTTTTAACGAAAAACGATAAATGTCCGTGAATGTTCAACGCTCGTTTCTTCGTTCTAAGTCGGAATTCGGCCATTTTCGAGCCCACAACTCTATAATGCCAAATAAGATTTGTTCCTATCGAAAACAAGCATTTCCGATCTCAACATCAAAATTCGACCTCTAATCCGAGAATTTCACGAATTCGATGATTATCGTCCAATCGGGAAAATCTCTGCATAACTTCGTTACTTATGATTTGATTATCATTTCAAATCGATTTTATCCATCATATTGATATATCAACCTATGTATCACATCAACTTATTTTCATGATAAGTTATGACTTATTCTTCCATGAGTTTATAACTTATCAAAGTATAAATTACTTATTATTCAATTATCATGACTTATGATAGATTAAATCTTTTAACCATCATTCTTACATACTTTCATCATACTAACTTCAATTATGTAAACATGTTACAAGACTTATAAGTTTATCATTAGTTCATAACTTACTCATGAATAAAGTACTTATTCTCGGCTTATTTAGGACTTAAGTCCTTATTTTATTTCTTCCTATCATTTCTTTGCATACATGATCATTAATCCACACTTCTCTTATCAACCTATAATGGTAGATATGGAAGACCAATGACATGAGATCATTACCTTTGTTGAACTAGCTTTCTTCGTCTCTTTTCTAACAAATGAAAGTAGATTATTCTTGCTTATTCTCTCTAACACTTAAGTTGCTTTGTAAGGGAATTTTTTTTTATTAAATTTGAACAAGCAAATAATGAATTCAAGTTTGGTATTTATAGGAAAACCAAAGTGAGGGCATATTAGACAATACACCAACCCACCTCCTTACTATTCCTTACTTAACTATTAAGTAAACTTGTTCATTACTATTATTACTTGGTCATTAATTAAGTTTCTTGGCCACCACAACACTTATCTAATACTTGGGCACCAAGATCATCCATGGGTTGCCCCATGGTTCAAACTTACCCATTCGATCATTACATAGGCTTAAGTTTAATTAACTTAGCTTATTCATTTGGGCTTGCATTAATTTGCTTTGGTCTTTACATTAACCAACACTTGGGCTATAACAGTATTAAATCTTGGGCTTTCATATTAAGTCAATTTAACTTTTCCATTAACTTCTTTTGGGCTTGCACTTTGTAACGACCCCAAAATTCATACAATATAATTCTCGACTTCGGTCGTTAATAATAAATTAAACCTCTAATTTTACATCATTAAACGATAATACAAACATTGAAATTTGCGGAATACTTAAAATTTTCTATTATAAACTATCCTCATTCCCAAAACCTTCAAGCTTTACCTCTAAATATCTCAGAATCATTTTAATACTACAATAGTTTACATCGCAAAACGATATTACAATTCAACATTAATACATTATTCAGAACCTTAAACATGGTTCAAATAATAATAACACAACCAAAGTGTATAAATCTTCAAGTATCACATTTGATTCATGTCTTTCAAGTAACACATAACTTTACCTTGAATCTTGAACCTGCAAAAGTGGTTATTTGCAAGGTTGAGCTCTACAGCCCAACAAAATCTAACAGTTTTCATGCATCACATAGCACATAATAACATGCTCAACATATATAACATGTGACGCCCCTAAAATAGGTATACATCACCCATCTTGAGTCACCAAATACATGGTACAAAATTCAAATACAACTTAATAATACAACTGTCGTGTGACATACGACAAAACATAAACTGAGAGTTTTATTACGAATATTATCTTCTAGATAGTATTCAACTCAAATGGAGTCCTCAATACATTTATTATCACACTATTTCATAGAATAGTGAGGACTACTAATGCTATCATCTGGACCGTCACTCCGTTCCCTGACTAGCCCCGGCTACGTTCTCATTTCCTGAAGAGGACAATGAAAGCAAAAAGGTGAGCTCAATTAGCCCAATAAAAAATATTATGACTAAGATAATGCTGAATAATTTATCGTTAGCCTTCAACAGTGTTAAACTGATAAAATATAACAAACATCAAGTTTAACTGTAGTGGAACAAACAATCCATTAGAACAGTCAAGTAGAAAATAAAATCTACTATCTTCTATGATTTAAAAGGTTTTTCATCACTTTTATCGCTGAGACTCAGTTTAATAAATAATCCACATCATCGAATCACCCCGCACTTTCTGACGAGGATATTCTTTAGTATCACGAGCACAAATTATCCATGCACTACAGGCCAAGGATATTCGTGTATTCATCAATGGTCATGATAATGCCAACAACTGTCCATTAATGCACTATGGGCTAATGAGAACTTTTACCACATCATTTGTAACATTACGGTCATGATTATACCGAATAATCCCTGGTCATAATCATACCAAGTCCATCTATGCACTACAGGCCACAAATGACTTTCAACATAATATAAACATAAGGATGATGAAAATGATATAAGAATTCAATAAAACAAGTTCAAGGATAAATTTTTAAAGATTTATAATTTAATTTATCCAGAAATCAATAACGTCCAAATTGTCAACATGATACTGCTTTGTGGAGTAAAATTCAAGAATAATATTATACCAAAAATAATTTGGACCGAAAATGAATCAATTTTTATCATGAATAGTACCCCGGGTGAATAGTACTCGAGTGAATAGTATCCCATGAATAGTACTTCAGGAATAGTAATCCTGTGAATAGTACTCCGACAAGAAAAGGTTAGAACTTATCAAGAATGCTCAGAATAATATTTTCGTGAAAAGATACTGGATAAAGTGCAAATATCAAGGATATTCTAATAATTTCATGGAGTTTAGAAGCCAAAACTTTAAAAATTCGAAATTTAAAACGAAATAATATTACTTACATACTATAGAGTATGGAAGAAAATATTATTTCAAGCGAATATTGAACAAAAATAACATCCTTTACCTTGAAAAGAAGAGTATTCCAAGCGGTATAAGCGGGATATTCTTGAAGAATACTTTCACTTGCTTTTCTACGCTCAAAGCTTTCTAAAACTCTAAAGTAATACCCTCAATATTATAGAAGAAAAATTCTCCGATTACAAATAGATTTTTCAATTTTAACCTAAGTGCTATTTATAGGAAAATGCTAGAACGCCATAGGAGACTAAAATAATATAATAATAATATTATTTTTCTTTTCCTACGCACATGTATTAGACCAGTTCAAGCACTCCATTCTTCAACCAAAAATTCAACACATTTTTCCACCAAAACAAAAGTGAGTCCCACCCATAATTTTAATAAAAAATATTTTAATTTCCAAAACTTCAACAATTCATAATAAATAGCCATTTTATCAGAAAAATACGAATTATATGTCCATTCCACGTGAAATCGAATTCTCTACAACTTTGTAGCTTTACGTTTTTCCAAATTCCAAACAGAAAATATCCAAAATTCATAAACGGATGATTTTCAACACCTCTTAAAATTCATAACAAATCATACGCTAATTTTTAACGGTTCAAAATTTGTGGACATATACTCAACTTATATATGTATAACACATCCAAAAATCACAACGATCCAACGGTCGGATTATAACTCACGCAATAGAGCTTTAAGAACGCCGATTTGATTTTTTAATACCTCCAATCCGATAAAATATTGATAAAATACCTCAGCATTAATTCCTTCATTTATAACCACATAAAATAAATATTTTCCTATCCATCATTTATGTCCACATAAAATAAATATTTCTTTATCATAAAAATCAATAATTAATTATTCACAAATAGTATTACAGAATCACAATAATGACAACCAGGCCATTCCCAGGAAAGAGGGGGCTTTCCGATAAGGATTTCTCCTTACTGGCGCGTAATTAGGTGACCAAACCTCTCATTGACAGAACTTTCTAGACATTGCCAATAATGCTATCTAATAATATTATTCAAATAATATGAATTATTGATTTGATAATGGGAAATACTGTGCAGTGACAATTATTGAAACAACAATAATATAAAATATCAACGCAACAATTATTGATTCAATAAAATAAAATATTGAACAGTAATTACTGTAACAATTATTGAGAAGTGCCTTCTTACGTAAGAATCAATAATTCAAAAATACTGTGCAATACCATGTACTATTGTGCAACAATGCGTATTACTGTATTTTAACCACCAGGTATTCTAACAGTGTTAACGGTAACAACTACGCCGTTATTTATAAAAAGATATTTTTGTCATTTTCTCAGTCTGACAATAATTCTGTTTGTGGGGTCCATCAATGATTGTGTCGTCGTACGAATATTTCCTGTTAAAACGAATATTCCCCGACCAATCGAATATTATATAACAATTTGCGTACTTTACAAAATTTATAAATATTACCCATAACTATAACATTATATCAAATTCACTCCATAATATTCAAAAATGATACTTATAGAAAATTTATCTTTATTCATAAAAGTTAGGGTCTTACAACCTCCCCTTCTTATGAAATTTTGCCCTCGAAATTAGGGTACGTACCTGGTATGTCGAAGAGGTAAGGATACCTTAATTTCATTTCAGATTCTAACTCCCAGGTCATTTCCTCAACATCGTGGTTTCTCCATAAAACTTTGACTTGAGGTATAACCTTGGAGCGTAAAATATGCTCTTTCTTATCCAAGATTTTAACAGGAACCTCTTCATACGTTAAATCTTCCGCTATTTTGTCCGGTTTTAAATCAATAATGTGGTTCGGGTCTTTCATATATTTATGTAACATAGATATGTGAAAAAGGTTATGAACACGAGACATACTTGGCAGTAAAGCGAGTCTATAGGCCACAGTTCATACTCGATTGAGGATTAAAAATGGGCTAATGAATCGAGGATTGAGCTTTCCTCTCTTTCCAAATCTCGTAAATCCTTTCCATGGAGCAACACGTAACAACACATAATCTCCAATATCGAATTCCACGTCTTTTCGATGAAGATCAGCATAGCTCTTTTGTCGATATTGTGAGGTTTTTATACGTTGTCTGATCGTTTGAATCTTTTTTGTAGTCATACATACTAACTCCAGTCCCAACAACGTTGCTTCACCAACCTCATCCCAGCATACTGGAGAACGACACTTTCTTCCATACAACGCTTTGAATGGAGCCATGCCAATACTTTCTTCATAACTGTTGTTGTAGGAAAACTCCACCAATGGTAAAAACTTGTCCCAACTTCCCTTAAAGTCAAGGACACATAGTCTAAATAGATCTTCAAGAGTTTGAATAGTCCTCTTTGATTGCCCGTGCGTTTGAGGATGATAAGTCGAACTAAATCGTAAATCCGTGCCCATAGCTTTTTGCAAACTAACACAAAATCTTAAAGTGAATCTTGGGTCTCGATTAGAAACTATGGATACCGGCATACCATGCAATCTTACAATCTCGTTTATGTATATACGAGCAAGACGTTCAAGTGTATAAGTTTCTCGTATAGGTAAGAAATGAGCCGACTTGGTCAATCTATCAACAATGACCCAAATCGCATCTATGCCTTGAGAAACCTTGGGAAGACCGGTAATGAAATCCATGGTAATGTGTTCCCACTTCCATTATGGAATTTCAAGTGGTTGCAATGGACCTTTTGGTACTTGATGCTCTGCCTTGACTCGTTGACAAGTTAAACACATTGAGATAAACTCCACTATCACTCTCTTCATATTACTCCACCAAAATGTATGTCAAAGATCATGATACATTTTGGTACTCCCAAGATGGATCGCAAACGGTGTGTTGTGAGCCTCCATCATGATTTTATACTTTAAATTAGGGTCGTGAGGAACACAAAGTCTGGAGTTGACTCGAAGTATTCCTTCTTCATCGATTCTTGCTTCCGGCATAGCACCTTCTTGCACTTTCTTCCTCATACGCATCAGCTCTACGTCTGTAGCTTGAGCAACTTTAACTTTATCGATTAAAGTCGGTTCTACTCGTATATTCGCCATCATGATGTGGGACCCTAGAGTATTTAACTCTATCTCCATCCGTTGCAAGTCATATAAAATGGGCCTTTGCGTTGACAATATCGCACTCGTACCCGCATATGATCTTCTACTCAATGCGTCAGCTACTACGTTCGCTTTACCAGGATGGTATTGAATGGTATGATCATAATCTTTAAACAGTTCAAGCCAACGTCGTTGCCGCATATTGAGTTCCTTTTGGGTGAAGAAATATTTTAGGCTTTTATGATCCATAAAGATCTCCACTTTCTCCCCATACAAATAATGCCTCCAAATCTTTAGTGCAAAAACAACTGCTGCCAACTCTAGATCATGAGTAGGATAATTCCTCTCATATTCTTTGAGTTTTTGTGAGGCATAGGCTATCACTTTTCCATGTTGCATGAGAACACATCCTAACCCTTTGCCCGAAGCATCACTGTAGATGATAAATCCCTTCGAGCCAGATGGTATTGTCAGAACATATGCTGAAATGAGTCTCCTCTTGAGTTCTTGAAAAATCTTATCACATTCCACGCTCCAACCAAATTTTATATCTTTCCGAGTCAGCTAAGTTAATGGAGTAGCGATTGAAGAAAACCCTTCTATGAATCTCCGATAATAACCAGCTAAGCCAAGAAAGCTGCGTACTTCGGTCACTGACTTAGGTTGCTCCTAGCGTTGAATAGCTTCAATCTTTGTCGGGTCTACAGATATTCCATGACTTGATACTACGTGCCCAAGGAATGCTACTTCCTCAAGCCAGAACTCGTATTTCTTCAACTTGGCATAAAGCTTGTTTTCACGAATCTTTTGGAGTATTAACCTTAAGTGTTGCTCATGATCTTCATGGCTTTTAGAATATATGAGGATGTCATCAATAAAGACGACAACAAAGTGATCCAAATATTCCTTGAATACTCGGTTCATCATATCCCTGAAGGCAGTAGGAGCATTAGTCAATCCAAAAGATATGACTAGGAATTCATAATATCTGTACCGAGTTCTGAAAGCCGTCTTTGGAATGTCATCAATTCTAATCTTTAACTAATGATATCCAGAACAAAGATTGATCTTTGAAAAGAATTTGCTGCCGTGCAACTAGTCAAACATGTCATCAATACGTAACAATGGGTACCTATTTTTGATGGTGACATGATTAAACTCCCGATAGTCAATACAAAGTGGCATACTCCCATCTTTCTTCTGCACGAATAGAACAGGAGCACCCCAAGGAGACGTACTAGGACGAATGAAACTGATGTCTAACAATTCCTGCAATTAGGTCTTTAACTCTTGAAGTTCAATAGGAGCCATTCAATATGGGGCTTTGGAAATGAGTTTGGAACCGGGTACAAGGTCGATACAAAATTCAATTTCACGCTCTGGGGGTAGGCCAAGAATTTCTTCAGGGAATACGTCATGAAATTTATTAACAATAGAAATATCATTCAAAATTAACGTATTTTTGTTTAAATCCGTAAGATGAGCTAAGAAAGCTTGACATCCGTTTTTCAGTAAACGAATAGCTTTATGCCTTGAGATGACAGTGATTGATTTTAATGGTTTGGTTGCTTGAATTCATATAATAGGAGGGGCATTTGTCACCCAACTGTCCTAACCCTAAGAAGAACTAAGGGTGTTTTATCTGTGGGTCATTGGACCACATGGCAAGAAATTTCCCAAAGAAGGGTATAGAGGGAAATAAGGGTTCTAGTAGTGGTAAATTAGCCATTACGGGACCAACACCATCAGTGGGTAGACCCTCAGCTCGTACGTTTAATATGACTGTCCAAGATGCGATTCCATCAATGGATGTTGTAGCAGGTATCATTCCGGTCAATGAGATAAATGCTTATGTGCTATTTGACTCGGGTGCTACTTGTTCTTTTATAGCATGTGAATTTGCTAAATGATTAGGTTTAATCCCTGAAAAGTTACCAATACCTTTAGACGTTAAGGTAGCCAACGAAGAGATAATCCCCATTGAACATATTCATAAGGATTGTTGCGTAGATATTAGAGGGAATAAGTTATCGGTAGATTTGGTACCAATAAGGTTAAAAGAATTCAATGTAATTCTTGGTATGGATTGGTTGGTTAACCATAAGGCCATAATAGATTGCCATAGGAAAAGTTTAAACCTTCAGCTTTCTAAGAAAACCAAGTTAGTGTTCTTCGGTAGTAAATCACCGAGACGCTCTTGTTGTCTGTCGATGACACAAGCTAAGAAGATGTTGAGAAAAGGGTGTATAGGTTATCTGTGCCATGTTGTGGATACCCAAAGAGTGGGAACATCCTTGGACCAGATAGCTATAGTGCCAGAGTTCACGAATGTATTTCCGGAGGAGTTATCGGGTATTCCACTGGACAGGGAGGTTGAGTTTGTAATTGATCTGTTACCAGGTACGTCATCAGTTTTAAGGGCACCATATCAGATGGTGCCAGTTGAGATAAAGGAGTTAATGGTTCAATTACAGGAAATATTTGATATGAAGTACATTCAACCAAGTGTGTCTCCTTGGGGAGCACCGATATTGTTTGTAAAGAAAAAAGATGGGTCGTTAAGACTTTGTATCGACTATCGATAGTTGAACAAGTTGATGATTAAGAATAAATACTCGTTGCCCAGGATCGATGATCTATTTGATCAGTTGAAAGGGGCAAAGTATTTTTCTAAGATAGATTTGCGCATGAGGTATCATCAGTTAAAGGTGAGAAAGGAGGATGTACCTAAGACGGCGTTTAGAACTCGTTATGGTCATTACGAGTTTTTGGTGATGTCGTTTTGGTTGACTAATGCGTCAGCCGCATTTATGGATATGATGAACAGAGTGTTCAAGATATTTTAGTCTATTCAAAGACGCCAGAAGATCATCCAGAACACTTACAGATAGTGTTGGAAACGCTAAAAAAAGGAGAAGTTGTATGCGAAATTCACGAAGTGTGAATTTTGGCTTGAGCGAGTGCAGTTTCTAGGACATGGTATTGATAAAGATGGCATTTCTGTTGATCCAGCAAAAGTAGAAGCAGTTAATGAGTGGGAGCAACCAAAAACGCCAACTAAAGTTCAGAGTTTTCTGGGGTTAGCGGGATACTATAGAAGGTTCATTCCGAACTTTTCTAAAATAGCTACTCCGTTGACGAATCTGACAAGAAAGTCAGTGAAGTATGTGTGGACTGAAAATGTGAGGACAGTTTTCAGGAGTTGAAGAAGAGGTTAAGTGAGGCACCTGTATTGTCTTTACCCGACGATACAAGAAATTTTGTAGTGTATAGCGATGCTTCGCATAAAGGACTGGGTTGCGTGCTCATGCAGCATGGTAAGGTCATTGCGTATGCGTCAAGTCAATTAAAGGATTATGAGAAGGTATAACCTACTCATGATCTGGAATTGGCAGCTGTAGTTTCTGCCTTAAAGATATGGAGGCATTACCTATATGGTGAGAAGTGTGAGATATACACGGACCACAAAAGTCTAAAATATATCTTCACACAAAAGGAGTTGAACATGAGACAGAGAAGGTGGTTAGAGCTAATAAAAGATTACGACTGTGATATTTTATATCATCCGGGAAAGGCAAATGTAGTAGCCGACGTGCTAAGTAGGAAGGGTAGAGAGAAACTGTTAATGTTAACAACTCAGAATGAGTTAGTAACAATGATGGAAAGAATGGAGCTAGAAGTTAAGTTATCAGAAGAAACGGTGGAAATGTTATTTTCCATGGAAACCCAACCGACCATAGTGGAGCGGATTAGGGGAGTACAATTGAGTAATGAGGAATGCAAGCAGATACAGAAGAGGATAGAAGATGAAGAGAAGACTATGTATAACCTCGATAAGGAGGGATTACTTCGTTTTGAAGGAAGAATTTGGGTTCCGAATGATCCCAAATTAAAAGAGGTGATAATGATGGAGGCCCATAATTCGAGGTACTCGATACATCCCGGTAGTACGAAGATGTATCAATACCTTCGTCAGAACTTTTGGTGGACGAACATAAAAAGGGAGATAGCAGAATACGTTAGTAGGTGCTTAACTTATCAAAAAGTTAAGGCTGAACACCAAAGACCTAGAGGATTGTTGCAACCGTTAGAAATTCCAGAGTTGAAATGGAAGCATATCACAATGGATTTTGTGGTGGGACTTCCGACGACAAGGAAAGGATACGATGCTATTTGGGTGATAGTGGATCGATTGACGAAATCGGCTCATTTTCTACCAATAGGAGTTAGGTATAACCTAGATCAGTTAGCTACGTTGTGTGTCAAGGAAATTATTTACAGACATGGAGTACTTGTTTCGATTGTGTCAGATCGTGATCCACGATTCACATCGAATTTTGGAGGAGTTTGCAAGAGCAAATGGGAACGCAGTTAAGATTGAGTACGGCGTATCATCCTCAGACGGCTGGTTAGAGTTAATGGACAATTCAAACGCTTGAAGATATGTTAAGATCTTGCGTTATGAATTTCAAAGAGAGTTGGGATGAATATCTACTGTTGGTGGAATTTTCGTACAACAATAGTTTTCACGCTAGTATAGGCATGCCGCCTTACGAAGCGTTATATGGAAGGAAGTGCCAAACTCCATTATGTTGGGATGAGGTGGGTGAACATCGGTTGTTGGGACCTGAGATGGTTCAGCAAATGGCGGACATGGTGAAGATAATACGTGCTCGATTAGTTGCGGCTCAAGATAGGCAGAAAAAGTATGCAGATCCTCAAAGAGAGAAGCGAGAATTTGATGTAGGATCTTTTGTTTTTCTGAAAGTATCACCTTGGAAGGGGAAGATACGTTTTAGGAAGAAAGGGAAGTTAAGTCAAAGGTTTGTAGGACCTTTTGAGATATTAAGAAGGGTAGGAGAGGTGGCTTATGATGTAGCCTTACCTCCAGAAATGGAACGCATTCATAATGTGTTTCGAGATGAGATGAAATATCTGATAATATTTTATTTATGGTAAACGAAGTTTTCGCCTGCGGACTTAAAACCTAAGGGTTGAGTATATTGATTTTAGAGAAGGAAATGAAATGCGTAGAAGGAATTGCGTTATGGTTAAAGCGGGTGTTATACAATTATGATACTATTTAGTATCTATGTATAATATGATGAGTTAATACGGGGTACAATACGATTATGGTACGAGTATTATACGGAGAGAATACGTGAATTATATGTACGGAATACTAATTATATTATAGAATTAAGTTAAGACTTAATGTTAATTCATTTGGGTTGAATTATGTTCAGTCCAATCAATTGAATGAGCAAGCCCAAGGGATTATTGTGCTAAGCCCAAGTCAAGGCCCAATATTAGATTGGTTAAGCCCAATACAAGAAAATCAAACCGTGGATCGAACCGGTGGCTCACCGAATGGGTAAAACCCATGGGGCAACCCATGGGGATGACCCATGGGGTGGTGGGCCAGCCACTTGATGTGCAAGGCAAGCAAATCACTTGGTCACCAAGTATTTTACTTGGTGACAAAGTGTTGAATAGTAAGGAGGTGGGGTGTTTAGTCCATTTTGCCCTCCATTTCATTTGCTTATAAATAGAAAGCTAGAGTTGGTCATTTGAAGGTTTTTCGAGTTTTCAACCTATATTTGAGAGAGAGAGAGAGAGAGAGCTAGACTCAAGCAAATAATATACTTTGAAGCTTTGCCTTAGAGTTTATCAAGAACACTTAGAGTTCTTAAGGTAACATTCCTTATTTCTCATTCCATCTCTTTTGGTTTTCTTTTAGTATGGAGAATCATAAATGGGTGGTGTATGTATTGTATGGGGTAATAAGAATGACTTACCATAGATTAAATCTCTATAAGTCATGAAATCATAGAAATCATAAGGTTTGATATAGTTTTAAACCATGAAATTATTGATTGTTAAGATTGATTGTTGATAAACAATTGAACTCCATCAAAACATTAATATGTGCATCTTGCTTGGTTAGGATGTAGATATGAAGTCCATGGAGTATTCCACGTGATTTGGCTTAGAGAACATTAGTAACGAAGTTATGGCGAATTTCATGGAAATAGATGTTAAACGACTAAAATGTTGAAATTCTGGATTGGTAGTCGAAAGTTAACGTGAGACTTAAAAATGTTGAATTTCAATGTCAACATGTGAGATAGGGTATTTAAGTGTTGAGGGTTCGAGAATCGTCGGATTCCAACTTAAAATGAAGAAAACGAGCATTGAACGCTCATTAACGTTTACGAACGCTTAGAAATTGAACTCAATACTGAATTTTGAGTTAATTGATACAAAAGTGTTTAATTCTTATATGAAAACGTAGAGTATGCCATTTATGCTGTGTAGGCTTTTGAACGGACCAAATCGGACTTATAACGAAGAAGTTATGGCTCCGAGAATCTCACTAAAATTTTTATCTGTTGAAAAATTTACGTGTTTGGGATCTGGCCAGCGGCCACTAGACAGTGTTAAATCTTTGCACTTGACAAAGACCGTCATAATAGTATAGTTGGTTATTTGCTAAATGGCACTGCATGATTACCATCGTTAGAGAAAAGTCTAGTGCTTGCAGTTGTTTGAGACCGGATCATGCCACTATTAATTGGGCGCCTAGCGCTAGTCTTGTACTAAGGTTGTCATGTATTTGCTTAGCGAGTGCATGGCTTTTAATAGAGAACTTAGGTTTTGAACTTCAATTGTTCATAGATCTATAAGGGTAATGTTTGTACACTTCATAAGTGTATTAAAACTATTCCTACACTACATATACTAAGGTATATGGTATTGAACTTAGGAATTGAATGCATGTTCGTAAGTGATGAATGATGAACAAGAAGTGTTATCGATGAACCCTAATCGGTAAACCACGTTGGTACTTTGCCAATGATAATAGAGTCTGGTTAATAACGAAAGTCTATTAATAAGCCAGAATGAAAGGTAATAAGTCGAGTTGACTTTATTAATGATATTAAGTTAACTAAGACATAGAAGAGAAAGAAGTTGGTAGGAACAATGTGAATAATTGTTTGATAGCTAATTACAGTGTGCTATGTAAATATATCATATAGATTATATAAAGACTGTGGTCAATCAAATAAGTTATTTGAAGACGCTGAAAGGTAATTTTTCTTAACGCTTGTCTAACCTTCAAGTTATTCAAGTTTTATGTGATTCATTGTATCTTTGCATTGCAATGGGTTTTTAAAGAAAGGGTCAATTCAGTTTTAACTTCGGCTGACTACTCGTAAGATATAGATTGATTAATATTCATATCTTTCTATATAGAAATGTTAACGCTATCCTATGCCAAGTGATTGGTACGGATGTGAAGGTAAGGTTTGTCTATGAACAAACAAATGTAATTTTCATCAATTATTCGATGGGCACGTGAGTTTGCCAAATATTAAACGTAAATACGTTTAATGAATGAGTGTTGATCAACATAGAGTACTATAGGCTGATCACCTAGAAGTGCTCGTAAGTAATGCAGATGTACAACCTTAGTGCTGTGATATCCTTTTCAAGTATGAAAAACAAAAATTCTTTTGTTCATGGTCTATTGGCCAGGGTTCGTAATTCTAATCTACTCTATACTTTGGGAACTGATGATATGAAATGCTAAAGTATTATTGTTTCATAATACTTCATAACTATTTGTTCAGTTATGTATGAATTTGTCATATAATTCACGAATGTGGTATTACTGTTATCCTTTGTTAAACTTGATGAGCTTGTTATTCTCACTTCTTGCGTGAATTATATGATTGCAGTTAAGGATGAACGTACTGAGAATGCTAAGAGATATAATGGCAAAGCTAAGATGGATTCTTAGCCATCGTGTAATAGATTAGTATGTTTGTATGTATTATACATTATGAACAATGAACGATGTAATCGGTTTATGAACCTGGGAAGGATTATACTTTGATTGTAATAAGAAGATAGTAATTACATTCATCATGTTGTATTTCAATGAAATGATTGTATAGTTATGAGTATAGTGTAGCACCATATGTCGGGTTGGAAGATACCCAAATTTGGAGGCGTCACAAAGATTGCGTTAATCAACCTTGCTATAGCTATTGATTAGAAATTTTATTACCTCTTAATCTCCAAATGTTAATATACATGAGTCAACTGATCCCATCACTGCTAAAGCTTCAAATTCTTAACTGTTGGAACTTTAGCTTTTATTTAGCGCTTGAACAATCTTACAGTGGAGCCCAAAACCTCAGTTTTAATTTGTGGCATTCAAACATTTAACATGATATAAACCGAGGTTCTAGGCTCCAAAAGAACTTCAAGCATGGCATGCCACAACCTTTTCTTTCACAAGATTATCGAAAAGAATAACATTAACTGTAAAGAAATTTAGGGAAAGATTATAGAGTATTGAACATTCTGATCCTGAACTCTATGAATAAACAGGTTAAAAATAGAGATATATTTATTGTTGTCTTGAGGGCATTATATCAAAAAAAAAACAATAGATTGTAAAAGTTATTAGTTTAGTAGTTTGGTATAATCATAATCATCATATTTGAGGAGATGAATAATTCAACTATTATATTGTAATGTTGTAATGTGAATGATTTTAAATGATGTATATAATATTTTTATATTTTAATTTGTATTGTATTTGTGTTTGTTGAATAAATGTGCATTATTAATTAAGTTTTTTTAATATAAAAAGGTTATAGCGACGGTCATCGACTTTAGCTATAGTTTTCTATAAAACACTGTCCTATAGCGACGGTCGCTGAGCGTCGCTATAGACATCTATAGCTATGGTCATGATCATAGCAATAACTTTCAGCGACCATTAGTAAAGAGAAAATACACGATTTTATCATGACCTATAGCGATGGTCGCCGACCGTTGCTATAGGCCAAAAGACCGTCGCTAAAAGCTTTCTGGATAAACCCTGGCGATGATTTGTCGGACATCGTCGCTAAAACCTTTAGCGACGGTCTTTAGGCCTATAGCGACGGTCGACGACCGTCACTATAGGCCAATTTTCAAGTAGTGAAGGTTGAGAATCAAAGAAGGAGAAGAAGTAGGGTAATCATCTATTCCAATAATCAAAGAGGTAATAACATATTCTACAAACTCTAGTATATGTGTTCTTGGAGTTTTCTTTGGAAACATGGATTTTATGGGATAATTTGATAGAAATAGTTGTTATATATATGTTGGTAGATGATTATAATCTATATATGTTGTCTAGAAATGATTTTCAGAAATCAAAATCCATGGAAACATGTTTAGGACGAAGAACTTGGTTATGTGATAATATATGTATTTTGGCTTACTTTGAGATTAAAATTAGTGGTTGAATCATGTGTTAACTTGTAAATTTGCAATGGTTTGTGTTAATACATTCAAATACAAAAATAATGCAATTAGAATGAATCAATTTGGCTGAATAACGAATTCGTAGTGTATAATTTCGTTAAAGACGTTAAAATATGGGATTTTAAGTAAACTTGGAATTTGAGAGTTCTAATTCGGTTTCTAAGTAATTTTAGTTGTTTTAATAGTTATGTATATATCTTATATGATTCTGGTAAGGTTTATAATGTATGGGTTTATCCATGATGTTGTGGAATTGAAGGAATTGGAGTTTTGGGTTGATGAATAGTGCTAAAAGCCGAATGTAGAGTTCTTGTCTACTCACCAGCGCAGCTGCGCAGGTGCTAAGGCAAGGAATGGCGCAGCTGAACTAGGAAGGCAAGGAACGGCACAGCTGCGCCCTCTCCTGGAAGAATCTGTTTTGTGTCTTTTATTTTTAGTCCATAACATGTTATTATAACTTAGTCAAATGAGCATGATAATGTGTTAGGCTTATAGTAAGATGTTATAACATATTGTAGTGATGATATAATACTAAATATGAAGATTGAAATTTATTGATTAATAAGTTATATAAGATTGAAACTCGACATTTTAAGAGTTAAGAATGTGATTTGGATTCTAAAAGTCTTATGTTATATTTTAGTGAGTTTTCAGATTCGTGTTATGTGGTTGATTAATATCGTTAGACCTTAAGCTAAAGGTTATAACTTAACTAAGATGAGAATTGAATCTATGAGGATAATGTGTATGTAGCTAATTGATGTGATAATCCTAATGGTATGTGTAGGATATTGGAGTACGTGAGTTTTAATTATATAGCTTACGCAAGAGGCAAGTTTCCTAACCTTTGCTACTTTATTATTCAACAATGTTTTCTTTTCACCGTTATTTTGTTATACTTATGGAAGTCTCCTAACCTTACTTTTACGTTATACAAGTTTCTTGAATCTATTATTCAATTGAGCAAGTTCTCTAACCGTAATATTTCATTATGCAAGTTTCTGTTCCTAACTTGTTATTTTGATGCAAGTTCTTTAACCCTAAGTTATTGTTGAGGAAGTTTCTAAACTCTACTTTTTATTGAGCAAGATAATTAATCTTTGTTTCTTCATTTCAAACGAGATTACTTTGGTTATTCAAAGTTTGTAATTTTATTGTAAGCAAGGTGTTTATTTTTCTACGAATAATTATTGTTTTATCATTGATCACCAATGTCATTGTACAATCTTACATTGTTGTACCGAACTTTTAGTTGACTAGCCACCGTTCAATTAATTCAGCTAATCCTTAGTTGATGAATGTTCAATAATATCAATCACCCTTGAAGTCAATCCAAACCAAACTTCCTTTGGTTTTCTTATGTACTCCTATAGTTTTGAAAGCTTATAGTCGATAACTAACACTTGTTCAATTTAGAAACCATTGGTACTCTGAGAACTGCTGAGAACCTGTGACGCCCCTAAATTCGAACCTCCACTTGGTCACTCAAATTCGGTTCATCACATTCTCATGATAACGCCATAATAACTAAAATCATACATTCACAACAGAAAATCTAAATTTGAATAATATACAATGATTTATTAAAATTATTCCCCCAAGTCTCGCAACATACAGCACTTAATAGATTACATAATAGTATCGAATAAGGACCTATTACATAATCCTACTTAAGTTTAAACATAGTTTGCAAATATTCTTAACATAACATAATAGTTTTTAAACATAAAAGGAACAAGCTAGTCGGTAGCCTTGCCCTTGCCCTTGTCTGTTCCAGAGACACCTCCCTGTTCCTCCTTAACTGAAAGGTTTTAAGTAAGCAAGGATGAGCACAATTTGCCGAACAAGTAATATACAACAAGGTTGAAGGATATAATATCACAAGGTTTGAAATATCGAAGTGTCATTTCTAGGATAGTTCCAAGTGTCAGAATAACACCATGGAGAAGGAATATCAACAATTCTTGGAATAAGAATGACAATTTAATATCAACAGATATATATGAATTCAACGACTAACAATATATCCAACTAGATTAACATTTTATATTGAGTAGTCTCTAAGGACAATTGAACTTCCACTAGAGTTACCAATACTAAACTGATAACCCAAAAATATCAAGCACTATAGATGATCAGTCTACAATACTTTACGTTATGCATAACACCACAATAATATTCATTCATATGTTGGGGTTTCTAACGACATACACTCCCCTTACCAAAAGGGTTATCCAACTCAGTTTTCAAGATTTCTGCACCAATCAATTGGTTTGGACAGCTTCTATAAACATGCATATAGTTTAGCCGAATCAAATGGCATCGACTCTTTCACAATATTCAAGAACAATACTAAGTTCAACATGAATAATAACTCTCACAAGAATTTAAGCATACTACTTCGATTGAATGAATAAATAGAATAACTTGCATTCAAAGAGATGTGTTTTAGATACTCTTACGGTATTCGTTTAATAAAGTAATGCAAGGGTTTAGGATACTTTCTCAATATAAATTTGTGTACGGTTAGAGAAACTTGCCTTAAACGTAGTTTACCTACGTTAATAAATCAACACTTTCGAATCAAGCTCGACACGATTCAAGTATGCACATATGGTAAAAAATCAGTTTATAAGTCATCATGAATCAAATACTTAATTACTTCATAAGCAAATCAAGAATGCCCAAGTTTAATGTCTTTTCACCTATGAACATTTACCATATAAAGCAGACACTAACTTATTACATATGCATCAGTAGGTTTTAGATTACTTTTAGCAACATAGGCATCACACAATTTACTGTCCAAAAATCAGATCTTACCATCCCATATTCCAAACTGGCGCAGTTGCGCCATGGCTAAGCCTAGGACCTGCGCAGCTGTGCCATCCTCTAGCCAAGCCAAGACTTAGCTATTTACTTATGGTTTCTGTCCGGCTTGACCAAAACAATTACACATAATATATTTGTCATGTTAAAGGTCCTTTCATGCTCCATAAGTCAATCTAGGTTCCTTCTTTCATAATAGAATTCTAAATTGATCATTTCAACAATTTAAGGCCATTCGAGGTCATGAACTCACAAGGTCTATCATGCTTGCTTTCTAAACATACAAGATAGTTATAAAACTCATATTAGACATGCTTGTGTATATTCATAACACATACGTAAAACTAACACCGCTTTAGTTGAAAATAGACTTCGTTCATGCTTTTCTTGAAATGTGATACATAAGCATGGTATATATATGTTTATGCTATACCAGTGAGTCTAAGAGTGTCATCATACATGATCACAAATGTCAGATTCTAGTCTGCATGGTAGCTTGACAACATTCACATTCTAAGCTTACTAGTAGGTTCAACATGTTCATTCTTCGTTACTAATTATATAAACACAAGCTAAAGGTTTATTCATGCATTTCTAAGTCATACTAACATGCTTGCAAAGTTAGAATATACATCATGTAGAAATCATACATGTTAGTTTACTAGGCTAAGCTTTTTCTTGAAAACATTTCTAACAGAAGGCTTAATATGTTTGATCATGCTCAAAGGAACTATGTACACTACATCATGCTCATCAATGTGCAAAATCAGTCATGTATGGATTACTAGGTTCACAATTTGTAGAACATTATCTTTAACATAGTTTGTCTTGAAAACTTAAAGTCCAAATCTCCATTTAAACTATATGCCTTCGTTAATCATGCAAATCTATTAAAACATGCTCCACTTAGCATAATATACTTACACATACACATTATAATTCATAGTACTATATTAGATTTCAAAACAGAAACCAAAAACTAAACTTAGCAACCAGGTAGCAGTGTAAGGCTTACGCTTCATCTCGATCTGAATACATCGTAGTCATTGCGCCACACTTGGTTCGAGCAAAGAACAGTTGGTTTCGGCAACTGTTCAGCCTAAACATAGAATTTACCCACTAAATTGATTCTAAACACTCATGTATCAGTTTAAACATGCTTATAAGGCCATATAACAACTATATGATCATTACCCAACTTCATTAACATGCAATTCCATGAATTCAAGAATTTGAATTTTAAGAGTTCAAGAACTCTGTTTACAGAAACTGAAATTAGAAGCAAGGAAGAGGAATTATACCTCTACAAAAGTGAAAGGAACTTGCTCCAATGAACTCTTAAGCTCTAAGAATGCTTGTAAGCTCTCACCCTCACACTTGACAAATATCAGCAATGGCAATTGAAGAAGGAGAGTCCATATATATAGAAAACCCATTACACAGACATTGCAATTTCCCATTTAATCAAACCCATGGATTGTAAGATTGCATGAAGGTTAAGAAGGAATGGTTGGATGGTGGTTAAAACTCATCATAACCACCACTCCCTACCATGATCATTGCCTAGCAAGCTTGGAAGGAAGAAAAGAGAAAAGGCCATAGCCTTTTGGAGAATACGTGAATTAGCTTTGAGTTACTATTCATTGCACTTGGTGACACTAATTATGGGACAAATGAAGTCTCAGCAATAAACCTAGCTCCATTCCACTTTGTTATTTGGTTAATAAAAATGGTTTTAATGTCCAAGTGTTACTATATTAGGAGAAATAGGGTTATTTATATACTAATATCATATAATTTATGTACATTAAATATACGCAATAAAATAATGTAGTCAGGTATTATTGTCCGGGTAGTTTTATAATCAACTCTACTACCTACATAACCACATGATAACTTATGTCATAGTTTTAATAATTTATGTTTCAAGGCAGTAGATGTAATATGAAAATGTAACATACATATAATCCATGTACATTTTATTTTAATGTCTACCCACATATATATGGTTACTTACACATTTCATGATATATTTATATCATATAGTTTCCATCAATCTCAACATATGGTTACTATATATAGTATAGTCACATAAATGTCACACCTCACTATATAATATAGTTGTATTATTGCTCATATGCACATAACTATTTTAATAATATTATATTACTAACTTACTTATTTATTTAATAACTGTACTTATGGATCTCCATAACTATTAATTATCTATATAATTCTTATTATACTTATAGATATATTGCAACACTAATAATCACATATTACCATTATCAAGTAATCAATATCCTACCACAATCAATTAATATTAATTAATTGCTTAATAATTCCTTCGTCAAACATAACGTACCTTATTTCATGGTTTATTAATGTTACACACGCCACATAATTGTCCTATTTTGTTTCCAAAGTAGAAAAAAAATTCATTTTCTCCATCGACCATTGGGCACCGGTTGTGCCCGTTTTATCTTCTTTGGACTACAGACGTGATACCTTGCATACCTTAATGATCTGGTGGTTTGGTTTAACTTCAAATTGTTAATTTTCAACGCTAAATTCATTTATACGACATGAATTAATGTCCACAAAGGTGTCACTACACGTCTATGAGTGTATTGATTACTTATATGAAATCACATAATCATTCCCGATTAATCTTCCTAATTCTCGTTTTAATCTACTGAATGGATTTCCTCTTTTCACATTATGCCACACAAGGCATTTCACAATCCTCATTGTCACTTCACACATCTTAATACACATTGGTCTAATACGAATCAATTGAATTAACCAACTCACAAAATAATAACACTTTTATTCAAAGAAATTTCATTTCCATTAATATATTCATTTAATAATACGTGGAAATTCTTGGGTATTACATCCTCCACCCTCATAAAAATTCCGTTCCAGAATTGCCACAAGGTTACACAAATAGATGGGGATAATCCCTCATCATCCTATCTTCTAACTCCCACGTTGCCTCCTCTACATCGTGGTTACGCCAAAGTACTTTTATAGAAGAAATAACTTTATTTCTTAAGGCTTGCTTTTTCGTATCTAGAATTTGGACAAGAATTTCTTCGTACGCTAAGTTCTTCTGCACTTGAATGGGTTCATAAGAAATCACGTGTTTGTAGTCGGGCTTGTACGGACGCACCATGGATATGTGAAACACATTATGGATGTGTTCCAACTCAGGTGGTAGTGCAACTTTTTGTGCTACTTCGCCCACTCGCTTTAGTATCTCGAATGGTCCTATGAATCTTGGACTCAGTTTTCATTTCTTGCCAAAATGGATCTTTCCCTTCCATGGAGATACTTTTAGGAATACGAAACTGCCGTCTTCAAAGTATCGGTCTTGCCGATGTAAGTCTGCATACTGCTTCTGGCGATCTTGAGCTGCTACTAGCCTAGCTCTTATCATTGTCACAACATCCGCGGTTTGTTGTATTAACTCTGGTCCAAGTATTCGTCGTTCTCCGACTTCGTCCCAATATAATGGCGTTCTACACTTCCTTCCATAAAGAGCTTCATACAGTGGCATGTCGATACTCGCATGGTAACTATTATTATACGCAAATTCGACTAAGGGTAGGTGGTCGTCCCAATTTCCCTTGAAGTCCATCATGCAAGTCCTAAGCATGTCCTCTAGCGGTTGTATTGTTCACTCACTTTGTCCGTCTGTCTGTGGGTTATAAGCAGTACTAAATCGTAACTGTGTTCCCATCCTCTCTTGCAAACTTTTCCTGAATTTTGACTTGAAACGTTGGTCTCGGTCAGAAACAATCAACACCGGCACTCCATGTCGTGAAACAATTTCCTTTATGTATAGACTCGCTAATTGATTTAAACTGTAGTGGATATTGATAGGTAGAAAATATGCAGTCTTCATAAGTCGATCCACTATAACCCAAATGGCGTCCAAACCTTTCTGCGTGACTGGAAGTCCTACCACGAAATCCATCGTAATATGTTCCCAGTTCCATTATGGTATTTCCAATGGTTGTAGTAAACCACTCGACCGCTGATGCTCTACTTTTATACATTGACAAGTCAAACAACTATTAACGTACTCCGCGATTTCTCGTTTTAAGTTTGGCCACCAAAAATGTTGCTTCAAGTCCCGGTACATCTTTGTGCCTCCCAGATGAATGGAATACGTTGTATTATGAGCCTCGTTCAAAATATCCTCTCTTAATTCGGCTACCGCTGGTACCCACTCTCTCCCTTCAAATCTTAAGATACCGTCTTTATCTATTCAAAATTTTTCTACCTCATTTTCCGTGATCCTCTTTCTGATTTTCTTACATTCTCCATCTTTCTCCTAGGCTTCTTTTACTCTATCCAACAATGTCGGACAAGCTTCCATTACAAATAGCTTCTCTTCGGACCTCTCGGGTCCCTTCACCTCCATTTCCAACTTCTCAATATCTCTTATTAACTCGTCAGTCGAAACAATTTCTCCCTTCCTTTCCTGTTCAGAGCGTCGGCAACTACGTTTGCTTTCCCCGGGTGATAAATAATTTCACAGTCATAATCTTTGATTAATTCTAACCACCTCCTCTGACTCATATTCAACTCCTTCTGTGTGAAGATATATTTCAAACTTTTGTGGTCCATGTATATCTCACATTTCTCCCCATACAAATAATGCCTCCATATCTTTAACGCAAAAACTACTGCCGCTAACTCTAAGTCATGAGTAGGGTATCATTTTTCGTAATCCTTCAATTATCGTGCTGCATACGCAATGACTTTACCGTGTTGCATTAGCACACAACTCAGTCCTCTATGCGATGCATCACTATACACCACAAATCCTCCCGTATCATCTAGTAATGATAATACAGGCGCCTCGCTCAATCTCTTCTTCAACTCTTGAAAACTCTCTTCGTATTTGTCGGTCCATAAATATTTTACCGTCTTCCTCGTCAAATTAGTTAACGCGGTCGTTATCTTAGAAAAATCATGGATAAATCTTTGATAGTACCCAGCTAACCCTAAAAATCTTCTCACCTTCGTCGGAGTTTTCGGTTGTTCCCAATTACTTACTTCTTCAACCTTTTTGGGGTCTACTGAAATTCCATTCTCATCCACCATGTGGCCTAAGAATTGAACCTTCTTCATCCAAAATTCAAACTTAGAAAATTTTGCATACATCTCCTCCCTTCGTAGTGCCTCCAAAGTAATCTTCAAATGTTCGGCGTGTTCTTCCTCCGTCTTTGAGTAAATTAAAATATCGTCGATGAAAACTACTACGAATTTATCCAAATATGGCTTGAAAACTCGATTCATCAAGTCCATGAATGTTGCCGAAGCATTAGTTAAACCGAATGACATTACCAAAAACACGTAATGTCAATAACGGGTTCAAAACGCAGTCTTTGGTATGTCCTCATCCCGGACTTTCAGTTGGTGATATCCCGTCCGTAGGTCGATCTTCGAGAAACACTTTGCTCCCTTCAGTTGATCAAATAAGTCGTCTATCCTTGGTAATGGATATCTGTTCTTGATCGTTACTCTGTTCAATTCTCGATAATCGATACAGAGTCTCATCGATCCGTCCTTTTTCTTAACAAATAACACTGGTGCTCCCCAAGGAGATACACTCGGTCGAATGTAACCCTTATCCAATAATTCTTGAAGTTGTATCATCAATTCCTTCATTTCTACTGGCGCCATAAGATATGGATCTTTCGAAATCGGTGCCGTTCCCGGTGCCAAGTCTATTACGAATTCTATTTCTCTATTTGGCAGAAGGCCAGGCAGATAGTTGGGAAATCCATCCCGAAATTCACTCACTATGGGTATATCTTTAATCTCTACTCCCTTTTTCTGAGTATCCACGATGTAAGCTAAATAACCTATACATCCTTTCTTTAACAATTTCCCGGCCTGCATCATCCTAATGCAACACGATTGCTTAAGCAATGAGCTACAATAAAACACTACCTTAGACTTACACGATAGCTGAAGGTTCACACATTTGGTCTGACAATTAATTACTACTACATGGTTATATAAGAAATCCATCCCTAGTATTACATCGAATTCTCCTAGTCTAATAGGAATCAAGTCTACTTCTTTAATGTTTGTGCAATAATTTCGATAGATGTATTCTACAGGGATTATTTCCTTATTCGTAACTTCTATGTTCAAAGGATCTTCTAAACATTCTCCGGGTGTACTAAGTTTACTAGCAAATTCTTAAGATACGAACGAACAGGTGGCACCTGAATCAAATAATACATAAGCATTTATATTATTGTCTGGAATTATACCTGACACCACGTCCTTTGCAGCTACGGCATCTTGGATGGTCATGTTAAAGGTTTGAGCGGTCGATCGGTTGGGTTGAGCAGGTCCACCAATCATTAACTTACTTCCTACTCCCTGGCTTCCTCTAGCTCCGCCGTTT
The DNA here is from genome assembly GCA_020205605.1 of Panax ginseng. Classification (NCBI taxonomy): domain Eukaryota; kingdom Viridiplantae; phylum Streptophyta; class Magnoliopsida; order Apiales; family Araliaceae; genus Panax; species Panax ginseng. The sequence continues at coordinate 67,568,222 of CM035129.1, forward strand.
CCTTTCTTCGGGCAATCCTTTATCTGGTGCTCTGTTGATCCACAAGCAAAACATCCTCTGATCTTCTTCGGCTTTGGGCAATTTGGAGATATATGCCCCTCTTGCCCGCAATTATAGCAGATGCTTTTCCTCTTCCAGCATTCTCCTTGATGACTTCTTCCACATTTGTTGCATGCTTCGGTCCTCTTCTTGAAGTTTCCTTGGTGACTCCCACCTTGGTTATTGTTTTTGTTGTTGTTATTTTCCCATTTCCTTTTTCCATAGTTACTACCTCTGCTGGTGCTCCCTCCACGATGCTCACTACCAGTGTTCTTGTTCTTCTTCTCCTTATGATATAGACTTAAGGCCTCACTGCCACCTTCCACAATGATTGCCTTTTCCAATAATGTTGTAAAGGAATCAATCTGGAAGACTGATACCTTATTATACAACCACGGCTTCAACCCTTGCTTAGAACGTCTCGCCTTCCTCTCCTCATCCACAACTTGGTGCTCTACAAATCGCGCTAGTTCATTAAACTTAGCTGCGTATTGTGCCACCGTCATATCACTTTTTTTTAACTCTAGGAATTTTACTTCCATCCTACTCTTCATACTCTTCGGGAAATAGTTCTCGAAGAACAACGTAGTGAACCTCTCCCACGTTATCGTTCCTTCCCCCGCTCTCTGCTGATTACTTTCCCACTAATAGTTCGTTTCACCCCTCATAATGTATGTGGCAAATACTTTCTTCTGGTCTTCACCCACGCGAGCTATAGTGAAGCCCTTCTCGATCTCCTTGATCTAGGTTTGCACAACTATCAGGTCAGTGGTTCTCACGAACTTTGAGGGTCCTACACTTTTAAAGTCTTTGAAGGTTTTTATTGGGACAACTTGGGGAACGGGTGGTACGGGTTCGTTTCTTCCCCTTAGAGCTTCTCCCAATAAATATACCAGTCTCTATATCGGATATACATGACCTCTCTCATCATTAACTGACTCTTCTGGGATAGTTATTCTATGTCTGGGCGGCATTTTCTGCATCACAAAATTTTTCAATTTAGTATCTAATTATAATACTTAGACATTTCTTAATAGAAAGAGCTAAAGGTTTACAACACATTTTTGAAATAAGATCATTTATATTCATATGCTAAAGGGTTACATTACATGTTCTGTTCTAACATACTACTATAAATGATAACATATATCCCCTAATATCACAAAAGACGGGGACATACTATCTTACTACCCCTCTAACACTTTTCAGAAGTTTGGGGGTTTTTCCACTATCTCACATCTTACACAAAAGACTGAGATTACAACAACATTTTAATAACACATAAATAAAAATACTACACTTCTGAGCTTTTCCCTCTAGACTCAATCTAACATCCCACGCTCAACGGTGCTCTGATATTCCTTTTGTGTGATGTGCACCACCATGTGTCGGCTTATGGTATGCCAGGTCTGTCCTTGCTCAGTTGGGTAGTGATGTACCCCATCGATCAATCTCTCCATGGTCGTGTGTAGAGCATAGCCCATCTTGTTCATCTTCCTTCTTTTACACCGCACTTCATCTTCTAGGTCATCTGCCCTATCATTGGTTTCCTCCCACTTCTCCTGGAAGTGAATCCTATCCATCACCTCCATTTCTAACTAAGTTCGGAGAGCTTCCTTCTCCGTCTTCTCACTCAAAACCTTCTGCTCTAATTCCTCTAGCTTTCCTACCACCTCAACATTCCTCGTCACCGTTCGGTGAAACAAAGCTCCCAACTGGATCCATGCCTCCTTACGGTGAGCAATTTCCACCTCCATCTCCTGCATCACTAGTGGCCTCTGATGGTCATCATCCCTCAACTTCTGGAATGCAGCCTCCGTCTCCTTAGCCTCAACCTATAGCTCCTCTACTCTACATCCCAACTCCAATATCTACTCCTCATACTCTCCTAACATCCGATCCTCAAAAGTAGCCTCGTCGGAGTCCTCCACTAGCTCGGGCTCCTCCTTCTAAGGCTCCTCCTCCGGATCAGACTCCACCTCTTCCTCATCATCATCATCCATCGGGGCCACTACAGAAATAGGCTCCGCTATCAACGATGTCTCATAGACTACATGGATATCACGCAGCTCCTCCTCTACCACTCGGCTAGGTCCTCCCAACCTGTGACGCACCCAAATTCGGACCTCCACTTGGTCACTCGAATTCGGTTCGTCACGTTCTCATGATAAAACCCTAATAACTTAAAGCATACATTCACAACAGAAAATCTAAATTTGAATAATATACAATGATTTATTATAATTATTCCCCCAAGCCTCGCAACCTACAATACTTAATAGATTACATAATAGTATCGAATAAGGACCTATTACATAATTCTACTTAAGTTTAAACATAGTTTGAAAATATTTTTAACATAACATAATAGTTTTAAATATAAAAGGAACAAGCTAGTCGGTAGTCTTGCCCTTGCCCTTGTCTATTCTAGAGACACCTCCCTGTTCCTCCTTAACTGAAAGGTTTTAAATAAGCAAGGATGAACACAATTTTCCTAGCAAGTAATATACAACAAGGGTGAAGGAAATAATATCATAAGGTTTGAAATATCAAAGTGTCATTTCTAGGATAGTTCAAAGTGTCAGAATAACACCACGGATAAGGAATATCAACAATTCTTGAAATAAGAACAACAATTCAATGTCAACAGATATATATGAATTCAACGACTAAAAATGTATACAACTGGATAAACAATTTATACTGAGTAGTCACTAAGGACTATTGAACTTCCACTAGAGTTACCAATACTAAACTGATAACCCAAAAATATCAAGCACTATAGATGATCAGTCTACAATACTTTACGTTATACATAACACCACAATAATATTCATTCATGTGTTGGGGTTTCTAACGACATACACTCCCCTTACCAAAAGGGTTATCCAACTCAGTTTTCAAGATTTCCACACAAATCAATTGGTTTGGACATCTTCTATAAACATGCATATAGTCTAGCCGAATCAAATGGCATCGACTCTTTCACAATATTCAAGAACAATACTAAGTTCAACATGAATAATAACTCTCACAAGAATTTAAGCATACTACTTCGATTGAACGAATAAATAGAATAACTTGCATTCAAAGAGATAAAGGTTTAGATACTCTTACGGTATTCATTTAATAAAGTAATGCAAGGGTTTAGGATACTTGCTCAATATAAATTTGAGTAAGGTTAGAGAAACTTGCCTTAAGCGTAGTTTACCCACTTTATAAGTATATGATGTTCATTAGCTAACACATTCTTTAATCAAGCTCGACATGATTCAAGTATGCACATATGGTACAAAATTAGTTTATAAGTCATCATGAATCAAATACTTAGTTACTTCATAAGAAAATCAAGAATGCCCAAGTTTAATGTCTTTTCACCCATGAACGTTTACCATATAAAGAAAACACTAAATTATTACTTAGTCCTCATATACATATGCATCAGTAGGTTTTAGATCACTTTTAGCAACATAGGCATAACACAAGTTACTGTCTAAAAATCAGATCTTACCATCCCAGATTCCAGACTAGCGCAGCTACGCCATGGCTAAGCCTAGGATCGGCGCAGCTGCGCCATCCTCTGGCCAAGCCAAGACTCTGTTGCTGCCTTGTGGTTTCTGTTCGGCTTGACCAAAACAATCACACATAATATATTTGTCATGTTAAATGTCTTTTCATGCTCCTTAAGTCAATCCAGGTTCCTTCTTTCATAATAGAATTCTAAATTGATCATTTCAATAATTTAAGGCCATTCGAGGTCATGAACTCACAAGGTCTATCATGCTTGGTTTCTAAACATACAAGATAGTTATAAAACTCATATTAGGCATGCTTGTGTGTATTCATAACACATACGTAAAACTAACACCGCTTTAGCTGAAAATAGACTTCGTTCATGCTTTTCTTGAAATGTGCTACATAAGCATGGTATATATATGTTTATGCTATATGAGTGAGTCTAAGAGTGTCATCACACATGATCACAAATGTCAGAATCTAGTCTTCATGGTAGCTTGACAACATTCACATTCTAAGCTTACTAGTAGGTTTAACATGTTCATGCTTCCTTACTAATTATATAAACACAAGCTAAAGGTTTATTCATGCATTTCTAATTCATACTAACATGCTTGCAAAGTTAGAATATACATCATGTAGAAATCACACATCTTAGTTCACTAGGCTAAGCTTTTTCTTGAAAACATTTCTAACACAAGGCTTAATACGTTTGATCATGCTCAAAGGAACTATGTACACTACATCATGCTCACCTATGTGCAAAATCTGTCATGTATGGCTTACTAGGTTCACAATTTGTAGAACATGATCTTTAACATAGTTTATCTTCAAAACTTAAAGTCCAAATCTCCATTTAAACCATATTCCTTCGTTAATCATGCAAATCTATTAAAACATGCTCCACTTAGCATAATATACTTACACATACACATTACACATGCTTGCACACCATTATAAGTCATTGTACTATATCAGATTTCAAAAAATAAACCAAAAACTGAACTCAGTACTAATACGGTGCAATTGCATACACACTGGATCGAGCCGAACAATGGTTTGCTTTAACAATCTGCTTCAAATTTTAAACACTGAAATTTACCCACGAAATTGATTCTAAACACTCATGTATCAGTTTAAACATTCTTATAAGGCCATATAACAACTATATGATCATTACCCAACTTCATTAACATGCAATTCCATGGATTCAAGAATTTGAATTTTAAGAGTTCAAGAACTCTGTTTACAGAAACTGAAATTAGAAGCAAAGAAGAGGAATTATACCTCTACAAAAGTGAAAGGAACTTGTTCCAATGAACTCTTAAGCTCTAAGAATGCTTGTAAGCTCTCACCCTCACACTTGACAAATATCAGCAATGGCAATTGAAGAAGGAGAGTCCATATATATAGAAAACCCATTACACAGACATTGCAATTTCCCATTGAATCAAACCCATGGATTGTAGGATTGCATGAAGGTTAAGAAAGAATGGTTGGATGGTGGTTAAAACTCATCATAACCACCACTCCCTACCATGATCATTGCCCAGCAAGTTTGGAAGGAAGAAAAGAGAATAGGCCATAGCCTTTTGGAGAATACATGAATTAGCTTTGAGTTACTATTCATTTCACTTGGTGACACTAATTATGGGACAAATGAAGTCTCAGCAATAAACCTAGCTCCATTCCACTTTGTTACTTGGTTAGAAAAAATGGTTTTAATGTCCAAGTGTTACCATATTAGGAGAAATTAGGGTTATTTATATACTAATATCATATAATTTATGTACATTAAATATATGCAACAAAATAGTGCAGTCATGTATTATTGTCCGGGTAGTTCTATAATCAACTCTACTACCTACATAACCACATGATAACTTATGTCATAGTTTTAATAATTTATGTTTCAAGGCAGTAGATGTAATATGGAAATGTAACATACATATAATCCATGTACATTTTATTTTAATGTCTACCCACATGTATATGGTTACTTACACATTTCATGATATATTGATATCATATAGTTTCCATCAATCTCAATATATGGTTACTATATATAGTATAGTCACATAAATGTCACACGTCACTATATAATATAGTTGTATTATTGCTCACATGCACATAACTGTTAATATAATATTATTATATTACTAACTTACTTATTTATGTCAAGTAATTAAATTATCCACTTCCTTGATTAAAGTATTTATGTATCTCCATAACTATTAATTATCTATATAATTCTTATTATACTTATAGATATATTGCAACACTAATAATCACATATTACCATTATCAAGTAATCAATATCCTACCACAATCAATTAATATTAATTAATGGCTTAATAATTCCTTCGTCAAACATAACGTACCTTATTTCATGGTTTATTAATGTTACACACACCACATAATTGTCCTATTTTGTTTCCAAAGTAGAAAAAAATTCATTTTCTCCAATCGACCCTTTGGCCCAATTTCTTTGAGACGGTCTGTACTTCGATGTACCACGACGATTGCCAAGAATGGTTTAGCTTCGGCCCGTGTCAATTTTCAACGGTAAATTCGTTTTATACGTCATGAATTGATGTCCACAAAGGTGTTACTACACGTCTACGAGTGTATTGATTACTTATATGAAATCACATAATCAATCCCAATTAATCTTCCTAATTCTCGTTTTAATCTACTGAATGGATTTCCTCTTTCCACATTATGCCACACAAGGCATTTTACAATCCTCATTGTCACTTCACACATCTTAATACGCATTGGTCTAATACGAATCAATTGAATTAACCAACTGACAAAATAATAACACTTTTATTCACAAAAATTTTATTTCCATTAATATATTCATTTAATAATACATGAAAATTCTCGGGTATTACATAAGTCCAAATGGAGAAAGAATCAACATACACACAAAAACATGCATCATATTAGATGCTTTCTATGTAATAAGATGGGTTATAAGGCTGCAATATACTACAATAATCCTATGCATGTGAGACCCAAAATCAAGCAAATTTGGGTTCCTAAGGGTACTAACAAAGTAGGACCCATGCAAGTATGGGTACCAAAATGAGAGTTTAATCTTACCACAGGAACAGAGCTCTACGATCACAACCTGGTATCTGGACAGTGGATGGTCAAGGCATAGGACCGGGAACAAAGCCCTTCTGTCTAACTACATAGAGAAGTAGGGTCCTTCAGTCATCTACGGAGACAATGGCTCTGGCAAGATAAGAGGATATGGCTCAGTTGGAAATGGTGCAATGTCCTTTTCTAAAGTAGCATGTGTGGAAGGATTACAACACAATCTTCTGAGCATAAGCCAACTCTGCGACAAGGGTCATCAAGTCACCTTCCTCAACAATCAATGTCAAGTCAGAGATCTAAAGACATCCTCTATAAAGCTAACCAGAACAAGAGAAGGAAATGTCTACACTGTTAATCTTGGTCAACTGAGCTCAGACAAGACAATATGCTTTCTGGCTAAAGCATCTAAAGATATGAGATGGTTATGGCATAGAAGACCGTCTCATCTCAAATTCAAAAACATGTCTAAACTTGCCTCCAATGACCTAGTAGCAGGCTTACCCAAGTTCAGCTTCATCATAGAAAGGCCATGCAATGCCTGTCAACTTGGAAAGCAGACTAGAAGCTCATTCAAGAGAAAAACTATTAACTCAATTGACAAGCCTCTACAACTGCTTCACATTGATTTATTAGGGCCAATTTCGACAACAAGCCTTGGAGGGAAGAGATACTCACTTGTCGTAGTAGATGACTACACCAAATTCACATGGGTGTTCTTTTTAACTGAAAAGATGAAACAAGCTCTAAACTAATCAAAATGTTCAGACTAGTGATGAACGAGAAAGGGGAGAAAATCAACGCTATAAGGAGTGATCATGTCAGAGAATTCGACATCTCTAAGATGGACCAGTTATGCACAGACAATGTTATCAGTCACAACTTCTCAGCTCCACGAACTCCTCAACAAAATAGAGTAGCTAAGAGAAAGAACAGAATGTTGATAGAGGTTTGAAGAACTCTACTAGCAGCAGCTCATCTTTATGAATACTTCTGGGCAGATGCTATCAACACTGCATGCTACACTCAGAACAGATCACTCATACACTCTACGATAAAGAAGACTCTTTACGAACTGTGGAAAGGAAGAAAGCCAAGTGTCAACTACTTTCATGTATTCGGTTGTGCATGCTACATTCTCAACAATGGGAAACAGTATTTTACAAAATTCCAACCCAAGCCAGACGAAGGAATCTTTCTCGGATATGCCACAGACCTCAGGCTTACAGGGTGTTCAATAAGAAGACGCTGAGTGTTGAAGTCTTGATTCACATCATCTTCGACGAAATAGACTTGGACAAAACAGTGTCTCAAGACACTACGAATGAGGTCGTTGAGCTCAAGACCACGATCGTAGACCGAGAAAATGAAATCATCGAGCAAGGAGAGGAGATCATAGAGAACTACACAAGACAACGAGCCTCCACATCACGAAGCAGAAATTTATCTTGAAGGTCTCAGACAATAAAGAATCAGGATAGATGTTCCAATAGGAAACAGATGGGCAAAAGATCACACTCAAGACTTAATCATTGGAGATCCAAATGCAAGAGTCAAGACAAGAGCTTCCACCCAGAATGAGTGTTTTTATCTAAGCTTTCTATCACAAATGGAACCCAAGAAGATAGAAGATGCTACGAAAGACTCCAATTGGATAGAAGCCATGCAAGAAGAACTAAATTAATTTGAAAGAAGCAAAGTGTGGAGATTAGTTCCAAGGCCAAGAAGCTATCCAGTCATTGGCACCAAGTGGGTCTTCAGAAACAAGATGGATGAAGATGGAGTAATAACAAGGAATAAAGAAAGACTAGTGGCCAAAGGTTACTCTTAAAAAGAAGGCATTAACTACGACGAGACCTTTACACCTGTTGCCAGACTAGAAGCCATCAGAATATTCCTTTCCTTTGCTGCTCACATGAAATTCAAAGTATTTCAGATGGATGTCAAAAGTGCATTCCTGAATGGGGAACTTCAAGAAGAAGTATATGTGGAACAACCTCTAGGTTTCATCAATCTAACTCTCTCTAATTATGTCTATAGATTAGAAAAGGCCTTATATGGTCTTAAACAAGCACCTATAGCATGGTATAAACACTAACTAACTTTCTTATTGAAAATGGGTTTACTAGAGATAGAGTAGATACCATATTATTTTTTAGAATGGATAACGACAAAGTCTTATTAGTTCAAATATATGTTGATGACATTATCTTTGGCTCTACTGAAAAAAATTATGTAAGAGATTTTCCAAGCTTATGCAGAGCAAGTTTGAAATGAGCATGATGGGTGAACTGAACTTCTTTCTTGGATTGCAAGTAAAGTAGACCGATGAAGGAATTTTCATAAACCAAGCCAAGTACATTAAAGACTTACTTAAAAAGTATGGCATGGAATCAGCCTCTCCCATGAAAAAGCTAAAAGTATTGGTATAACTCAATATAGAGGTATAATAGGCTCTCTTCTATATCTAACTGCCAGTAGACCAGACATAATGTTTGCAACATGCATATGTGCTAGATTTCAAGCTAATCTTAAGGAATCACATTTAACTGCTGTAAAAAGGAATTTCAGGTATCTCAAAGCACATCTTACTTGGGACTTTGGTATCCCAAGGAGTTCTCCTTTGAACTAATAGGATATACAGATGCTAATTTTGCAAGTTGCAAAATAGATAAAAAAAGTACTAGTGGCACTTGTCAGTTGCTAGGAAACAGACTTGTGTCTTGGTTTAGCAAGAAGCAAAACTCAGTATCTACATCAACAACAAAAGCTGAATACATTGTTGTTGGCAGCTATTATGCTCAAATCTTATGGATGAAAAATCAGCTAGCAGATTATGGGTTTGATTTCAAATCTATACATGTTCATTGTGATAACACAAGTGCCATAGCAATAACACATAGTCCTGTCATGCAATTTAGGACTAGGCATATAGAAATAAGATATCATTTTATTATGGATCATGTTCAAAATGGAACCATATCTTTATAATACATCCCTACTAAAAATCAACCTTGTTGATGTCTTTACAAAGCCTCTAGATGAATCCAGATTTAATAAATTAATAAGCAAGTTACGTATGCTAAATATACAACCATTATATCTATGCTCTAGTTTATGCTAACCATGAAGATATAAAGGCTAAGTTCAAAATTATAGAGATGACTAAAGAAAGTTCACGATCGTAGAACTGCCCTGACATGAAGGACCATGATCGTAGAACCTCCTCGACATAACAAAGAAGCATTCTGTGATGACAACATCTCTAACAAATCCATGAAATCTCTCTATTAAGCGCCTTAGGGACAAACCTGACCCTTAGTTCATTATAAGAGATTGGCCCTTCTTGAGTTACCTTGATTCAGAAGGAATTCCAAGTAAAAATTCATCACAAGGACCAGGGCATACAACGTTCATAGAGCAGGCTTAATGATCGTAGTGCAAACTTAATGATCATAAAGACTACCTCAACGACTGTAGTTCTACCTCGACGATCGTAGTCCTCCCAAAGGTACAGTAGCTCATGAAGAGCTAAGGGTAAATCAATATATTCCACATCAGTTAAAATCATGGAGCCAAGTAGAACGTGACACATGCCCACTAAGTAGATAGAGGGGAGTGAAGTTATAAGTACAATTTAAAAATAACTTTTTGAAAATTCTCAAAAATTCAAAAAGCCTATTCCTCTTTCTCTCTCTTTGCAAGCAAAAACCATAGCTTTTTGAAAAGCTCAACCAGTCTCAGTGCAAAGGAATCTATGGCATCTTTAAATGTTATCACTGGTTACAGACTCTGCTTTGACGAGTTCAAGATAGCTGACCCTCAATTCCATAAGATTTTGTCACTGTTAAAGAAAGTTGGTCTTGAAGAAGCTCTGGGTACCAACATGTGGATCTACCCAAAGTTGGGAAAAGAGTTCTACAGAAATGGAGTGTTTGAAGACGATGTTATAACGACAAGAGTTAAAGGCGTGGAAATCAAACTCAAAGGTGAAGATATAAACCTAGCCCTGGGTTTTAAATCGAAAGGACTTCCATCTATGATGGTCATTGACTTCCATGAAGGACTGAGGAAGACGCATCATAAGAAGTTTTAGACCGTTAAGGGCTACAAGAAGAAAGAGTTTCCCCAATGGTCTGAGTTTTTGGTTGACATTGTTGGGAAATGCATATGCTATAAGAGCTCCGGCCATGACTCTGTCAATGAAGTGCAACTCGAGCTTATGAGAGTAATCTGCTTTGGGGTTCAACTCAACTATGGAGCCTTACTCATCGACTGGATTGGAAAGTTGATTCTCAGTTTGAATAAATCAAAGAGCTCTAGGAAGATGCTCTACGAACGGTTTATCAACATCATCCTGCAGTCAGCACTGGGTGATAAAATTGGAGATAATGAAGGAAAATCCATCAATCACAATAGAAGGATGACCCAACAGTTGTTCTAAAACTGGAAAAGGAATCCAGAAGAAAATGTCAGGATGATGTCTGAATCCAATGGAAGAACTGGTGAAGTAAGGGAGTCTAGGATACCAGGAAATATGTCAGTTATAAAGGAAGCTAAAAAAGAAATTAACAAGGAGGAACCCATTGCTTTGATCAAAAAAAGCAAGGGTAAGAGAAAAATGAAGGCTTAAATGGCAGAGGAGCCTCAAGGTTCAACTATTGATGCACCTCAAAAGAGCTCAGGCACTAAAAATCTAAACAAATTGAAGAGGAAAAACATTAGTCTGAGGAAGAAGAAGACAGAGCTACCATCTCTCAGCTGCTTAAGAAAGGAAAGCACAACCACAAGTCAAAGAAGCCATCTTTCTCTTCGATGGTAGAGTCTCTACCGATCGTAGAGTCGAGACTTGACCCTACTTCAGAAGAGGATGCTGCAACAGCTTCTCAGCCTGATCAACCTTTCAGAGTTGAAGCTAAGGAAAGTGCTGAGATAGTGGCTCAGCCTAGGAAGCCAAAGAGAAAGCTGGTCAAGAAGTACAACCTTGTCATTGAAAGAGTACTAAAGGAAGAAGACAGAAGGATAGCTGCTGAGAGAGGGCTACCTGAAGCTGAGAATGAGCTACCCGAAGCCAGTAAGGAGAACACAGCTCAAGTTGAGGGGGAGCTTCCTGAAGCTCTTACACTAGAGAATGCTCCAATTGAGGGGGAGCTGCTTGAAATTCAGATTGATGATCAAGTTGCGGGGGAGCCTCATAAAGTCTCTATGTCAGAAAAGGCTACAGCTGAGGAGGAATTGCCAAGAGATCATCATGGATCTTCCTTGGTCCCTTAAAAGATTCTATCTTTTGAAACTGTTGAAATGGAAAGAAGTGAAGCTATGGAGGATGAAAGAACAGAAGAGCAAAGAAGTTAAGTGAAGATAATTGATGTAGTGGAAACATCAAATGTAGACAGAGAAGAAGAAGAGGATGACGAAGTTGAGATCATTGTAGTGGGCTGTGATGGATATAGGAGAGCCAACTACAATCATTTGTCCTCATATCTATCTATGATGCCATTTCACAAAGCCCAAATCCTCAACTCCTAGGATCACATGTTTTGGACCTTCAAAGCCTATTTAGTAATCCCAGTTCTAGCTCATGGATTCCCACGTAACCTCAACTTTGCTCAAAAGCTGATCACCAATGGCCCCTCTTCAGAAAATGGGCATGAGGTACAAATTATTCCCATCTCTTTCAGGGTTAGCACTGTCAACCATTATTTTTCAACCAATTCTATGATATACCAAGATGGTTGGAAATGACACTTCATCCACTCAATCAATTCCCAGTTATAGAATCCTAACATTCTATATCTGATGAACCAAATATTCCTAAATTTATATTGATCCACTCTCCTATCATCTTTCACTCTACAATTACTGATCTAAATCCAATTGTAGAGTCACTTGCTCAATTCGTAGAGTCTCCTCCTCATGAAGCTCAACCTCACACACCTGCCCCTCCATCAGATATCCCTTCCTCATCAATGAATGGGTATTTCAATCTTGATCTTGCTATCTAAAATATGCAAGATCAATACACGAGAGCCTCTCCTTCAAATAATCACCAACTCCTTGATCTCATATCAGATCTTCCCACTAAAACAGAGTTGTCTGAAGCATCCAAGAAGGTGACCAAGGATATATAAGAAGACCTTAAAGTTCACTCAGACCTTGTTCACCTAAGGCTGACTCATTTGATAGATGCTGCCAACATGCTACCTAGAAACCTAAGTTCCGAGCTTTCAAAGAAGCTTTGGGAGATTATAAAGGAGATGATTCAGAGTATCAATGAAAGGGATCAAATCCACTTTCAAGCTGCTAAGAAACACAAGGAAGTTGTTCTTGTCTTACAGAATACTCAGGAATCCCATAACAAACTTATAATGGAAAGTCTCACGAGTATACGAACTTCAATGAAAGAATTCCAAGGATTCTCCATGGGCCGAATGCAACTAATAGAAAATGTCTTGGCCATTCTCCAAAAGAGGGAAGCTCAAACTGATTCTTTGATTCAAGAAAACCGTGAAGACATTGCTCAATCCAAGAATCAACTCCATGAGCTTGTGTAGAGCATGGCTCGACTATCTAAAGACATTCGAACCCTTGATGTTGATATAAAGGGGGAGAATAAAGGAGAAGGAGAGAAAGGCAAAAGTAGAGGAAGAGGCAAATTCATTGCTCAATCTTCAAGGAGCCCTCCTACAAGATAGCCTCGCCATCAGACTCCACGACCAGAACAACAACAAATCATCATCGCACAATTGCTGAGAAGTCAAGAGCCATCTCCTAGCTCACAAGGCGTAACCACTGCAAGCCTAAACACGATAATTGGTGATCCTACATTCATGAACAGACACGATCGTTATGAATGACTAAGTCAAAGCGAGCTGGAAGACATAGCATGAAGAAACAAAGCAAGCAGTAGAAGGAGAGCTGCAAAATATGCCAACCCTCCAAGGAACAAAAGGTAAAAGAAATAGAGATAAGTTGAAACTCAATTCTTATTGATGTAACTAAGCTTAATTATAATATGTCTTTACAAACATTAATAAATTCATGCTTATTCTCTAGAAATTTTATTTGCTCACTAAAACACTAAGTTATATTTACTTTCTAGCAACTACATCTAGAAATTGATAATCATGACACAAATCTCCTTGGTTATGTCAACATCAAATAGAGGGAGATTGTTGGGAGATTGCATACTTACATTTGATGTTGAAAGTAAATATTTATGATTATATGTAAAGTCCTTAAAGGAATATATGTACAAAGACTTAGTGGTAGATCAAAATTGTTAGGTTGATCTGAGCTACTAATGTTTATCATTCTGTAAATGAATGTTTAGATGAAAAGATCAAAGTTGTTTGCTTGATCTATATCTTGAGATGTAATAAATAGGCTTCAACAGTATCGTAGTCTACCAAGCTAATCAAGAGATTGCAGAAGCCAAGGCAGGATCGTAGAGCATCAAGAATTGTAGTGTGTTTACCTTGAAGGGCCTTTCCTGGAATTGTAGAGTGGTCCAAATGTTTGTCGAGCCAACTTAGAGATCGTAGTGTGCTCTCGGAAGCGTAGAGTCTGCAAGTCAAGCAAGTGAAGATCATAGTGTGTCAGTACTTAAGAGAAATAATAGTGTTCTCATTTGCTTATATCGAATCAAGCACCAAGGTGGCCAGACAGCACAGTCAGAATTGTAGAGCTTCATCTGTCTGTGTCAGAAGCATCGAGCCCTGTCCATTTGTTTAAAGATTAAGTTGCAACAAATATGGAATGGGTTATAAACGTTAAAGTCCTTGGGAGTCCCAATGACACAACAGTCATCCTTAGTATATAACAAAGAAGCGTATTGAAGCAGCTAAAAAAAGTACTATGGGTCAGTAGAAAACACCTTTTCAAGTGTTAAGTGAGACATCAGTCTGCTATGTCAGTGGGCCAGACTTCTAATCAGAAGGTGTGCAAAAAGTCTCCATCAAAGCTCTGAAATGTCTAATGCATTTAATGCTTCAATGGATACATTTCAAAGGAATTATATATACAAAACATTAGCAGATGAAAGAAACCAAGCAAGCACTGAAAAATTCCCTGAAGAACACTCAATGCTCAACTCTACGATTTGAAAGAGAAAGTTTGCTCAGCTACTCAATTCTTTTGAACAGAAGCTTAACGGCAACTGAGTAACACCATTCAAGAACTCAACTATTATCAAGTGAAGTAAGAAGTTCAATGTTAGAAAGACTTGAAGAGTTCTAAGTGAACTAAGAAGTACCAAGTCTGCTGGACTTGAAGAGTTTAAAAGTGAACTAAGAATTTCCAAGACTGTTGATCTTGAAGGAATCTGTGAGATTCAGAAAGTGTAAAGATATCCTTAGTGGATTTCCTACTCAAGGAGTAGAAGAGTGGACTAAGAGCTTTAAGTGCTTTGAACCACTTAACAACACTGTGTCTCTTATATTCTTGCTATAACTGCTATAACTACCATAACTGCTTAACTCCTATTAACTCGTTATATGTTAAAGGGAATATAAACAAATCTCAATTCCGCTGTGTTTAAGTCATTATCAAAACCAACAAGTATTTAGAAAATAATTTAAAATATCAATTCAACCCCTTTTCAAGATAACTATTTTGCCTCTAGGAACTAACAAGCTGCAATCACAAGCAAAATCTTAATGGACTTGAGTATCACTACTGGTGAGAAGGTTTCATCATAGTCAACTCCTTTCCTTTGTTTGAAATCTTTTGCGACCAATCGGGCCTTATAGGTCTCTACCTTGCTGTCTGTTCTAGTCTTTCTTTTAAAGACCCATTTACACAAATAGGCTTAATGCCTTCAGGTGGTGAAACCAAAATCTATACTTGGTTTTCATACATGCAGTCCATTTTAGATTTCATGGCACCTTGCCATTTCTCTGAGTCTTTACTACTCATATCCTATTCGCAACTCAATGGATCATCATCATCTATGATGCATACCTCATCGTCATCCTCTATGACTAATCCATACCTGTAAGGTATCTTCGGTACTCTTCCAGATTTATAAATACGGTGTGGTACAATAGGTTCTTCCACTTGGTTAGGTACCTTACATTGATCCATAATATTTTGTGGTTCTTGAATTTGTTCAAGAAATATCTTACTCACATTGACCCCTTCAAGGATAAACTCCTTTTCCAAGATGGCAGCATGTTTTGCAACAAACACCTTTTGATCAGTTGGATGATTGAAATAATACCCTGATGTTTCTTTAGGGTATCCTATAAATATACACTTGTCAGATCTAGTCTATAACTTATCATTTTCAAACTTTTTGACATAAGCTAGACAACCCCAAGTCTTAACATGCTTAAGATTTGCTTTCCTCCATGTCCATAACACATATGGAGTCATGGGGATGGATTTAGTAGGTACCTTGTTAAGTAGGTATGCAGCCGATTCTAGGGCATATCCCCAGAAGGAAATTAGAAGATCAATAAAACTCATCATGGATCGAACCATGTCCAACAATGTTTGATTTCTCCTTTCACACACACCATTGAGTTGTGGTGTCCCTGGTGGAGTCCATTGTGTGATCATACCATTTTCTTTGAGACAATTGAGAAACTCACCGCTTAAGTATTCACCACCTCGATCCGATCGAAGAATCTTAATACTTTTGCCAGTTTGTTTTTCTACTTCACTTCTGAACTCTTTGAACTTTTCAAATGATTCAAATTTATATTTCATTAAATACACATATCCAAATCTTAAGTGATCATCAGTGAATATAATAAAATAAGAATATCCTCCTCGTGCATTCATTGTCATAGGTCCACATACATCTGTGTGTACCAACGCTAACAACTTTGTAACTCTTTCTCCTTTTGTGGTAAATGGAGATTTAGTCATTTTTCCCATGAGACAAGATTCACAAGTTGGATATGATTCATAATCCGATAGCTCTAGGAGCCCATCTTTATGTAACTTGGATAATCTTATTTCATTAATATGACCAAGTCTACAGTGTCACGTATAGGTATAATTAACATCATCTCTTTTCCTTTTCTTAGTTTATTCAATTTGAAGTATATTTTCATGCAAGTCAAGTATATAAAGTCCATTTCACAAATTACCAACACCATATAAAACATTATCATTATAAATAGAACAATTGTTGTTCTTTATTATAATGTCAAAACCATCCATATCCAATACAAAATTAAAATAATGTTTCTAATGATATTCAGAACAAAATAACAATTATTTAAATTAATGAACTTGCCCATAGGCAGTGCTAAATAATAAGCTCCTATAGCTAATGTAGCAACCTTTGCTCCATTTCCCACTCGTAGGACAACCTCATCCTTCCTCATCTTTCTACTTCTGACCAATCCCTGTCGACGTCGAGATTTTTATTTGTCCCTTTTCTGTTCTTGTCTTTTGGTGTTCTCATGATAGGTGAGATTTGTTTGAAAAAATAAGTTATTAAAAGGTCCAACATATATATGTCGACGATTGGGACTTGTAAGAGTCGCCAGTTGGTTTTTTTAAATGGTTGCACCAACTCAATCGAGAAAAGGTTTGTACATTAACCTAGTGATGTGACACTATTTAATTGGTCTGTGAAACTGAGATTCGTTAGGGTCCGGGGGCTTGATTATGCAGAGGAAAGGTGTTAGGCACTCCCGACATCCGTGTTACCACGGTGACCACCACTTTTTAATTTAAACCATTATCTGAATATGTGTGTAGATCAATGTGCAATTATCTGGAAGTAGTGTTATGCCTCGTTTTCACCTATATACAAAGGGTTTGAATTTTTGTATAAAAGTTCAATTTTAACAAGATATAGCAAAGACGTTTTGAAAAAGAGGTTTTTCAAACCCTTATGATCAGTAGTAATTGAGGCCTTTGATACTTCCATTTTATTATGTGTTTGACTTGATTGCTTTTATTTTCGATATGTGAAGCATCTTCGAGAAAATCAGATAAAAAGGCAGTGCCAAACTCCTCGCGGGGCTCGAATTATTACAGTATAATACCTTCATCTTTTCCTCTATTTTTAATTTAGTACTACAACTATTATCAAACTCGCACCACCTCCCCTAATAGTACATGTATGTGAATTAATAGTACATGCATGTGAATCAATAGATCCATAAATGTGAACAAATAGTTAAATGCATGTGAACTAATAGCAATTAATTGCTCATTTATCCGATCAATTACCCAATTAGTCAATATAACCTCCAGAAATTAATTATTATCAAAATAAATGTCAATTTCCACTAACACTAATAATCCCAACATAATGGAAATATCATTTTAATCTTTAATCAACATGAACTTATTCATCAATAATATTATAACTCACACTATTTAACAACCAGATCATTCCCAGGGAATATGAGGCTTTTCGGTAAGGATTTCTCCCTATTGGCGCGCAATTAGGTGACCAAACCCCTTTTCTCGATAGAACTTTCTAGACATCGTCAATAATGCAAATAATAATATGAATAACTTTGTCATCTCAATTATTGATTTAATAATATAAAATATTATGCAGATGATGCTATGGCAATAATTGAATAAATAATGTGAGAGATATTATGCAGCAATTACTGTAGCAATTTTTGAGTATAACTGAGTGACTTCTCACATAAGCATAAATAATAAAAGATATTATACAATACCGTATGCTAATATGCAACCACGCGTATTACTGTTCTTTTACCATCGGGTATTTCAACAATTTAATGGTAAAACTTTCGCCGTTATTTTATATAAAAAGATAATTCTGTCGTTTTCTCACTCCGATAATACTTCCGTTGTGGGGTCCACCAATGATTGTGTCATCGTACGAATATTCCCCGACCAATCAAATATTTTATAACAACTTGCTTACTTGGCAAAATTTATAAATTTTACCCACAACTATAACATTATAACAAATCCACACCATAATATTTGAAAATATATTTCGAAAAAATTAATCTTTATTCATAAAAGTTGAGGTCTTACAACCACCCCTTCTTATGAAATTTTTCCCTCGAAATTTATGTACGTACTTGATATGTCGAAGAGATGAGGATACCTCGTCAGATTCTAACTCTTGAGATATAACCTTTGAGCGTAGAATATATTCCACATATTTACGTAACATCGATACATGAAAAACGTTATCAACACGCGACATACTTAGCGGTAAACCAAGTCTATAGGCCATAGTTCCTACTCGATCGAGGATTTCAAATAGACCAATAAAATTAAGGGTTGAGATTTCCTATCTTCGTTGATTCTTGCTTCTAGAATAACGCCTTCTTATACCTTTTTCTTCATATTCATCAGTTTTGGGTGTGTAGCTTGAGCGACTCTAACTTTATCGATTAAAGTCGATTCTACTCGTATATTTGACATCATCACGTGGGTCCCTAAAGTCTTTAACTCTATCTTCATCTTTTGTAAGTCATACGAAATGGGTGTTTGTGTTAACAACGTCGTACTCTTAACCGCATACGATCTTCTACTCAACGCGTCAGCTACCACGTTCGCTCTTCCACGATGATATTGAATGGTATAGTCATAATCTTCAATAGCTCGAGCCAACGTCTTTGGCGCATGTTATGTTCATTTTAGGTGAAAAAATATTTGAGGGTTTTAGAAATGGGTTTTGTACTGGGGTTAATACAAAATTCAATTTCACGCTCTAGGGGTAGGCCAGGAAGTTCTTTAGGGAATACGTCAGGAAATTTGTTAACAGAAATATCATTCAAATATGACGTAATTTTGTTTAAATCTATAACATAAGCTAAGAAAGCTTGACATCCAATTTTCAATAAACGAATATCTTTATGGCTTGATATGACAGTGATTGACTTTAGTGGTTTGGTTGCTTGAATTCGCATAATAGGTTGGTTAGGAATATGAAAGCTAACAACCTTTCGAAAATAATTAATTTTAGCATGTTGAGTAGTTAACCAATCAATCTCTAAAATTATATCAAATGCAAGTATTTTCAAAGAGATAAGATCGACAGGTAATGTGAGGTTGCCGATTTGAATCAAAGAAGACTTATAAACAGTGAATGTAATGAAGGTTTCTCCCAACGAAGTTTTAAAAGATAAGTCAAAGTCTAATTTCTCTAGAGTTAAATTTAAACGTTGAGTGCAAGTAGGAGAAATAAAAGAATGGATAGAACCGGTATCAAATAAGGTATAGACTTCGCAAGAGTTTATGATTAACATACCCGTGATAACTTTGTTCGGGTTCCTCGACAAACACTCTTAATTAAACTACTAACTTTGACTTGTCTGGGACATCCTGTAACGACCTGGAAATTCGAATTTTCAAAAATTTAAGTTTAAAGAATTAGTTATTAATAAAATGAATTTTTATTAATAATATTCTGTGTTATGTGTTTATTAATCGTTCTAGAGCCAAGGATGATTATAAGTCGGGAGGATTCTGGCTACGAGCTAGACTAAGCGATTAAGAATTTTCAAGACGAAAATGAACATTTTTCGGGAACAAAAATATTTCCAAGGAAAAAGACGAAATAGGCACTAATCATCCAACGAAACCCAAGGGTTAGGGTTTGAATAACCTAAGCCATTCTGAGAGTTCGGTATGTCGAAATGACATTCCATTGAAAGATTTGATGATAATATATCTTGAAAAGTTAAGTAAGCCGATAAAAGTTTTTCTCAAAAAACGTGCAGAAATCGGACGAAATAAAAACGACGAAAAGTACTGCTGTGTACTTTTCACTCGTTTAACTACGTTAGGGTAAAACGTGAAGGAAAACGCTCAACGCCAAAAAGTATTTTTCAATTTTTCAGAAATCCGAAGAATACGTAAAAGTTAATCGGTAAAGGAAAGACGAAATATCCAAAAATATTTGGATTCCGAGAATCGTAGTTATTAAAACTGTCGGACGAAAACCCGAAAGACGGAACCACGAAACTTAAAGGCTAAGTAAACTTAAGGGCTAAGTTAACTTAACACCTAAGTCATGAATAGTAAGGAGGTGTGAATAGTAAGGAGGTTAGGGGGTGAAATGACTAAAATGCTCTTAGCTTTGAAAATCTATAAATAGTAAGCTTATTTCATTTAAATGGGATTTTTGAAAATCCTACAACTAGAGAGAGAGAGAGAGAGAGTTCGGATAGAGAGGGAGAAGGAAGAGCATGAGCATGATTGATCAGATCAAAAATGTTTGTGAAATGGAAAAGCTAGCAAATTGCCGGTTTTGTCTAGCGGAAGAAAAATAAAGAAGAAAGGTATTAAAACCTAACTTCTATGTTATATTTTCTTTAAGTTTTATATGTTTAAAACATAACTTAATGAAGATAAGAAGTAGATGATGTTAGGAATGATTTCATACGGTTGAAATCATGAGAAATAATGAAAATAAGAATTTGAAGTTTAGTAAATAAATTTCTTAAGGAAGTATAAGATTCGTAATGAATTAGAACGATCCGAGTGGATTATATTAATAAGTAGATGTAATATGTAAGCATGATGATTTATAACATCAAATTCCAATAAAGAGTGAAATCGTAATCCAAAAATATCGATTAAAACGAAGAACGAACGAAGAACACGAAGAACACGAAGAACATGTGAAGAACACGAAGAATGTTGTTGATGGACAAATTTAAAACCATCATAGGATATTTTTTGTGGATGGTCAAGTTTAAAACCATCGCGTATAAGTTTGATGCATATTGGTTGGTTAGGAATGGTAGAAACGTTCATGAAGAACGGATTAAAACTTAGCTATAATGAAGTTATGGCTAAAATTTCGTAAAAGACAAACGAGAATTAGAAAGTTAGTAAATGAACCCGAACATGTAGGGTTTCATAAGAATATGAGAGAACATAGAAAACGTGAGTCGTGGACTCAAGAACGAAGGAATTCTGAGTTCGAATGAAAGAATTACGGACTAACAAACAAAGAGCGTTAAAAACGTAAAATGAACGAAGGGTGAAGATCAAGCCAATCGAATGGCACATTAACGGATTCAGACTGAAGTTCTTTCCAGGTGTATTGAAGTATGTAAGATAAGGAAGAGAATGTCTTTGGAATGACCTCATTCGGAGTTATAACGAATAAGTTATGGAAGCGGGAAGTAAGCGCCTCAAATTGGATTTAACACTTAGAAAATTTTTCTAGGGTTAGGGCTTGGGGCCGCGGCGCCAACCATGCCTTATAAGGTGGCACTGCAGCGCCAGACCAGGGAGCCGGGTACTACAAACTCGCACCACGGTATGAGAGATAGAAGGAAGAGTGGCGCCGCAGCGCCAGTGAAGGGAAAAAGCCAGAGAAGAGCTTTTAACTGCTCAACACTTGGGGGAAACGCATGGGAAGATAAAGAACATAAGATTCGTCAAATGTAACACTAATTTAGTGAATTAAACCTTTAATGAAGGTCAAATAAAAAGGTTATATGAGAGTAAAAGAAAAAGAATGTAAATGTGGATTACGGAACCGATATCCGAGGACCGTGGATACGATAAACGAACGTGGAGGATTACTATGGTTATGATTCCTTAAACGTTGAGCGACGAGGGTAATGAATAATATTTTGATGTTATGTCTTGATAGTGAGGGATAAGTGTAAAGCGTATAGATGCTGCAAATGCAACGCTGTTATGATACATGAGCGGTCTTAGCGTACAATGAACGGTTTGGCTTGGACATTAAGAATGACTAATGAACATGGGGTTCAAGTATTGGATAACGAAAGTAATAAGTAAGATATGAATGGTATTAACGTAACGAAGACGAGTTAAGGATTAAAGGGAATGATCGCTCTGAGTATACAAAAGACTGTATGACTTAGACGATAAAGAATGAATACTGAGGTGTGGCATTTAGTTGCCAGGAAGCCATAAGGAATGAGAAATTAACTTAACGAAGATTATAGTTTAAATAGTTTGGATAAGTTAAGATAAGTTAAGTTGTAGTACAATGGTAACCTTTGATGGTTGACATATGGGAGCTGGGCTAAACAATTCCTTCAGAGAGCGAAGGTATATACAAAATCGGCAACCGATCTAACTCATTTCATTATGGGCGATTAGTAAGCGAAGACGGGAACTTATTTGTTGGTTGTTTGTGGGAAACCACTCAGAGTACCATATGGACTACTAGCAGAGAAGCGATGTGTGCTAAGTCTTAGAGAAGTAATAAGAAGAAGATAAGATAAAAAACATCAAAGATGATGAACGTATATGTAAGACATCCCCGTATGTCATGAAGCCGTAGAACGGTAGTGAAAGTGGTCGCGTAAACTTAGGTTGCAAGAACGTGAACCCTAAGAAGTAAAGTTAAGCAAACTAATGCATAAGTCAAATATACATGACTAATTAGTGTATGTGATGTTTTTTTATGTGCTACATAGGAACTGGAATGAGCAGTTCAGCATAAGCTGTAGCTAGGCGTAAGGCAAGTTTCCTAACTTCATTCATATTTCAAATGAATGCTAGTTTCTTAAACTTCTCAGATGTTGAACTTGAGAAGTTTCATCTATATGCTAATGTGCGATATTTGTACAAGGTGGTAGAACGTATGAGGCCTTAAGCCACAATATGAATACTTCGATGTTTCTATGAAATGAACTATTCTGTGATTTAACTGTTCAATAAGAGAATGCTCTGTTCATACATGATCCGTTATTGTTAAGTCTATGCTAATGATTCTAGCCAGACAGAATGTGTATGAAAAAGGTAAAAGAATGAAAGTATTTTAAATTAAAGTGAATATTGTTTTAAAATGATAGGAATCGAGATTATTCCTATTATTCAAGCTGCTTCATAACCTTTGTTCGGTTATTGAAGTCTTAAAATAATGTTTGAATTCTTGAAGATGTTTGTTCAACTGTGATGACTTGCTGGGCAATTGAATGCTCACACTTGCTTTAAATGAAAAACATTTTCAGTAAACGATGTTAGAAGAACTTAAGGATCCAGTAAAGATCAAGCTGACGGTATCCAGATGAAGTGCCATTCAGAATGTGGATGAGCGAGAAGATTGAATGAAGACTTGTAATATAGAAATATGAAATTGAACTATAGACTAGTTTAAGAAACCGTTATGTATCCTTGGTGGCGAATAAAAGTCACTCTTGTAAGATGAAACGAATAATGTATTTATCATTATTTGTAATGAAAAAAGTTATAAGGTTTTTAGAACCTGGGATTTGAGAGTATATGTTGTTATGTTTAGCTATATAATGGTGTATGTTTGGAAGAAGATGGGATCATGATTTACGGAATCTGGGTGTGAAGATAGACCGGATTTCGGGGCGTTACAGATTGGTATCAAAGCTGATATGTTATAAATCTTAGATAAGAGTATCCAAGACTATAATCGTAGAGAGATGGATAAGAAGATCACCACGTGATCATAGTGAATCGTAGTAACAGATGAGCTATTAAACGATGAATGATGTATAAGTACTACGAAGTTGTACGGGAAGAAGAACTCAGATTGAGTTGTGAAGGATAGTATATGAATTAAAGAAAATTCGTATTAAGTTAAGAGAGATTTAGGAGTTGTAAAATTTCAATTCAGGACTCATGTGATAGCTAAGTTGTATGAACCTTTGTATGGGCAGAGGTTTATGCTTGGTGTAACAAATGCTTAGCTTATTACAGTGATAATCATTGGAATTGGTCGTGCTATCAAGATGTATATGACGAGAAGGTGAATCTTTTCTCATGTATATACTTGATAGGTAGAGAACGATAAGGTAGGTGCGAGTTCTTCAAACTCATACTTATGGTACGTTCGTGACTCATAATGATATGGTATGTTCTTGAACTTTTCAGCGAATGGATGCGTATGGTCTGTCTGGGATGGTTCTTAAACTCATATTATTGTGGAAAGTTCTTGAACTCATAATGTGTGGTAAGTTGATGGATTGTACTAAGGTAGAGGGATGTTTAGACTGTTGTTGGCCTAGTATTGAAGGTGCTAGAGAAGATTAAGTATTGTCGCAGTAAGACAATGAAGGAAGATGGAGAATAGGATATTCCAAGTCATCTAGCTATGCTAGATTTTGAAGTTTATTGAACTCGTGCTGATAAGTATATTTTGAAAAAGGAAAGAATTGGTTCAACTTTTGGAACTAATAGATTTTTAAAAGAGCTATTCTTGGTATGTCTATGCTAATTGTTTAGGCTAGACAGAAATTTATTTGAAATATCAAAATGAATTTTATATCATCAGTGCATTTGATGCAAGGATGGTAAAAGGATGGAGTTATTAATGCAATTGAACCTGGTGTTGGATGTGATCTTAGGATCAACAACCCACTATGGTATGATGTATAATGACAAAGTCACAAACTGACGAAGTCCTCAACGTACTGTGAAAAGTACAGTATCATAACGTCGTAAAACAATTTGATGTATTGCGAAAAGAATTTAAATAAGTAGTCGATGTCAATTGAGTTGACTAGACGAATGTTTCACGTTGATATCCAATTTATTGGTATGGTCTAAGCTACTTGATTCGGCTAGACAAATGGTATGTCATGTTTAAAAGAAAATCAAGCTTTTCTTGAGAAGTTGTGCCAATCCAAATTATTTTGGTGCGGAATCTAATGATTAAGTCTGAGGTGAACACACCCCGAAATGGGGTTATAAAGTTGGTTGATCGCCTACGTATGGAAGATGTAGTTTACCTTCTTGGTGATTGTAAACTGCTAATAAGAGTTCATGGTCAATTTGACCTCTCAGCAAAAGTATGAAATATTTAAGGGGATTCTTATATTCCTCGTTCATTCTACTTCATAATTCTTGATAAGTTGTGAAGGTGAGAGAATGTTTGAAAGATAGGAACTTCTTTGAAGAGAAGTTGAGAAGATGGGTAAATTTGAAATTTTGAGGATGAAATTACATGAAGAAGGGTGAATGTGATAACCCGGGTATGGGTGTGGTTTTAAGAAATTCTGAGGACGGAATTTTTATAAGAGGGGAAGAGTGTAACGACCCGGAAATTCGGATTTTCCAGAATTTAAGTTTAAAGAATTAGTTATTAATAAAATGAATTTTTATTAATAATATTATGTGTTATGTGTTTATTAATCGTTCTAGAGACAAGGATGATTATAAGTCAGGAGGATTCTGGCTACGAGCTAGACTAAGCGATTAAGAATTTTCAAGACGAAAATGAAAATTTTCCGGGAACAAAAATATATCCGGGGAAAAAGACGAAATATGCACTATTCATCCAATGAAAGTTTGAATAACCTAAGCCATTCTGAGAGTTCGGTATGTCGAAATGACATTCCGTCAAAAGATTTGATGATAATATATCTTGAAAAGTTAAGTAAGCCGATAAAAGTTTTTCTCGAAAAATGTGCAGAAATCAGACAAAATAAAAGCGACGAAAAGTACTGCTGTGTACTTTTCACTCGTTTAACTACGTTAGGGTAAAACGTGAAGGAAAACTCTCAATGCCAAAAAGTATTTTTCAGTTTTTCAGAAATTCAAAGAATACGTAAAAGTTAATCGGTAAAGGAAAGAAGAAATATCCAAAAATATTTGGATTTCGAGAATCGCAGTTTTTAAAACTGTCGGACGAAAACCCGAAAGACGAAACCACGAAACTTAAAGGCTAAGTAGACATAAGGGCTAAGTTAACTTAACACCTAAGTCATGAATAGGAAGGAGGTGTGAATAGTAAGGAGGTTAGGGGTGAAATGACTAAAATGCCCTTTGCTTTGAAAATCTATAAATAGTAAGCTTATTTCATTTAAATGGGATTTTTGAAAATCCTACAACTAGAGAGAGAGAGTTCGGATAGAGAAGGAGAACGAAGAGCATGAGCATGATTGATCGGATCAAAAATGTTCGTGAAATGGAAAAGCTAGCAAATCGCCGATTTTGTCTAGCGGAAGAAAAATAAAGAGGAAAGGTATTAAAACCTAACTTCTATGTTAGATTTTCTTTGGGTTTTATATGTTTAAAACATAACTTAATGAAGATAAGAAGTAGATGATGTTAGGAATGATTTCATATGGTTGAAATCAAGAGAAATAATGAAAATAAGAATTTGAAGTTTAGTAAATAAATTTCTTAAAGAAGTATATGATTCGTAATGAATTAGAACGATCCGAGTGGATTATATAAATAAGTAGGTGTAATAAGTAAGGAATGATGATTTATAATATCAAATTCTAATAAAAAGTGAAATCGTAATCCAAAAATATCGATTAAAATAAAGAACGAACGAAGAACACGAAGAACATGCGAAGAACACGACGAACCTTGTTGATGGACAAATTTAAAGCCATCATAGGATATTTATTGTTGATGGACAAGTATAAAACAATCGTGTATAAGTTTGATGCATATTTCTTGGTTAGGAACGGTAGAAACGTTCATGAAGAAAGGATTAAAACTTAGCTATAACGAAGTTATGGCAAAAATTTCGTAAAAGACAAACGAGAATTAGAAAGTTAGTAAATGAACCTGAACGTGTAATGTTTCATAAGAATATGAGAGAACATAGAAAACGTGAGTCGTGGACTCAAGAACGAAGGAATTCCGAGTTTGAATGACCGAATTACGGACGAACAAACAAAGAGCGTTAAAAACATAAAATGAATAAAGGGTGAAGATCAAGCCAATTGAATGGCACGTTAATGGATTCAGACTAAAATTTTGTCTAGGGGTATTGAAGTACGTAAGATAAGGAAGAGAATGGCTTTAGAATGACCTCATTTGGAGTTATAACGATTAAGTTATGGAAGCGGGAAGTAAGCGTCTCAAATTGGATTTAACACTTAGAAAATTTTTCTGGGGTTAGGGCTTGGGGTATGGCACCAACCATGCCTTATGAGTAAGGCTGACAAATGCTGCTGGACCGAGGCCCGCATCTTGTAAACTCACATTTGTAGTGCAAGAGATAGAAGGAAGAGTGGCGCCGCAACGCCAGTGTAGGGAAAAAGCCAGAGAAGAGCTTTTAACTGCTCAACTCTTGGGGGAAACGTATGGGAAGATAAAGAACATAAGATTAGTCAAATGTAACACTTAATTTAGTGAATTAAACCTTTAATGAAGGTCGAATGAAAAGGTTATATGAGAGTAAAAGAGAAAGAATATAAATGCGAATTACAGAATCGATATCCTGGGATCGTGGATACGATAAACGAACGTGGAGGATTGCTATGGTTGTGATTCCTTAAACGTTGAGCGATGAGGGTAATGAATAATATTTTCATGTTATGTCATGATAGTGAGAGATAAGTGTAAAGCGTATAGACGCTGCAAATGAAATGTTGTTGCGATAAATGAGCGGTCTTAGCATACAACGAACGGTATGGCTTGGACATTAAGAATGACTACTGAACATGGGATTCAAGTATTGGATAATGAAAGTAATAAGTAAGATATGAATGGTATTAACGTAACGAAACCGAGTTAAGGATTAAAGGGAATGATCGCTCTGAGTATACAAAAGGCTGTATGACTTAGACGATAAAGAATGAATACTGAGGTGTGGCATTTAGTTGCCAGGAAGACATAAGGAATGAGAAATTAACTTAAAGAAGATTATAGTTTAAATAGTTCGGATAAGATAAGATAAGTTAAGTTGTAGTACAATCGTAACCTTTATGGTTGACATATGGGAGCTGGGTTAAACAATTCCTTTAGAGAGCGAAGGTATATACAAAACTGGAAACCAATCTAACTCACTGTTATGGGTAGTGTAGACGAGATGGGAACTTGTTTGTTGGTTGTTGGTGGGAAACCAGTAAGAGTACCATATGGACTACTAGCAGAGAAGCGATGTGTGCTGAGTCTTAGAGAAGTAATAAGAAGAAGATAAGATGAAAAACATCAAAGATGATGAACGTATAAGTAAGACATCTCCATATGTCATGAAACCGTAGAACGGTAGTGAAAGTGGTCACGTAAACTTAGGTTCCAAGAACGCGAACCATAAGAAGTAAAGTTAAGAAAACTAATGCATAAGTCAAACATACATGACTAATTAGTGTATGTGATGCTTTTCTTATGTGCTACATAGGAACTGGAATGAGCAGTTCAGCGTAAGCTGTAGCTGGGTGTAAGGCAAGTTTCCTAACTTAATTCATATTTCAAATGAATGCTAGTTTCTTAAACTTCTCAGATGTTGAACTTGAGAATTTTCGTCTATGTGCTAATGTGCGATATTTGTACAAGGTGGTAGAACGTATGAGGCCTTGAGCCACAATGTGAACACTTCGGTGTTTCTATAAAATGAACTGTTCTGTGATTTAACTGTTCAATAAGAGAATGCTCTGTTCATACATGATCCGTTATTGTTAAGTATTTGCTAATGATTCTAACCAGACAGAATGTGTATGAAAAAGGTAGAAGAATGAAAGTATTTTAAATTAAAGTGAATATTGTTTTAAAATGATAGGAATCGAGATTATTCCTATTATTCAAGCTGCTTCATAACCTTTGTTTGGTTATTGAAGTCTTAAAAGAATGTTTGAATTCTTGAAGATGTTTGTTCAACTGTGATGACTTGTTGGGCAATTGAATGCTCACACTTGCTTTAAATGAAAAACATTTTCAGTGAACGATGTTAGAAGAACTTAAGTATCCCATAAAGATCAAGCTGACGGTATCCAGATGAAGTGCCATTCAGAATGTGGATGAACGAGAAGATTGAGCGAAGACTTGTAATATAGGAATATGAAATTGAACTATAGACTAGTTTAAGAAACCGTTATGTATCCTTGGTGGTGGATAAAAGTCACTCTTGTAAGATGAAACGAATAATGTATTTATCATTATTTGTAATGAAAAAAGTTATATGGTTTTTAGAACCTGAGATTTGAGAGTATATGTTGTTATATTTATCTATATAATGGTGTATGTTTGGAAGAAGATGGGATCGTGACGTACGAAATCCGTGTGTGAAGATAGACAGGATTTCGGGGCGTTACACATCCTTTGGCGTCATCATCCCAATAGGACTTGACTTCACTACATGACAAAATCGAGCTAGGTGACCTTCTCTTTCATAATTGAAACACACTTTGGGTTATTGCGTATAGTTTGGACGGATGTGTCCCTCCTATCTGCATTTGAAACATACGACAGTTGGTCATTTTTCTTCCTTTGAAATGGGTGTTGGTGCTGATGCCGACGTCTTTTCGTCATTATTGAATCTTCTCTTCTTAAAGTTGTTCGTACTTAGTTCACATTTCCTATTATCTTGGCCATGATTACCACTGAAGTGGTTACCATTTCTTGCCTGATAATTTCCTTCACGATGGTTATCATTGTTCCGATGGCTGTTGCCACCAGTATGATTATTATCGTGTTGTTGGTTTTTACCTTTTGATTGAGCTGACTCATTATCACGCTCCAATAATTGAGCCCTATTCACAACATCTGAATACAAACATAGTTTTTGAGAAATGAGGTATTGAAGTATTTCGGGTTTCAATCCTCTTAGAAACATTCGCGTCATTTGCTACTCATTATCTACCACATCGGATGCAAAAAGGGATAACTCTACAAACTTAGCCTCGTACTGCGATATAGTCATATTGTTTTGCTCCAGCTTGATGCATTACACATCCTTTATGTGACAAATATTTTTAGGAAAGTACTTGTCGTTGAACACTTCTTGGAACTTCTCTTAAGACATCTTTAGTACGGAAGGATGAGTATGTTTTACAAATTCCCACCAGTAATCTGCTTCTTCACGCAACATAAAGGTGGCGAAGGGAACCTTTTACTCCTCTAAGCATTCCAAGTCATCAAATATCTTAGTGATCTGCTTTATCCATGTCTCCACCTTAAGTGGTTCTGGCTTTTCCAAAAACTTCGGCGGTCCCAGCTCCTTAAACTGCTTAGCAGTGACTAGCCGTGAGTTGCCAGTGTTTCCACCTGCAATATGAATATGAGTCTCTCTCGTTTGGTGTTGCATGAATTAAAAAAAAACTCTTAAACGTACCATCATTCATTATTTGGTCGATGTTGTTATTTACAAGAGGATTATTGCCTTCCTGATGCACATTATCCTGGTTATTGATCATCGGTTACTCAACAGTCTCATGTGCTCCATTGTTTATCTCAACATTTCAGATGCCACTCTCAACATTGTCACAAAACAAGGGTTTATTGACATGTCACATATTATCCCTATACTCTGACCGACCAATAACAAATAAACTTAGGTAGGTCATACTAGCAAAGGAATTACCCGTCTCTCCCCTCCTAGTTCTAGTCTTACATCTCAGCCATGGATCATATCCCTAAGCTTTGATACCAACTGAGACGCCCCCAAAATAGGTATACATCACCCATTCTGAGTCGCCAAATACATGGTACAAATATCAAATTCAAAATTCTTTTATACAATACGACAAAAGCGTAGCTGAGAGTTTTTACACGAATATTGTCTTCTAGATAGTATTCAAACTCAAATGGAGTCCTCATTACATTTATTATCACACTAAATAGTGAGGACTAATAAAACAACCATCTTATACCATCACTTCATTTCCCGACTAGTCCCGGCTACGTTCTCATTTCCTGAAGAGAACAATGAAAGCAAAAGGGTGAGCTCAACTAGCCCAATAATAAATATTATGACTAAGATAATGCAGAATAAATTATCATTATCCTTCAATAGTGTTAAACTAATAAAATATAATAAACATCAAGTTTAACTGCTGCTGAACAAACAATCCATTAGAAGAGTAAAGTACAGCATGATATCTACCATCTTCTATGATTTAAAAAGTTTATCATTAATTTTATTGTTGAGACTCAACTTAATAAATAATCCAGATCATCGAATCATCCCTGCACTACGGCTAAGGATATTAATTAGTATCACGTCCATAAATTATCCATGCACTACAGGCCAAGGATATTCGTGTAATCATCATTGGTCATGATCATCCTAGTAACTATCCATCAATGCACTACGGGCCAATGATGACTTTTATCACATTATTTGTAACATTACGGGACATAATTATACCGAATGATCCCTGGTCATAATCATACCAATCAACAGTCCATCTATGCATGTAAGCTAAAGATGACTTTCATCACAATATAAGCATGAGGATAATGACAATGATATAATAATTCAATTAAAAGAAAATAGAAGATAGATTTTTAAAGATTTATAATTTAATTTATCCAAAATTTAATAATGTCCAAATTGTCAACATGATACTGCTTTGTGGAGTAAAATTCAAGAATAATATTGTATCAAAAATGATTTGGACAACAAAGAAATCAATTTTTTTCATGAATAGTTGCCCGGGTAAATAGTACCTGAGTTAATAGTACCCCATGAATAGTACTTCATGAATAGTATCCGGGAATAGTACTTTTTGAATAGTACCCAGGAATAGTACTTTGTGAATAATACCTGTGAATAATAATTTATGAATAGTACCTCGTGAATAGTACTTTATGAATAGTACCCTGTGAATAGTATTCCGACATGAAAAGATCAATAAATATCAAGAATGCTCAGAATAATATTTCCATGAAAAGATACTGCATGAAGCGCAAATATCAAGGATATTCTACTAATTTCACAGAGTATAGAAATAATACTTTAACAGAATAATTATAGAATTAGGAATACGGAACGAAATAATATTACTCATATACTACAGAGTATGGAAGAAAATATTATTTCTTACGAATACTGAACAAAAATAATATCCCTTACGAATAAGAAATAAATAACATTCCTTACCTTAGTAGAAGGCTTGATACTGCAATAGTGAAGTAGCATTATACTCTTCTTCTTTCTCTCTATAGCTTTTCTCTTTATAATTGCTCTTGTGAGTCTTAATGAATTGGTGAGAATGAAAGAAGAATGAGCTTCTATTTATAGGAAAACATAGTTTCGATAATAGCACATTTTGGAGCTCGAATTATTACAGTATAATACCTTCATCTTTTCCTCCATTTTTAATTTAGTCCTGCAAGTATTGTCAAACTTACACCACCTCCCCTAATAGTACATGCATGTGAATCAATAGTTCCATACATATGAAAAAATAGTTAAACGCATGTGAACTAATAGCAATTAATTGTTCATTTATCCAATTAATTACCCGATTGGTCAATACAAACCTCCAAAAATCAATTATTATCGAAATAGATGTTGATTTCCACTAACACTAATAATCCCAATACAATGGAAATATCAATTTCATCTTTAATCAACACGAACTTATTCATTATTAATATTATAACTTACAATATTTAACCACCAGATCATTCACAGGAAAGAGGGGGCTTTTCGATAAGGATTTCTCCTTATTGGTGCGAAATTAGGTGACCAAACCCCTTTCCTCGATAGAACTTTCTAGACATCGTCAATAATGTAAATAATAATATGAAAAACTTTGTCGTCTCAATTATTGCTTTTATAATATAAAATATTATACAGATGATACTATGACAATAATTGAATCAATAATGTGAAAGATATTATGCAGCAATTACTGTGGCAATAATTGAGTATAACTAAGTGACTTCTCACGTAAGCATCAATAATCAAAGATACTGTACAATACAGTGTGCTACTATACAACTATTTATATTACTATTCTTTTACCACCGGGTATTTCAATAGTTTAACGGTAAAATATTTGCTATTATTTTATATAAAAAGATATTTCTGTTGATTTTTAACTCCGATAATACTTCCGTTGTGGGGTCCACTAATGATTGTGCCGTCGTACGAGTATTCCCTGTTAAAACTAATATTCCCCGACCAATCAAATATTTTATAACAACTTGTTTACTTTGCAAAATTTATAAATTTTACCCACAACTATAACATTATAACAAATCCATACTATAATATTCAAAAATATTTTTCGAGAAAAATTAATCTTCATTCATAAAAGTTGGGGTCTTAAAATACACTCCCTATATCAGGCTCTGCATCCAGATTACCGAGGGATTGTGCATGGTTGGGGCTTTGGGGTGTTCTTTTCCATTCTTCCCCGCCGTTGTCCCTGGGGTTACCTCGGGGCATTGTCTGAGCGTTGGTTTCACCAGACTTGGTTTCTCTATTTGTTGGATTATGAGGTGATGATGACGCTAATGGATTGACAATTTATCACCGATACAGAGTTTAAAGGGGAGATAATGCCATGTATGGCGAACATTACCACTACTGTCGTTAGATCTTTGCTAGGAGTTCTGGCTGAGGCGCTTAAGGGCAGGACCATCAGTACAAGTCTTTTGAGCATAGATGCTATGAATGGGCTGTTAAGTGAGCCCATGCCCGTTGATGTGAGAGTCAGGGATCTCATTCTTCGGCTATTGTTCCTGGTTATTATCAGGGGTTGTTTCATAGTAGACAACTCTTCCACGGTGTCATTCACTTTGATCAGCGCAACTCGGGAGGTGGACCATATTGGACAGTATGATTGGGGCTCATACACCTTTGCCTATTTCTTCAAGGGAATGCGCATGCATTCGCAGGGCTTGATAGAGGCTTGTATAGGATTTTACCCATTTCTGCTGGTGAGTATTTCTTTTTTGATTTCCCATGTACATGTTAAGAGTGTTGACTGACCGCATATGTTTGCCTTTGTGTTGGTAGTTTTGGGCCTATGAGAGGCTTCCATGTTTGTGTCATATTAGTGTGTTAGGTTTAGATACCTATCCATGAGGACGGTGATGACATCACTCTATTTTGGCAGAGAATCCTGTAGCTGAGGGTTTCACCCATTGTCACTTACAGTTGGAGTTGTTGACAGCTAATTCCATCACTTGGGTTCCCTACTCTGGGGACCAGTTGATGATCGGCTTTGAGGATGGATACCCGACTGGTGTCGAGTATGTGATGTCCACCCGCAAGATTCCTCTCTTCACAGATGGAGGATGGGAGCTCTATTTAGGAGAACGTACTATTAGGAGCACCACAGGAGAGATTCGTGTGCCGATCTTGCCTCCTGCCAGGCGTTATTGGCCTTTGTCGCAGTCGCCTGTCAGTGATATCCCATTGATGGGCATTGACGGCTACACTTTGTCAAAGGGTCCATTTATTCAGGAGGCATTATACCGCTGGTGGTCCCCTTGTACCATCGGAGCCCAGACCCGGGCCACTCAGTTCATGGGCGATATGGTTCCTAGATCCGTGATGATGATAAATGGGATGGCTTGTGTTCGAGATCCGACTCATTTAACACAGATCGACAATTTAACCCGGCAGTTGGACCTGGCACATTTTTTCATCTGATATTTGGGCAGAGATCCTTCATAGGCGGATACTTTTGATCCTTCCAACTCAGGGGCTGGCTATTCAGATGACCCATATGGCTTTGCTGGTGCAGATCATCCCTTGTATAGGCCTAATATCCCTCTCGGTGGAGATCCAGTGTCTCAGGAGGAGTTACATCAGGTGGACAGGATTGATGATGTAGATATAGACACCATTATCTTCTTCTGATGTGTATTCTCTCTATATCTTTTGATAGTCCTCTGTTAGATACTGGGTGGCTGTGCCCCATTCTCGTTATATCTTTTCATAGGCCTCTGTAAGATAATGGGTGATTGTGCCCCCATTCTCATTATTTCTTTTGATAGGCCTCTGTTAGTCGTAGGGCGTCTGTGCCCCATTTCCCTGTATTTTTAGTTGTATAGAGATGATGTACTTAGGAATGTATGTACTATTTTCCATTCCCTACATCATATTACCATATATTATTTGTCAAGCATGTATTATTTCATGCATATATATGCCTGGAGATGTTCAGAATTGACCCCTGGATGGTCTTATGATACGGACCACACAGATGTCTTCATCGACAGTTATCCGTATTTACCACACCCCACCAGTATTGGTGGCCTCACGCTTGAGATCTTGGTATGAGAGTGTATCCACTTCAGACAGGGTGATTGTAGATAAGCTATTACAGCATTCCATGACCCTCCTGACATTTTAGGTTCCATTGGGCTTTATAGATATCATGCTAGAGCATTGGGTACCGGAGAGGCAGATTTTCTGATTTGGGACCCATGAGTTGACTCCTACTTTGGAGGAGTACGAGCAGTTAATGGCTTTGCCATTGGATAGGCCTTGAGCTCGGATGACTATCAGAGATATGCGCCGGTAGTTCATGACCCTCATTGGGTTGCGGCGTAGAGTAGCACATGATGAGATTACATCTGGCCATGTATTGTCACAACATTTTCTGATAGACAGATTTGGCTCAATGGACATCTATGCACAGTACTTTGGGGATTTCACCACATCAGAGGATTAGTGGTGTATTAACAGAGTAGATGTACTTATGATGTACATAGTAGCTTATTTGTACATGCCACTATACATGGATGAGCTAGACATTAGTGTTGTCATGGTGGTGAGAGCTCTTAGGGAGGGTCATACCATTATGTCGATGATTGTGGCAGAGACACTGAGGTTAGCCACGTATTGCCACACCTATCCTGTAGGGGTGTTTATAGGAAGCTTGGTCTTATTGTATATGTGGTTCATGTCACACTTGAGACCGATTAACACGTTTCGACGATATGGTATTGTTTTTCGCATAAGATAGCCATGTCTTACTCCTTTTAGCAAGCAGAGTGTGTAGATGTTGCATCCTGGTCGGTGTTGTTGGCAGGGATTGGAGATGCTTTTGACATTCTGCTGTGTACAGGGCTCATCTCACCCTACAACTTTATTACTCATGCACCAGGCATGGATTATCTCCCTCTGGCTAGTTTGAGGGGCATGACCACATATCACCCACTGGCCGTGATGTCACAGTTTTACCAGTTTCAGGATGTGCATCTTTTTGAGGGGGCGTTAGGTCAACGTTTGTCATCTTTCCATTTGTCAGCAGAAGGACAGATCTAGGGTGTATGTCTATTGGGATCAAGGCAAAAGTGCTGAGTTTTCTGTTAGCCATCTGGGCTATTCGAAAGAGTATTCTGCATGGATAGAGATAGAGACTGTATCGACTGCGATTTTATCCACAGTGTCGGGGATTGATTTAAATGGTGGAGAGCCCATGGAGGACATTGATTCTCACACCGAGGAGGAGCTATTCGCTGGGTTTTCAACAGCTCTGGTAGATTTTCCCAGTATAACTGCCATTATGATCGAGCATTCAGCAGAGTATTTCGAGCAGAGTCTTCATCTGATGACCATTGAGGCAGATCAGGCTAGGGCCTTGATGTTGATAGCTCTTTTTGGGAGAGATGATGCTCAATTAGAGAGAGATGATGCCTTAGCCCATATAGATACCGATGTTGCTAAGAGGGATGAGGCCAGATCATCCAGCGATGCAGTGATTCTTGAGCGGGATATCACTATTTCTGCCCAAGATATCACTACCATAGATAGTACTGGAGTGAGGTCCCTTACTGTTGGCATCATTACAGAGATGAGCACGTATATTGATGAGTATTGTGCCACCATGCAGTTGGCTGTAGATCTGTTGACTCATGTAGAAACCATTGGGCAGGAGATCACAACGTTACATCTTTCTTCTGAGAGGGATTCCATGTTAGGCTTTATAGCCCGCATATACCCTGACTTTTAGATGGGCTTATATTTTCCTGCACAGACTAGCTTAACCATTTTGTCATGTACAATACACATTGTATATATCAAACAACATTATATATAGTAGGGAAACATATTTTGATCACTTCCCTTTTAGTTATGCCTTGTTGCTTTCTTGATATTTGCCTATTTCTCCCGGGCCTGTGATCTTGATGTATTCTTAACTCCTCCTTGATGGACGAACATTGAGATATCTCAGGATCTTTCATAATGATTGTTGATCTATGTGTATTCCCTACCGTATTTGGTTTCTTGGGACTGGTCTATGAAGATGTGGAGAGGAGTGTGGCTTTCCTCTCTGAGGTTGACCGCACAGCAGATGGTCACCAGTACACATTTGTATGGGGGAGCCCAGTTAGTTCCATCTCTTATGGATTTGTGTTTCTCTTTGAAGATTCAATCGCAGCTTAGATGGTCACCGATTCTCCCGTTTACATGGGGAGGTCCGATAGTTCCATCCCTTTGGTCTGAAGCCAATGAGGTGAGATGGATTAAGGAATGATCCCAGTACCACCGACAAGTTTTTGTGTTTTGGTAGGGGATAAGACCGAACCATGACTGGCTACCTACATACTCCGATTGAAGAGGAGATCAGGTTTGCGTAGTTTGAACCTGGTGTGAAGGTTCAACGTTGTATGTGGCAAAGGGGTATAGAGATGTTTTTGTGTTTTTTGTTTTATTGGAATCAGACCATATAAAATGGCTGCCTATGTACTCCTGTGTATTGGGGAGATCAGGTTGGCGTAGTTTGCCCCATATACAGGGTGGTTTGCAGCCAAAAGGTTTAATCCCAGGTACAAGATAAATTGAAGGTGTGAAAAGTTTAATCCCTAGTGGGACAAACTAAATGTGTGAAGGGTTGAATCCCTGGCGGGATAACCTGAAGGGATGAAAGGTTTTGAAAACCTACGAAGAGTAAAGGATCTAATGATCTGAAAACCAGGTTGCTGGTTATAAAGTATGATTTTCCCTGAAGGGGCAAATGGTTGTGAGGAAAGTTGTATGTAGTGAGGTTTAGAAAACTTGAATCTACTGGGGATCTGATAATCTATAACCAGAATGTTTTCTTAATGGTAACTTCAGACATAGTATCGTTTCATGGTGTCTGAGTTAATGAGTTGCGAAAATTCATCGCCATCCATCTCCTGTAATTTAAGAGTG
This sequence comes from Panax ginseng, assembly GCA_020205605.1. Lineage (NCBI taxonomy): Eukaryota > Viridiplantae > Streptophyta > Magnoliopsida > Apiales > Araliaceae > Panax > Panax ginseng. Next base: position 67,606,593 of record CM035129.1, read on the forward strand.
CCTCCTGTCAATACCTCCTTGACAATAAATGGGCCTTCCCAGTTTGGGGTGAATTTTCCTTTGGACAGATCTTGGTTGTCAAGGATCTTCTTCAAAACAAAGTCATGTTATTTAAACTACCATAGTCGGATCTAGCAATCCTTTGTTGATATAATTAACCATGGAAGATAGCAGCGATTTGCCTTTCGTCTATTAGAGACAATTGGTGATACCTATCTTGTAGCCATTGGTCTTCATCCAGCTGAGTGTCTATCAACACTCTGAGGGATTCCATTTCCACCTCTATGGGGAGCACTACTTCCATCACATAGGTTAATGAGTAGGGGGTTGCCCAGTGGAAGAACGCATTGATGTTCTGTAGGCTAACAGAGTCAGAGGCAAGAAGTCAGGCCATCCTTTGTGATTAGCAGATATTCTTTGCACGATCTTCTTGATATTTTTGTTAGTTGCTTCAACAGCACCATTCATCTTTTGACGATAGATGACAGAGTTAAGATGTTTGATGTGGAATTTACTGCATAACTCCTCGATCATTTTGTTATTAAGTTTCTTAGCATTATCTGATACAATTACCTCTGTTTGTCCATATCGACAAATGACATTGTTTCTAATGAAAACAATGATAACTTCTTTTATAACCATAAGGAAGGAGGTTGCTTCTACCCATTTGTGAAATAGTCGATCATGGTGAAGATAAACTGATGCCCATTACTAGATTTGGGCTTGATGGGCCTGATTACGTCCTTTCCCCACATTGAGAAGGGTCCTGGAAAACTCATATTATGGAGTTCCCTTGGAAGGGCGTGGATAGAATTCCCATGAATTTGGCATTGATAGCACCTCTTGACGTGATCATCACAGTCAGCTTTAAGTGTAAGCTACTAATGCCCTGTTCTAAGAATTTTCTTAACAAGTAGGGGTCCGCTCATGTGTGGGCCACATTCTCCACCATGGATCTCATCCATGAGCCTCTGAGCTTGGTCCTTGTCCAGACATCTCAGGAGACCTAATCCTGCATCTCTTTTGTAGAGTGCATCTCCGCTCAGGTAGAATGTTATAGCCAATCGATGGATCTGCCTTTTTTTAGTCGGGCTCGCCTCAGCGGGTGTAGATCCATCTCATAGATACTCCTTGATATGCTGATACCTTGGAGGGGCATGGATAGGATTCCCATGAATTTGGCATTGGTAACATCTCTTGATGTGATCATCACAGTCAGCTTTGAGAGAGAGCCAGTAATGCCCTATTCTTAGGATCTTTTTTATAAGTAGGGGGCCGCTCATTTGTGGGCCACATACTCCACCATGGATTTCATCCACGAGCCTCTGAGTTTGGCCCTTGTCCAGACATCTGAGGAGACCTAGTCTTGCATCTCTTTTGTAGAGTGCGTCTCCACTCAGGTAGAATTTTATAGCTAGTCGATGGATCCGCATTCTTTCAGTCGGGCTCACCTCAGTAGGTGTAGATCCATCTTGTAAGTACTCCTTGATATGCTGATACTAAGGGTGTTGGATGGGAGGTCGCTCATCCGATACTTCTCCAATGTAGTTTCCATAGGCTGGTGCCTTTTGTTGGGCAAATGTGATGATTGGCATGTTTTCCTTATCAAGTATGTTGATCAAAGAGGCCAAGGTTGCTAACGTATCCGTAAAGTTATTCCTATTCTGAGGAATATGGAGGAAGGATATTTCTTCAAACTTCGAGGCCATCTGTAGAACCTGTCGATGGTAAGGCAGCAAATGTAGCTCTTTGGTGTGATAGATTCTTGTGGTTTATCTGATTACCAATTCAAAATCCCGAAAGACATTTAATCATCTGATGCCTATTAATTTAGCAGGTTTTGGCCCCATGATATAGCCTTCATACTCAGTTGTGTTGTTGGTGTTGGCAAACTGCAATTTGATGGCGACAGGATCTTTGGTCCTTATAATCTGATACTAGAACCGCCCAAATTGATTACCTTCCATGTTCATAGCTCAATAAAAATACATCTTCCATGATTAGTGTGCATCGTACTAATGGTGTTGCTGAACTATCATTACCCCTTCATCAGGGACGTATATTTCCAAGGGTTTGAAATCCCCTGAAGGTGAGGCGGCCAATTGATCTGTAATTCCTTGACCTTTGATAGACTTTTGCGTCACGTAGACGATGTCAAATTGTTGTAGGATTAATTGCCATCTAGACAGTCGACAATTTAGCATTGGTTTACTAAACACATACTTGAGAGGATCTACACGGGATATGAGATGGGTTGTGTGACCATGGAGGTAATGTTGTAGCCTCATGAAAGCCCATGCTAAAGCACAACAAGTTTTCTCAATCAGAGTGTACTTATGTTCACTGCTGCTGAACCTTTTGCTGAGGTAGTAGATAGCTCGCTCTTGGCCTCTATTGTCTTTCTTTCCCAGCTAGCAGTCCATGGCATTGTCATTGATGGACAGGTACATGAATAGGGGAACATCATCCCTGGGTTGTACCAAAATAGGAGCTTTGACTAGCTGATCTTTGATTGTAAGGAAGGCTTTCTGACACTCATCATTCCATTTCATGGAGGAGTTCTTCCTTAACAACTTGAAGATAGGCTAACAGGTTGTTGTGAGTTGGGAGATGAATCGGCTGATAAAGTTGATTCGTGCCAAAAATTCTCGTATTTCCTTCTCTGTCTGAGGAATGTGTATTTTTTTGATGGCCTGGATTTTGGTGGGATCCAACTCAATTCCATTATAGCTGACTAGGAAACCTAACAACTTGCCTGATTTAACACTGAAGGCTCATTTGGATGGATTCAACTTCAAGTTGAACTTACGCAACCTATTAAAAAGCATTCTAAGATGGTATAGGTGGTCTTCCCCCCTTCGGGATTTGACAATGATGTCATCCATATAGATCTCTATCTCTTTGTGCATTAAATCGTGGAAAAGGTTCCCCAAGGAGTGGTAGGTAGTTATGGCATTGATGAGGCCAAATGACAACCGTCTGTAGTAAAAGGTTCCCTAAGGAGTGATAAATGCAGTTTTCTCACGATCCTCTTCAGTAACCATGATTTGATGGTACCCCGCAAAGCAATCAGTAAAGGATAACATGTCATATGTAGCTGTATTGTCAATGAGTATGTATATGAATGGCACTGGAAAGCTATCTTTAAGGCACGCTTTATTCAGATCCCTGTAGTCCACGCAAACTCGTACCTTTCCTCCTGCTTTGGGCACGGGGACTATGTTGAATAGCCATTCAGGGTATGTTGACACCATGATGATGCCTTCCTGAAATTGTTTCACAATTTCTTCTTTAACTTTTAAACTCCACTCAAGTTTTAATCACCTGAGCTTCTTCCTGACTGGCTTGAATCCCTCTTTAATGGGGAGGTGATGAATGATAATGTTAGTGGATAAACCAACAATGTCTTCATAAAACCATGCAAACACATCCTAGAATTAGGTTAGCAGAGTAATCATGTCATTTCTTTGGTTTGGAGTGAGGTCCGAACCAATCAGGATTTGTTTAGGGTTTTCTGAAGTTCTGAGGTTAAAAGAGGTGGTTTGATCAAGATTTGGCTTGGGTTTGTCTTCGACCCATTCTTGATCTCCTGAATTATCTCGTAGTCCTCTTGTATTTCCATCAAGTCTGAGTTCAACTTTACATCAAAGTTACAGTCCTTGTGGAGAAAAGGCACCTCATCAACAAGTATAGGCACATCTAACTTTAGAGTCCTGAAACAAAATGCTTTCAATTAATATATGAAACTATTCAATCATAAAAAGTGTTAGTATGTAAAGACAAAACAACTGCTAATACTGTACAGAAAAAGTAAGCAGTTATTGTTATCTACAAGGCAGAGGGAGTTTCTGCCCTTTTTACCCTCGTCGACAAATGCAAGGAGTGCTGCTCCACTTTCCAAGGGTGAAGTCTTGATGGATGACTGTGATGAAGGGGTTGTTGTCGTCCTCCTACTCCTGAATGATTACCATGATATCTGGACCATCATCGTCTGGGGTGACCTTGTTTGTACTGTCTGTGTGGACTATGATTCGTATGTTTGATAAGCGCCTTGCAATGTCCTGCTTATGCCTCTGGTCCTTTTCCTTCGCCTCCAGATCCGGTATCAAAACTTCTTTTCCTTTGACTAGTATTGGCTTAGTAAATAACGTGGTCATCACACGGGCATGAACCTTTACTAAAGTCATTATAGATTTAGCTCGTGTAGGTTGAATCAATCGCCATATGGCTGAAGATGAAGGAACCTATTTATGTTTGTGAGGATTTGTGTGAATAGAGCTAGAAGAAAAGCCTAGTCTGGCTATCCCTGTTTGATTGCAAACTTGAATTGGGTGCTTAATGCCCTGATGGTCGTTGCCAACCCTTGTCTAGGTTGATAACCCAAAGAAATCATTTCTTGACTTGCCGACATTACCTCGAAAAAAATTATGGGTATAAGAGGTGGCGCCCCAATAGGGTGGTAGTGAGTGTTGCTCACCTCTAGGGCATGGAAGCTGACAGGCTCAACTTCTGAATTGAAACTGATGAGTGGGATGTCACCCTATTTAGGATATTCTGGCTCAGCTTTAATAGTGATCAGGCAATTTTTTATGATGTATTTGAGCTGTTAATGAAGGGTGGACGGGTCGGTTCCGGCCATATGAATCCACGGTCTTCCCAAGAGCAGGTTGTATCCTGTAGTTATTTTGAGCACATGAAAGGATATGTAGAATATGTTGGGACCAATCTCCATAGGTAGTTTAATCTCTCCAATAGCATTTCGTCAGGATCCATCGAAATCTTTGATAATTGTATGGCTGCTTCAGATCCTGTTGAGAGGATCACAAGAAGGACTTACTACGAGTTTCTTTCAAGCTTAAAACCACCTTGGCTTTATTGTGTCCCATAGTACTGAGGAATTTTTCAATCTTCTCCATGGAAAATTTCCCCTTTGATTTGATGGCGGGTTTCATCACCCGTTGGGGAAGATACAATGGATTCTCTTTCGATACTGTAGCAGTTATGTGGGATGTGGATCCTTTAACCTCTCCATAATTCCATGGAATTTTCTGTAGGCTGACAACAGGATATTGTGGTCTGAATGACAAGATGACTGGCTCTGGTGCAGCCACTTTCAAAGAATTTTCAATACCCTTGAGCTGAAAAGGTTGAATTGTATGTGAGGGGGTAGCTGAATCTGTCACAGAAGATATAACTGCTATGACTTCCTTCCACTTTGTAGGAAATATGTCTCCACTCTCCAGTAAAATAGTGTCATTGTCCGCCAGCTGCAGAACACAGCTATTAATTAGATTCTGAATAAAGTGGCGGAGTGCCCAACATTTTTCTGTGTCGTGACCGTGAGAATGGGAATGGTATTGGCACACTCCATTGAAATCAAACCGTCTTAAACGCGGGGTGATTGGACGTAGCATATCTGTGATTCTTCCTTCATTAATCAGCATCTACAATATCTCTTCCATCAGTTGGCCTAAATAGGTAAACTCCCTTTTGTTGGCTAAGTCCCGACAGGCTTTGGCGTTTGCTCTTTTTACAATTTTATCCTCTAGTGTTTCATTTTCTGGAGTACATGGTGGAGTGTTTATAATAAGAGGAAGGAGGCTAGCATGCTCCTGGATGAATAATTGATGTGTGACTTGGTTCTGATGGACCACCAATTCTGCCAATTGATTAACTTACTTGTGCAGAGCCTTCATTTTTCATTCCATCATAAACTAGAACTGTGCATAATCCCACTTGTTAGCACTATCCTTGCTGGTTTGGGAAGATCCACCAATGGAGTGGGAAGTCTGTCCACTACTCCAATTAATCATGTTTACCTCCTCTTCTTTGTGTTGAGGAAGAGGGTTGTCTTGCACATGGGGTTGGTCAGGTTTAGTCACCATGATCTCACCATTGTAAATTAAATCCTTGATCTTGTGCTTCAAGGCCCAGCAATCCTGAGTATCATGGCCTGGAGCTCCAGTATGATAAGCACATTTTCGGCTAGCATTGAAACCCTTCCCACTCGGGTTGGCCGGTGGAAGAAGATGGGTAATTTTCTTTTGAGTTGTCAGTAGATTGAGAATATTCTCGAGCAAGTCCCCGAAGGGTATGAACACTCGAGTGCGTCTGACTTCTCCACCTTTTGGCAATGGAGGGTTTGAAGACTGAGCTGGAAAAGGGGAGTAGTTTCTCCTCTGAATAGGCAAGCTTTGACTGCCTTTTTGCCCTTGTAATATCCAGGAAACATCCTCCTTTTTCTTCTTATGGACCCTCCAGGGGTTGTTTCCATAACTTCAAGATTTGATGTGCTCAGCTACAACTTTGAGAGCGGCAAGGACTTGAATCTTTCCTGACTTCAATCACATCTCGACCATTTCTCCATGTTTGATCATTTCAGAGAATGGTTTGCCAATGCCAGCTAAAACTCTCTCATAGAAGGGAGCTTCTTGAATATCTATAAAAGTCATTACCATTTCAAACTAAGTCATAGAGGGAATAACTTGAGCAGCCAGACACCTCCATCTTTGGGCATACTCTTTGAAAGAATCGCTAGCTTGTTTCTTTACCTTAGTAATTTGGTACCGGTCAGGAGCAACTTGAGTTTGGAAACTATACTGACTAAGGAAAACATGAGCTAGTTCCTCCTAGCTATGAATTTTTGAGTTGTCCAGTCTGGTATACCATGATCTAGCTTCACCAATCAGACTCTTCTGAAATAGCTGCATTCTGAAATTCTCATCCTCGACATAAGACCCGAGTTCTCCAATGAATACTTTCAAATTTGTGTAGGGATCTCCCAATCCATCATACTTTTCAAAATCGGGAGTCCTTAACTTCTATGGATAATGTACCCAGGGAATATACAAAGGTTTGCATATGAATTACTCCCATATGTTCCAATTCCTTTGATAGATCGAATGGTCTCTTCCATTTGTAGGACCTTTTTCCTGATATCACCGGTGTCTGGATCTTCTTCTTTGAGATGGGTGGTTTCAGGGGTTTTGCTAGTTTTGTCCAACTGAGATTCGGGTACATGAATTTCTTTGTCCGGTCCCTGAGTTCCTCCATGTGCAAAGGATTCTGTATGTATGGGCTTTTATGGACCCTGACTGGATTTGTGTAGTTCTTTAAGCAGAACAACCAACTCTGTAATTTGGTAACTTAATCCTTCGAACTCCTCACGAGAGACAGGAGTAGGATTAGACTGGCCAGGTGTAGCCATACTTGGCTCTAGGCTCGTTGCCTTGTTAGATTTTGAATGTGTTACTGGACCAATTATTTCCCTATAAAAAGACTTATGTAGTTTAGTCTTATTAAATGTAGAAATATTATGTAATGTGTTCATTTAGGAGTATCGTCCTGTGAAACGGATGTCAGTTGACAAGATAGCATGTCAGGTTTTTATATAATGGGAATGCATGTACACATTTTCCTTATATTTTCCATTACACTGAGATTGACATGGAAATGAAATTACAAGTAATTGAATTTACAAGTAATTGAAATGGGAAAGTATGAAGAGATTTTCCTCTGCGTTTGGTTAATCAGAGGATGACCTATATTAGCCTACTCTAGCGGCTTTTTGGCATGAAGGTTCCCAGATCATCGTAATTTACTTGACGGGAAGTTAATCCGGCCTTTCAACTGGAGCGAATCTGGGTGGTGCCTTTCCTGAGCCTCGTTGGAATTAATCATCCTATGAGTCATGTAATCAAACACCGACAAGATAACCTTCTGGTGGAGGAACCACGTCACATACATTCACATACAGCGTGTCTCACTGTATAGAAATGATGACATGTGTGAAGCACTAATATCACAAGCAGATATGGTGTGAAGCACTAGGTGCAATAAGTAAATGTATTCGTACACATTCATTCAAATGTAATTGCAACATCCACACACAAGCAGATAATGGTTTTGAAAAGTTTGTAATAGCGGCTTAAGCCCTCTTAGTGGATGTCCCCAGCAGAGTCATCACCTGTCGACGTCGGGATTTTTATTTGTCCCTTTTCTGTTCTTGTCTTCCGGTGTTATCATGTTAGGTGAGATTTGTTTGAAAAAACAAGTTATGAAAAACTCTGACATGTATATGTCGACGACTGGGACTTGTAAGAGTCGTCAGTTGGTATTTTTAAATGGTTGCACCAACTCAACCGAGAAAAGGTTTGCACATTGACCTAGTGATGTGACACTATTTAATTGGACTATGAAACCGAGATTCGTTAGGGTCCGAGGCTTAATTATGCGGAGGGAATGTGTTAGGCACCCCACGACATCTGTGTTACCACGGTGACAACCACTTTTCAATTTAAACCATTATCTGAATATGTGTGTGTGTGTGTGTATAGATTAATGTGCAATTATCTGGAAGTATTGTTATGCCTCATTTGCACCTATATACAAAGGGTTTGAATTTTTGTATAAAAGTTCAATTTTAACAAGATATAGCAATGACGTTTTGTAAAAGAGGTTTTTTAAACCCTTATGCTCAATAGTAATTGTGGCCTTTGATACTTCAATTTTATTATGTTTTCGGCTTGATTGCTTTTATTTTCGAGATGCGAAGCATCTTCGAGAAAATAAGATAAAAAGGAAGTGCCGAACTCCTTGTGCACATGATAGCCTTCTAAGGAAATTTAAACACCGTGAATAATTTACAAGCTATGTACAGCTGAAAATGTCCATCATGGTAACCGAATCTAGATTCAGTATACTGAATCTATGATCACATGATTCCTAAGCTCACATGATGTAGCAGTTTGTATGAAAGATGTAAAGAGTTGTATATATATAAAGGCTGTATATATATATATATATAAACGATCAACCGTCTCGAAGTAAACTCTAAGCGGGACGAAATGTAAATGAAAGCAATAAATGGCCACGAAGTGAACTCCGGGCCAGACATGAATGTAAATATATATATATATATATATATATATATATATATATATATATATTTAAAAGTGATAAACGCACTAGATATATATCGATCCAAGCTCAGTTCGTTAATTCAAATTCAAATATATATATATATAAGTAATAAAAACCACGGACCGACGGCCCGAGCATATTTAGACACTCAAAATTTTCTGCACACCTGTTACTAACATTGCAGGAGGGTGGATTCATCTTTTGGAGATAACCATGGAAGATAGCTCACATCCATTCCGGATACTACCGGAAGTTCAGCCTTAACCCCGGAACACACACCGGGAGTATCAATTTCAACCTCGAAGATAACCTCGAGTTTCATCCTTGGAGATAACCCCAAGGAATGTTGTTGCAGTTCTGGCGATAACTTCGGAAATGCTTGTTTCAAATGCATACGATCAGCTTCAATCTCAAACTTCCTGCCTAGGCACTCATACCAAAGACCCGGAGCTAACACCGGGAAGACAGGCACACTTACAGATGACCTTGCGGAATTCAAACACTTGCAACGTCTGCTATCAGCCCAAATCGGAGATAATCCCAGTGAGGAGTCAAATCGTCATCTTGCCACCTCAACCCCCGTGCACCGTCTCAACATTTCATACATACATTTCTACACAACATTGTGCCACATGAGCCAAAGAGTTCCAATCCCGAGTGACTATTACGCGTGGCAGCACACCGGATAGAATTTGAAGCTTGAAGACCATGGGCATGGTCCCCTCTTCCTGACTTCATACAACCTCTAATCCCATGTCATTGCGTAACTCTAGACAAGAGCGGTCCGAAGATGGTCTTGTACACCTCGTTCAGATGCTCGGATTGAAGTTTTGCAAGTTCTAGCGGACATCACAGTGCATGAGTGCACGTACTTTGAGACGGCGGGACCCGCAAAGCCCGAGGCACCCCAGGCAGCTGCAGGTGCATCTGCGGTTGCCACAAGTACACCTGCGGCTCCCCCCTCTATAAATAGAGGGCTTGGGGTGGCCATATTAAAAAAAGGCGAGGAAACAATGTCCAATTTGCTATGTACACACCTCATATATAACTATATTTTTACCGGCGGGAGCTGAGTGTTTATCCATCTAGAGTCATAGAAGCCTGCTTTGGCCAACCACTGTAAGCCTTCTCACACTCTATAAAGCCTTTCTCTTTATCTTTGCACACACTATTCTTCACATTGAGAGTCGTGTTGTGTGTGTATGCCGGGACTTCGGTCCATCGTTTTAATTTCTATCTGTATATATATACTTATATATGTATATATTTATATATGGACTAACATTATCGAGTTATGCCTCGATTGAGCCTAGACTTATGTCTGGAGCGTTTACTTGCTTATATATATATAAGCAAGTAAACGCTCCGGATATAAAATGTAGGCTCATCAGACAGAGTCTGACAACATTATATATATAAGTGTGTGTGTATATATATATATATATATATATATTTCTGTCAGGCCTAAAGTTTACTTTCAGGCCTTTTAGTGCTTTATTTACATTTAGTCCCATCTGGAGTTTACTTCGTGCCGGTTGATCATCTTTTACAGGTTTATTTACATTTCTGATCCCCCTGGAAGTGTTTCGTGTTGGTTGATCATGTCCATATATATATATATATATATATATTTACAGCTTTTATATATTTACATTTTCGATCCCCCATGGAGGTGCTTCGTGGAGTTTGATCATGTTTGTATATATATATTTACAGCTTTTATATATATAACTGCTTACTGCTTTTCATATAAACTACGGCATCATGTGATCCTAGGAATCATGTGATCATAAAATCAGTCTACTGAATCTAGATTCGGTTCCGTGATAGACATTTTCAGCTGTAAGCAGCTTGTACATTATTTATGATGTCTGAATTTCCTTGGATGGCTATCATGCCCATGAGAAGTTCGGCACTGCTGTATATTATTTTCTCAAAGATGCCTCGCATCTTGAAAATATAAACAAACAAGCCGAACATTTAATAATAAAATGGAAGTATGAAAAGTTCTCAATTCCTATTGAGCACAGGGTTTGAAAAATCTCTTTTATAAAACATCGTTGCTATATCTTGCTTAAAATTGAATTTTTGTATAAATTCATATCCTTGGTATATAGATGCGAACGAGGCCTCACACTACTTCCAAATAATTGCACATTGATCAACACACACACACACGCACATTCATATAACAATTTCTTGAAAAGTGGCGGTCACCGTGGCAACACGGATGTCGAGGGGTGCCTAACACCTTCCCTCCACATAATCAAGCCCCCGAACCCAAATGAATCTTAGTTTCATAGACCCGTTTAGCAGTGTTACATTATTGGGTCAATGTGCAAACCTTTTTCAGTTGCATTGGTGCAACTAGTTAAAAACACCAACTGCGACTCTTAAAGTCAAATCGTCGACATTATACATGTCGGAACTTTTCCACTTGTTTTTTCAAACAAATCTCACCTAACATGAGAACACCAAAGAACAAATAAAGAAAAGGGACACATAAAAATCTCGACGTCAACAGGTGGCGACTCTGCTGGGGACTTCAGTAAGAGGGCTTAAGTCGCAATTACAAGCTTTTCAAAACTGTTATATGCTTGCGTGTGAATGTTGCATTTACATTTATGATGAATGTGTACGAATGCATTTTATTTATTGCACTGCAAAATATCTATCTGTGATATTAGTGCTTCGCACGTGTCATCATTTTCATAAACGGTGAGACACGTTGTATTTGAATGTTTGTTGTGCGGTTCCTCCACCAGGAGGCTATCCTGTCGGTGTTTGATTACTAGACTCGTAGGGAGACTAATTCAAACGAGGCTCAGGAAAGGCACCACCCATATTCCCTCCAGTTGAAAGACTAGATTAACTTCCCATCAAGTAGATTGCAATGATCTGAGGACCTTCATGCCAAACAGCCACGAGAGTAACCCTAAGATAGGTCAACCTCTGATAAACCAAACACGGAGGAAAGTCTCTTCATGCTTTCCATTTTTTCTATTACATGTAAAAGCATTTACTTGTAATTTTATTCCATATTCATCTTTATTTAATGGAAAATATGAAGAATATTTGGGCATACATGATATATTATTAAATAACGTCCGTTTTTGCAGGATGATATTCCTAAAATGGACACATAATAGCATTTACATTATCCCTAAGACTAAACTACATAAGTCTTTTATAGGGAAACAATTGGGCATGTTACCCCCTCAAAATCCAAAAAGGCCACGAGCCTACAGCCAATCTTTTCTTCTTCTGACCAGTCTAATGCCCTTTCTCGAGAAGAATTTGAAGGATTGAGTAAACAAATTACAGATTTGGCTATTCTGCTAAAGGAATTGCATCAGTCTACTCAATGTACAAAGATACCCATACATACAGAACCCTCTACACAAGGAGGGACACAAGATTTAGATAAAACAAATCCAGAACCTCAGTTGGATATGACCAACAAAGACCCTGAAAGGACCCATCTTAAAGGAGATCCAAACACCGGTGATATCAGGAAGAAGGTCCTTCAAATGGAAGAAACTGTCAGTGCTCTCAAAGGGACTGGAACACATGGAAGTGTTTCATATGCTGACCTTTGCATATTCCCTGGTGTTCATTATCTAGAGAAATTCAAATCCCCTGACTTTGAAAAATATGAGGGGTTAGGGGATCCTTACACACATTTGAAGGTATTCATTGGAGAACTTGGATCTTATGTGGAAAATGAGAAGCTCAGAATGCAACTGTTCCAGAAGAGTTTGACTGGAGAAGCTCGTTCATGGTATACCAGATTAGACAACTCAAAGATCCATAGCTGGGAAGAGCTAGGTCACGCCTTCCTCACTCAATACAGTTTTAAATCTCAGATGGCTTCTGACCGGTACCAGATTACCAAGGTCAAGAAAGAGTCTAATTAGTCTTTGAGAGAGTATGCTCAAAGGTGGAGGCGCCTTACTGCTCAAGTTATTCCTTACATGATGGAATCAGAAATGGTCATGACTTTCATAGACATACAGGAAGCTCCTTTCTATGAGAGAGTCTTAGCTGGTATTGGAAAATCATTCTCTGAAATTATCACGCACGGAGAGATGGCTGAGATGGGATTGAAGTCCAGTAAGATTCAAGACCTAGCCGCTCTTAAAGCAGTTGTTGAGCACATCCAGTCTGGATCTTATGGAAACAACCCCCGGAGGGTTCATAAAAAGAAAGAGGAGGATGTTTCCTTGATACTACAAGGTTAAAAAGGCAGTCAGAACATGCCTATACAGAGGAGAAACTACTCCCCTTTCCAAGCACAGTCTTCAAACCCTTTATTGCCTAAAGGTGGAGATACAAAGCGCCCTCGAATGTTCACACCCTTAGGGGACTCGCTCGAGAATATTCTTGCCCTTCTAACTACTCAGAAGAAAATCACACATCTTCTTCCACCAGCCAACCCTAATGGGAGGGGTTTCAATGCTACTTGGAAGTGTGCTTATCATGCCAGAGCATGTAGACATGATACTAAAGATTGTTGGGCCTTGAAACACAAGATCCAAGATTTGATAGACAATGGTGAGATCGTGGTCACCAAACTAGATCAACCTCATGTGAAAGACAACCTTCTTCCTCAACACAAAGAATAAGAGGTCAACATGATTAGTTGGAGCGTTGGACAGAGTTCCAATTTTAACGGTGAATCATCCCAGACCATCAAAGATGGTGTTGACAGATTGGATTATGCAAAGTTCTAATTTAGTATGGAACGAAAGATGAAAGCTCTTTGCAAGCAAATGGAACAACTGGCAGAACTAGTGACTCATCAGCATCAAGTCACACGACAGTTAGTCAGCTAGGAGCATGTCTATATCCTTGTTTTTATTATGAATGCTCCACTATCACCTTCAGAAAGCAAAGCTATGGAGGATAAGGTTGCAAAAAGAGCAAATGCTAAAGCCCGTCGAGATTTTTCCAATCAAAGGGAATTTACATACCTGGGCCAACCTATGGAGGGGATATTTCAGATGCTAATCAACGAAGGAAGAATTACCTCCCTTCTACCTACAATCAATCCCCGTTTATGATAGTTTAACTCTGATGGAGTTTGTCAATATCATTCACATTCTCACGGTCATAGTACAAAAGAATGATGGGCACTCCGCCACCTTATTTAGAATCTAATTGATAGCGGTGTCGTGTAACTGGCAGACGATGACACTGTGCTACTTTAGAGTGGGAATACATGTCCTACCAAATGGAAGGGATCAGTAGCAGTTATATCCGCTGAGGATGATAGGACACTGACGATGACACTGTGCTACTTGAGAGTGGGAATACTTGTGGGAGATGAATTAGATGTTATATATAGCTTTACATGATAAATTGGTTGTTATAAAGTTGTTTTCATAAGTTTATAGATGAATTAATTCATGTTATGTAATTATTTATGAATAAAACCATATTACAGTGAATTGGTATGAATATATATATATATGATTATAGCTTAATTTAAAGTAAAATTGAGATTTGATTCGTTGTTTAATATTTATATTGACTACTGAATTCGAAAGAGGATGAATAAACATAAGCATAGTATGTTGAATTAACTGTTTTGGTTGAAAAACAAAATCATAGTGATGATTTTCACTGAAACTTTTAAAAAGTGAAGTTTTAGTAAAATTAGTAAAAATTAATGGTTGTAATTTGGATGTTTATGTTATTTAGATGGCTAGAAATGCGTTAAAAAATATTATATTATGTTTCTGTAAACCTATTACACCTTAGATAAGTTGGTATGGTTGTTAGAAAGGAGTTTGGAGGCCTAATTTGGCTTTCCGTAGTGTTCTAGAGCGTAAAATCAAAAAACGCAAAAGGGACCACCGCCGCGGTGGGCCCCCCAGTACAAAAACCCCTGCCCCAAAGGGGGGGTAGTCTGCTAAGCCGAATTTGGAAAAAACTACTGATAGGACATGTTTTACTAAAACAACCATAACATTTTCATACGAACTCTGATTGAGGTGATTCAAGATGATCCGGAACGAGAACGAATAGACCAACAACTTTTGTTCTTTAAGTGTTTTAATTTGAGGTTTTTAGGAAGGGTCAAAATAGTCATCTTTGAGACTATTACGTATTTAGAGGCGATTGAAGGGCGTCAAACGAGCACATACGCAAGTATAGTGCTCCCGAAGATGGAATATGTTATCTAAGTGATGTAACATGAAAATGCAAGATATTATACATGACATATAAAATATCCTTTCTCATAATAGAAAGCATTGGCATGACTTAGTATGTGTTTTGAAAAGAAACTTAAAGATTTTGAAGAAAAAACAAACCTTGTGGAAACTTATGTTCTATAAGTTTTGAACTTAGTGGTTTATATACATGATTGAGTTCAAATATAAATAAGCATGATATGGAGTTTATAGTGTCTTGTTCATGATAAAACTTGTTAGACCTTATGTTAGAAAAGTTTTCAAGAGAAACTTGATATAATAGAACTAAGGTGCATAAATGCTACATGAGGTAGGTTTTAAATTTGAGAAAACGTTATCATGACTTAGTTACTTATGATAAGAGTTTTTAAAAGTTGTCTTATTTGTGCTATACTACATCATTAATGATAAAATGATTTCAAAGACAAACTCCATTATCTTTTGTAAACTAAGTATTAAAACATGAATGATATGTGCACTTAACTAGTCAAGCATGACATAAGTTATTAAGCATGTTTTAAAAGTATGAACTATGCTATGTCCATGTAAATGAGATAGATACATATGAGCATGCTATTAGAGGCTTATTAGTAAAAATATATGGTTTAAAAGCTTATAACATCAAATCTTGTTAAAGAAAGTTGTTAAGCCTTATTGATTGAAATAAATCATTATGGAGCTAAGTAATTTGAATGTGAACTTTAAAATAGATCACAATTGATGTCAAGTATGGATGGTTAAGGTATACTTATACATGCCTAGCTATTCTACGAGTATGATGAGAAAGTGAAATGAAGGTTTTACAAACCTAGTTAGAAAACAATGTAACGTTACTATTATATTAAGAATGTATGAAATATATGACTAATGAATGTGAATCTATGATTATATAACTGTGTAGGAATACACGAAGTGCAGATAAGCGTTAAGCAGTTAAGTCGTAGTTCATAAACTACGAATCAGGCAAGTTTTCAGTTCCTATTTGCTATGTGAACTTGATGATTAAGTGTTTTAAATATTTATTGCAGAGAGCATGATGTGTTATATATATGTTAAAAGTATGAAATGTTAAAGTCAATTTATGACTATGTTGATTGATTAAAGCATGCTGATTGAGTAAGGACTCAATCTTTATACTTGTTATATGAACTGTAGAATGTATGTTATATGTTGATCATGTTATTATGTGCTATATGATGCATGAAAAGCCATTAGATTTTGCTGCTGTATTTGTCGAGCTCAACCTTGCAACTAACCACTTTTGCAAGTTCAAGATTTAAGGTAAAGTTATATGTTACTTGAAAGACATGAATCAGATGTGATACTTGAAGATTTATACACTTTGGTTGTGTTATTATTATTTGAACCATGTTTAAGGTTCCGAATAATGTATTAATGTTGAATTATAATATCGTTTTGCAATGTAAACTATTGTAGTATTAAAATGATTCTAAAATATTTAGATGTAAAGGTTGAAGGTTTTGGGAACGAGGATAGTTTGTAATAGAAAATTTTTATTATTCGGTAAATTTTAATGGTTGTATAATTGTTTAATGATGTAAAATTAGAGGTTGAATATATTATTAATGACCGAAGTCGATAATTAAATTGTATGAATTTTGGGGTCGTTACAGTTGGTATCAAAGCTGTAGGTTATAAACCTTAGGTAAGAGTATCTTAGGCTATAACCTTAGAGAATAAAGGAGAAGATGATAAAGAAGTTAAGAATCAAAAAGTTATATTTATGTATTGGACAGTTGTACTCTTTAATAGTTGAAGTATGGTATCTGGGCTAAACGATTCCTTCATAGAGCGGAGGTATATACGAACTAGCAACTCGGAACCTAGTTTGTTGGTTGTTTGTGGGAAACCACTCAGTGTACCATATTGAAACTATGAGACACTCGATGTGTACCAAGTATAAAAATGGATACGTATGATGAAAATGTGGAACTTAAATGAAATGTTGAGCAATGTAAATGAAGTTAGAAATTCTTAAAGGAAGAATTGTTATATAAACAAGAGAATTCAAAGAAGAATCTTGAAGAGATATAAAGATAAGAAATGGGAGTTGCCTAACTCAAATAGCCAAGATAACGAATAATGATGAACAAACAAAGTCTGTAAGATTAAAAGCATAAACGAAATCCTAAATGATGAAAAAGGAAAGGAAGAGGACCATAAAACAAAACAATCATGAGTGAAGAAAAGAATTTTAAGGGAGATGATTATAAAATAAGATCACGATGTGATCTATTTAAGTTATAAAAGAAAGATGGTCTATAATGTTTGAATAATTATAGCTTGATGCTATGAAGATAATGTACTATGATATAGTACGAGATAAACTCACGAGGAGTTATAGATAATGTGATACGAGGAATTCATATTGAGCAAGTTACGAGCAAGTTATGAGCAAGATAAAGTTAGGTGGGATTTCAATTGAGGACTCATGTGATGGCTGAGTTATACAAACCTTTGTATGGGCGAGGGTTTTGTGCTTGCACTCAGTTTATCATATTGATAATCATTAGAATGTCGGTGTCGCTCTATCAATGTATATGGGGTGAAAAGGTGATTCTTTTCTCATGTGTATATTTGATAGTTAGAAACTATTATGATTAGTCAGATATTATTAGGATTAGGTTCGGTTCTTAAACCTAAAGCATATGGAAAGTTCGTGACTCATAATAATATGGTATGTTTTGAACCCCTCGGCGAATGGACGCATATGGTCTGACTAGGATAAGTTCTTAAACTCATATTATTGTGGCAAGTTCCTGAACTTCCAATGTGCGGTAAGTTTGATAAACTATATTGGGGAAAAGATATAGGAGGAACATTGATGAAGTTGAAATGATAAATGAATATTGAGTAATGGAGTAAAGATTGAAATTGATGGAGAAAATTAGATATTCCAAATCTTCTAGCTTTGCTAGATTTTCAAAATTTATTAACTTCGTACGGATGGTTATATTTATGATTTTTGGAAAAAAAAATGTTGGGTCACACTAGTGAACCAAAGAATTTTTAAAACAGTGCTATTATTCGCGTATCTATGATGTTTGTTTCGGCTAGAGAAAAAAATGATTTTTAAAATTTCAAAATATATTTTAACTATATGTATCGGGTGATATGATAAACGATGGAGTCATCAATACAAGGGAACCTGGTGTTAGATGTGATCATATGATCATCAACCCACTATGGTGAGATGTAGTATGACAGCGTCATAATCATGACGCCATAAAAATATTTTTGAGATTTCTTTTATATATATATATATATATATATATATGTGTGTGTGTGTATATGAATATTTCAATTGATGTCTGAATTGTTGTAGAAGTCTATGCTATTTGATTCAGCTAGACGAATATTGAAAGATGTTCATGAAATTCAAGTGTATCTTGAGAAGTTATGCCAAACCAAATTATTTTGGTGCGGATTCAGATGTTGAAAAGATGAGATGGACAACCCCTTTATAGGGGATTACGCGGAAGCGTTTAGATGTTTGTGCATAATACATGGTACGAAGGGCTGATCACCCTAAGTACGGGGAGTCCTTACAGTATTACTACTAAGGTTAAAGTTGAAAGATTACTTGTAACCATGGACATAGTTCGTGGTCTTGTGACCCTCAGCTACATCTCAAAAAATTGAGAAGAACAACCCTATTATGGGGGAATTATTTTTACATGATGCGTTTAGATGTTTGTGCACAATACATCATACGAAGGGCTTAACACACTAAGTACATGAGTCTATATAGTCTAATGACTGTTAAGGTTTAAGTTGAAAGAGAACTTATAACCGTGGACGTAATTCAAGGTCTTATGACCCCTCAGCATGATTTGGAATCTTTTAAATTCTTGAGTTATTCATACTGCTTCCTAATTATTAAGCAATTGTGGAAGATTCTTGCTATTCTAAAAGGCGAATGTGGTAAGGATGATATTCCTTAGAAAGAAGTGAAGTCGAGAAATTAATTGAATGATGAATATATTAATAAGTGAGAAAAGAAATTTTAAAATGAGAAGGAGATGAGTTATCTCTTAATAATGTAAAACTTTTAATGAAAAGTTTAATAATTATAGAAAGATCTTTGAGAAAAATTAAAGTGGTTATAGAATCCAATAAAGAATAAACGTAAAATCTATTTTGATAGATTGAATGAATAAAGATTAATAAATAAAATTTCGAGGACGAAATTCGTAGAAGAAAAGTAGAAAATGTAATGTCCCGAGAGTTTCCAGATCTAGTATATGGTAATGATCCTTAGAGAAAGATAATAAACGTGTCAAAGAATATGTGATACTCAAATATAATTGAGTCTAAGTAAAGGCTATGAAATAAAATTTATAAGAATTTATTATCAAGAATGGTGGGAGTAGGAAATATAAAACCTATATTAAGGTAATGTGTTGAAGTTATTCAACGAAGAGATTTGATGAAAACCTGAGTAAGGTAGGGTTTTGGTGATTCCGAGGATGAAATCCTTGTAAGGGGGAAAGATGTGACAAATGATTTTTTTTATAAGTTATTAAAATATGAATTTAATTATTAAAATTTTATTATGATTGTTTTGAAAATTTTATTATGTATATATATATTTTATATATTTTATTGAAAAATATTTGATCTCAGAGTTGAAGAGATTATATATTTCATATTTGGAAAAGTTAGGTTTAATAAATTATCGTTAACTAATATTTTAATATTTAGAAATTAAATAAATTTTAATAATTAATTTTAAATATTTATTGATTTAAATAAATTTTTTAAATAATTTTATTTATTGATTAAAAAAGTAAATAATTTATGGAATTGTGATGCAAGAATTTAAATAAGTTAAGGGAGGTTAATTAAGTTTTTGGCCAAACAAGGCCTAATGAATGTTAAGTCTTTAATTTAAATCATTTTTACCAAACAAGGTGTAAAGATTTAATGGGTTAATTTTTAGTTAGTTAGCCAAACAAGCCTTATGGCTTTTGAGTTTAAAAAAAAGCGATGTCAATTAAAATTATATTTATATTGTATAATTAATATATATATATATATATATATATATATATATATATATAGGATTACCTATACGTTATATTGTTAGTACGTAAGGTTACAGTTAGAAAGAAAGAACTCAGAAGAGGAAAAAGAGGAGAAGAAGATAGTTGCAGAGAAAAATTTAGAAAGAATTGGGAGAAGTCTAGAAAATTTGAGAAAAGAATTGGGGGAAAAGAAAGCTTGATAATCAAAGGATAATCATCATCTTCTAAAACTAAGGTATCATATTATTCTTTTATTTTGTAGTTTTATTCTTTTCCAAAATTCTCTGTAAAACTATGTGGGAGATGAATTAGATGTTATATATAGTTTTACATGATAAATTGGTTGTTATAAAGTTGTTTTCATAAGTTAATAGATTAATTAATTCATGTTATGTAATTATTTGTGAATAAAACCATATTACAGTGAATTGGTATGAATATATATATATATATATATGATTATGGCTTAGTTTAAAGTAAAATTGAGGTTTGATTAGTTGTTTAATATATATTGACTATTGAATTCGAAAGAGGATGAATAAACATAAGCATAGTATGTTGAATTAACTGTTTTCGTTGAAAAACAAAATCATAGTGATGATTTTCACTGAAACATTCAAAAAGTGAAGTTTTAGAAAAAATAGTGAAAATTAATGGTTGAAATTTGGATGTTTATGTTGTTTAGATGGCTAGAAATGCGATAGAAAACATTAGATTATGTTTCTGTAAACCTATTACACCTTAGATAGGTTGGTATGGTTGTTAGAAAGGAGTTTGGAGGCCTAATTTGGCTTTCCGTAGTGTTCTAGAGCATAAAATTGCAAAACGTAGAAGGGACCCCCGCCGCGGCGGGCCCCCAGTATAAAAAACCCCGCCCCAGCGGGGGGGTAGTGTACTAAGCCGAATTTTGAAAAAAAAACTAACAGGACATGTTTTACTAAAATAACCATAACATTTTCATACGGACTCCGATTGAGGTGATTCAAGATGATCCAGAACGAGGACGAATAGACCTACAACTTTTCTTCTTTAAGGTGTTTAATTTGAGGTTTTAGCAGGGGTCAAAATAGTCATCTTTATGACTGTTACGTATTCGGAGACAATCGAAGGGCGTCGAACGAGCACATACGCAAGTATAGTGCTCCCGACGATGGAATATGTTATTCTAAGTGATGTAACATGAAAATGCATGATATTATGCATGACATATAAAATTTCGTTGCTTATAATAGAAAGCATTGGTGTGACATAGTATGTGTTTTGAAAAGAAACTTAAAGATTTTTTAAAAAAAAACAAACCTTGTGGAAACTTATGTTCTATAAGTTTTGAACTTAGTGGTTTATATACATGATTGAGTTCAAATATAAATGAGCATGATATGGTCTTTATAGTGTCTTGTTCATGATAAAACTTGTTAGACATTGTGTTAGAAAAGTTTTCTAGAGAAACTTGATATAATAGAACTAAGGTGCATAAATGCTACATGAGGTAGGTTTTGAATTTGAGAAGACGTTATCATGACTTAGTTACTTATGATAAGAGTTTTTAAAAGTTGTCTTATATGTGCTATACTACATAATTAATGATATAATGATTTCAAAGACAAACTCCATTATCTTTTGTAAACTAAGTATTAAAACATGAATGATATGTTCACTCAACTAGTCAAGCATGACATAAGTTATTAAGCATGTTTTAAAAGTATGAACTATGCTATGTCCATGTAAATGAGATATATACATATGAGCATGCTATTAGAGGCGTATTAGTACAAATATATGGTTTAAAAGCTTATAACATGAAATCTTGTTAAAGAAAATTTTTAAGCCTTATTGATTGAAATAAATCATTATAGAGTTAAGTAATTTGAATGTGAACTTTAAAATAGATCACAACCTATTTGATGTCAAGTATGGATGGTTAAGGTATACTTATACATGCCTAGCTATTCTACGAGTATGATGAGAAAAGTGAAATGAAGGTTTTACAAACCTAGTTAGAAAACAATGTAACGTTACTATTATATTAAGAATGTATGAAATATATGACTAATGAATGTGAATCTATGATTATATAACTGTGTAGGAATACACGAAGTGCAGATAAGCGTTAAGCAGTTAAGTCGTAGTTCATAAACTACGAATCAGGCAAGTTTTCAGTTCCTATGTGAACTTGATGATTAAGTGTTTTAAATATTTATTGCAGAGAGCATGATGTGTTATATATATGTTAAAAGTATGAAATGTTAAAGTCAATTTATGACTATGTTGATTGATTAAATCATGCTGATTGAGTAAGGACTCAATCTTTATACTTGTTATATGAACTGTAGCATGTATGTTATATGTTGAGCATGTTATTATGTGCTATATGATGCATGAAAACTGTTAGATTTTGCTGGGCTGTCGAGGTCAACCTTTCAAATAACCACTTTTGCAGGTTCAAGATTCAAGGTAAAATTAGGTGTTACTTGAAAGACATGAATTAGATGTGATACTTGAAGATTTATACACTTTGGTTATATTATTATTATTTGAAACATTTTTAAGGTTTTGAATAATGTATTAATGTTGAATTGTAATATCATTTTGCGATGTAAACTTTTATAGTATTAAAATGAGTCTGAGATATTTAGATGTAAAGGTTGAAGGTTTTGGGAACGAGTATAGTTTATAATAGAAAGTTTTAATTATTCCGCAAATTTTAATGGTTGTATTATTGTTAAAAGATGTAAAATTAGAGGTTGAATGTATTATTAACGACCAAAGTTGAGAATTAAATTGTATGAATTTTGGGGTCGTTACAATGGTGTTGTTGAAACGGCTAATAAAAACATCAAGAAGATCATGCAGAAAATGTCCGCTAATCACAATGGATGGCCTGACATCTTGCCTCTGACTTTATTAGCCTACAAAACTTCAATGCGTACTTCCACTGGGGCAACCCCTTACTCATTAGCCTATGGGATGGAAGCAGTGCTCCCCATAGAGGTGGAAATGGAATCCCTCAGAGTGTTGATGGATGCCCTGTTGGATAAAAACCAATGGGTACAAGACAGGTATCACCAATTGTCTTTGATAGACGAAAGGCGAACCGCGACTATCTTCCATGGTCAGTTATATTAGCAAAGGATTGCACGATCCTGCAATAGAAAAGTCTGACTACGGCATTTTAAATAACATGACTTTGTTTTAAAGAAGATCATTGAAAACCAAGATCAATCCAAGGTAAAATTCGCTCCTAACTGGGAAGGCCTATTTGTTGTCAAGGAGGTATTGACAGGAGGCGCTCTCAGGCTACAGGAAATGGATGGCGATGAATTTCAATATCTTATCAACTCGGACACCGTGAAATGGTACTATGTCTGAGGTTACCATCAAGCAAACATCCTCGTTTTGGATCATCAAATCACAAGTCATTCCGGTTTTCTATCCCTTTTTACATACTCTTCTGCCCCTCAGGGAAACATACACTTCAAACCAACAGCCTGGTTTTACCTCATTTTAAACCTTTCATACAATTTCAATTATCCCCCCGAGGATTGAACCTCTCACACCTGTAGTTTATCTTGAAGACTGGAATAAACTTTTCTAAGCTTGCAATTTGTCCTGAAGACGGGATCAATCTTTTTCCACACCTGCAGTTTATCCCAATCATTGGACCAAACTTTCTTCTCTCCACAGTATAGCCTGCACATGGGATTTATACTTCTCTTCGGCTGTAATTCGTGTAAAAACCCAAAACCCTAATAAGACTCGTATGTGTAAAATCCAGTTATATAAATGAAATTTCTCTTTTCTGAATATGTTATGTGTTAATATATACACTGTTTAACAAATTTGATTAAATAAATTTTTATCCAAAAAATGTCGTGCTTGACACCTCGTGCTTAAAATTTTTCTTCCGTAATCGGACTTTTTCGGTAAATTGTTTTGACAAGTTTCTTTGTCATGCTTACAATGACAAAATTCTTTGTCGTGCTTGTTAGGATTAGCGAGAAATATAGGTTAGTAACCCTAGATTAACCAACCCTAACCCTAATTAGCAAAACCATAACCCTAATTTATAAACCTAAACCTAATTAGCTAACCTAACCCTAATTAGCTTATGTTAACACCTAATCATGGTTAGTAAACTTCATTTATGTACTAATAAACATCATTTAACAATCCTAATCATTAAAAACAAAACCCTAGTCAAGATTAGTGAGGATTTGGACAAAACTAAGCTACTAAAAAACCTAACTAGCTCACAAGTAGGTTAGGAGACACCATTCAAGTCCCTAGGGTGCACAGGACATGCTTGTAACTCCCAAGCATGACATTAGTCATCAGATCAGATATTTGTAGAGTCAAGTTGCTCAAAAATGACCAAAAACCCAAGTTGAAGAATTCTATAAATAGGAAACTTAGGGCTGAGCAAACTCACAAAATTCCTAAGCCTAGATACACTTATAAACTTACCAAATCAAGTTTGGGTGTTAGCAGCAACAACATCATAAGCTAGAATTGAAAATCATTCAAGAAAAGGTGCAAACCCTAATTCGTAATTAGCTCTTTGATCATACGTTAGGTTTGTTGTTTAGATGTTTAGCATTATGTATTAGTATGTTATATTGGTAGAACACATTGTCATAACATCTAGATGCCTTAATTAAGTGTTTTAAGAAATTTGGAAATTTTGAAAACTAAGTCTGACAGCAGAATGTTAGGGCATGTAGATTCATATGTGTTTATGTTTTGGTCTGTTAATTATTTGGTATTTGTAGCCTGTTAGTAGGTCTTTAATCTGAAAAAGAAAACAGGTTCATTAGAACCATATATTGCAAGGTATAAGTGGCCAAAGTGGGTTGACCATTCACGGATTGCAGTTTTCTAGGTTACCTAGAAAACTCAAGAACAGTCGAACCGACTACTTTGACCAATCTTTGTAATCGCTTTGTGGTTGTTGTTCTTGAAAGGTGTTGTTATAGATCAATACCATATTATATGTACTACATATCTATGATCTCAAATTGCTAAAAAAACTAATAGGATTACTGGAATTAATGGTCAAAAGTCGTTGACCGAGCTTAACCAAGTTTTCTGGGTTGCCTAGAAAACTGAAGAACACGAAGAACAACGTTTGGCTGTACTTTGACCAGCATAATTAGAGACCTTAGATTTATGCTTTGTGTCAAGTTAATGTTATATATATATACCCTGACATATATACTACATGTTATAACAAACACCACACACGTCTAATACACAGAATCAAAGAAATTTAAGCCACAAAACCGTTGACCGGCCATGACTACTGTTCTGGGTTAACCAGAAACTCAAGAACAGCTCTGACAGTAACTTTGAGCCGCTATAACTTCTTGTTATATGTAGGTTAAAGCCTAAATTTTGATTCATGTTGTACTACTGTATGAGTACTACAACATCAACTCTTGACCAAACCAAAAATCATTATCACTAGCATTTTAATTAGTTCTCAAACTGGTCACTCGACCATGACCAAACACTGAAACATTATTTAATCTAACCCGTTCATATGTAAATGATATAACTGAGTAGTATTATTAATGTAACGACCCCAAAATTCATACAATTTAATTATTAACTTCGGTCGTTAATAACACGTCTAACTTCTAATTTTACATCATTATTCGATGTTAAACTTTATAAAATGCGGAATAATTTAAACTTTTTTATCTTCTTGCTTCAATTCCCTAAATCAAAACCTTTATCATCTACATGTCTTTGAGTCATATATAATCCATGATTCACTTTATCGGAGTTAATGTATTTATATACTTACATAACAAATCAATATCCTTTATACATTGGACAGCTCAAACTTTAACTTTACAACTCAACATAAAATATAGACCATAAAACATTGAGTACATCTCATGAACCCTAATCATGGTTTAAAGAAATAAAAACTTTAGCTAAAGTATCTAAATCTTCATGCATTACACCTGATTCATGTCTTTCAAGTAGCACATAGTGTTACCTTGAATCTTTAACCTGCAAAAGTGGTTATTTGCAAGGTTGAGCTCAATAGCCCAGCAAAATCTAACAGTTTCCATGCATCACGTAGCACATAATAACATGCTCAACATATATCTCATAAACATTAGACTAACATAACATACATGTTACAGTTCATATAATCAAGTATAAAGATTAAGTTCCTTACTCAATCCACATGCTTTACTCAATCAACGTAGTCATAAGTTGACTTTAATATTTCATACATTCAACATATATATAACAGATCATTCTCTTTGCAATAAAGATTTAAAACAGTTAATCACTAATTCACATAGCAAATAGGAACTGAAAGACTTGCCTTAATCGTTGTTTACCAATAACAGTTTAACAACTTACAGATATCTGCACTTCATGTGCCCTACACAATTATATAATCATTCACATTAACTATTAGTCATATAGCAACGCATAGTAGTTGTAATGTAAACTCTACTCCAAATCTCATAATCTTTCCTATTAGTTAGCACACAATGTTCAATTTTATTGTGTTCACTTTTGACTTATAGCTCATTATATTTCATATTCGAAGTTCATTCAAGTGTTTAAGTCTTGCTAGGAATCATTATTGGTTTTATATTAAACCCATTTCATACCTTATAATATTCATTTCATTTGACTTAAAACACTTTTTACGTTCATTAACATTTGTTACGGCGTTTCGACATTCATTCGTCACACGGCCGATTTATCTCTCTAGTGTGTGCTTAGTATGCGTATTCAACTTATCTAATATATCATTTATTAATGTTAAGCATCATTATATTTCATAATATTAATGTTCTATAACTTAGAACAACATCTTTTATCGTCAAGAGCACTACACTTGCATATGTGCATGCCCGATGCCCTCTGATTGTCCCCAAAAACACAAAAGTCCTACAAATGACCATTATGACCCTTCCTAAATACCTCAAATTAAAACACTTAAAGAACAAAAGTTGTAGGTCTATTCGTCCTCGTTCTGGATCATCTTGAATTACATCAATCGGAGTTCGTATAAGAAAGATATGACTGTTTTACCAAAACAGGTCAAAGCAGTCACAATCAATACACATGGGGCGTGGCCGTGCCCCTTTCCATGCGCCCGCGCGACTTTGCAGCGCCCAGCTGCGCGCCCGTGCTCGGCTTCGCGTAGAAACAGTTTTCTCAATGTACAAACTTCAAATCTTCATAACTTCTTCATTTTAAGTCGAAATTAGTTGGTTTTCGATTCTATGAACTCGTGAAACACTGAACTACTCATCTACAGATTAATTTTAACATTTCAAAAACTTTATTAAATCAATTTAGGGGTTCCAAGTCAATGTTCATGCTATATTTTCAAGTTTTAAACACATTTAGCAAATTCGATCGCCACGACTTCGTTTTTTTTACCAATGGACATGATTCAAACTACGCCACTTTCGTTTCTTAACATACTAACGTAATCCAACATTAATTTACATATTATAACAAGTGTTGACCACGAAAATTTATACCTTCTAAAGCCAATTTTCATGTAAAAACATTGTTATAAACTTTTCTCCGCATAAACCCAAATTTCACGAAGTTAATCATCAAATAACACTCACAATTGATAATTAGCAAATTATAACAACATACATACATATATCAATCCAATATAACTACCAATTTACAGTAGATAATCACTAAGAAATCAAAACCTAGACATTAGTAGAAATTTATACCTTAAATCCTTCATTGTTGGAAAGAAGAATAATAAGAACCTTGATACTCCAACTCTTTAGCAACATAAACAGAGAATCACTCTCTTCCTCACAACTCTCTTTCTCTGCTCTAAGGCTTAGGAGAAAGAAGTAATACGCGTAAAAAAAAATATACTAACTCCCACTAACGTCAGGTCACAAACCCAAAAGTTTGCGTCAGTTAGAAATAAGCCAAATGCCACAAGGCCATGTTTGGCTAACCTCAAATCTCCTCTACTAGATTATTTTTATATTATTTTTATTATATAGTTTTTATTTGTCACACTTGCCACCAACTTAAATAGCTTACAATAATAATTATAATAATTATAATTTTATTATAATTATTCTTATAATTAATAAATAATTATATATCTAATTTAATTAATAAATTAGACTTAAACATTACTTTATTTAATTTACTTGTTTTCTTTAATATTAACAATTCATTTACTATAAAATAAATTCTTAAATATTAAGCAATTGATTTAATTTAATTATTTCTTTAAATTAAATCATTCAAATAAAATTAACATTATTCAATTTCATTACTAAATTAATGCACCACAATTCATCAATTATTCATTTATCTCAATAAATAAATAAATTAAAATATTTATTTAATTCAATAAATATTTAAAATTAGATACAATATTTATTTAATTTCCTTAATAGTTAACTTAACTATTAAACCTCACTTTTCCAATATATGAATATATATTTCTCTTCACACCAGAACACATATTTCAAAATATATAGCACGTATATATACATACTCCAACTCAAAACATCTCATAATAAGAATTTTATTTATTAAATTCCTATTTTAATAACTTATAAAAATTTGGGTTGTCACAATGAATACTAACGTGTTAGAATTATATATAAGAACTTAGTAGGTATTTTTAACAATTTGAATAGCATTACTTGACTAATCTACGCTTAGGGAAGCTCTTCTTAAACCTTAAGCTACTTATGCAAAATTCTTGAACCTTGTATATTCGTTAAACAAGATTACTATCTTGAATTGCTTTTGATATGTTATACCAAACCTAAACTTGAATTTCCAATTGTTGTAAAGTTATTGCTATAGTTTCAGTATAACTCAAAAATAAATTGTTTATTCATATAATATTGTTTAGTAAGCATAAATTGTCATGTCAAACCAAATTATTTTGGTAAGACATCCTATACTGAAGTTGGGTATCCCGTAAGGGATCAAAATTTGGTCAATAATATATTGACACTAATGTTGGGTGCGTTTGAGCACTGGTAGGATGAGATGCATACTCCTAAGATGTTGAATAGGCTGATCCCCTATCTCATATCTGAACAAAATTTCTAAGTCTGTGTGACTGACAGAAATAAAGAAAAATTCTAGAAATGGTTGAAATAAAGAGAAATCCAAAAATGGTAACAACTATCGGTCGAAATTTCAATTGTTGTATTTCTTCAAATCATATATTGTTATAAATACAAAACTTGTTGAGCATGTCATAGCTCACCCTTGTGAATTATTCCCTTTGCAGTTTTAGATGGTAACCCTGGAACATCTGGTGTAGATAAAGGGAAGCGTCCCTGCTTAGATTAGATTATATTCTTGTTTATTTGAATACCTTGTAATAAGAACTCGTTATGAGGATCATATAATCGAATCTTAATATTACGATATATATATATATATATATATATCTTTATTTCCCCAACCGTGTTTTCTTACATATATAGATGTAAAATTAGACTTCTTCGATTCTAGTTGAGATCCTTGGGAACTATTTATCTGAGTGAGGGTATTAATAGCATGGACTGTTCATGTTGTTATTGATTCTCTGGATTTCGGATAGATAGTTACTATCGATACGATAGTATAAATTCGCTTGGCTTAAACTATACATCTGGGTGAGGGTATTAGTAATATGGATTGTTCATGTTATTATTGGTACTCTGGATTTCGGATAGATAGACTCTAGTCATAGATACAGTTCATATATCCAAGTGAGGATATCCAAACACAGTAATAGTTCTCCAAAGAATTACGATCTGTTATGGGATACTGTGAATCTTGGATCTATGGGAATTATATCTGATAGTCCCTCTATTTAATGTAATATTTTAATCAGATACCATGGGTGTATAGATTTAAATGCATTATGTTGATTCACTGTAGACGCCATATCAGATACCATGGGAGTATAGATATGGGGTGTTACAATTTTGGTATCAAAGCTTCAAGGCTTTAGATATAAGGAAGAGAAATCTTAGTATATAGTCTTCGAGTCCGTAAAAATGTTTAAAGTACACATAATATAAAAAAAATATTTATTGTGCAAATTTTTATACCAGTATTTAAGGAGTTTTATTTTATAGATGGCCAACTCCAATGCTAAAGAAATGGTGATAGTAATCAATCCACCGCAAATCGAGTTATTTATAGCTAGTGATGCAGAAGAGGAAGAATTGCTTCATGATCAACAACTGCTAGATGCTGAGGAAGAAGGGGATCTAGTAGCAGGACAATTAATGAGAATTAAAGAGCATGATGAAGCAATGGCATCACTAATGCAGACAACAGAATATGAGAATAATAAAATGAAGTTTAGGGCTGATCTAGTTGAGGGAATGCTACAGCATGAGAGGGGGCATAGTCATCGACTAAAAGTACAACTGCACCATGCACAAAGGGGCAGAAAGGAAATTCAGTCAAGACCTCTTAAAACATCTATGGGAGTTCAAGATACTTTTAATGATTTGCAGCGCCGTGTAGCTCGATATCCAGTAGAGGAAAAGAAAACTACTTATCTCATCGATCGATCTTTGGTTTGTCACATGAATCAGGATTCCTTTGATAATATCAATGAATTCTAGAGAGATGAATAAAGAAGCATTCAATGTTTGTATTGTAATCAGTGTCTTGTCAAATAGTAGTATGTTTAACTACTAAGTTGTTATGAACCATCGTTTTGATATATAAAATAAGCAATATGTTTGTTATACAAAAAATCTTATGTGAATTTTGTTGTGTTTTGTATAGAATCATGCCACCAACCAGAAGACCCCAAAGAGAAATGAATGATGATAATTCTACCAAGCTGTTAGTAGACCTTGTGCTAGGAGTTGTAAATAGACCTATGAACCAAAATACAACTTTTAAAGACTTTAAATTAGTTGGACCACCTGAGTTTAAAGGTACATCAGAACCTGTAGATGCACAAATTTGGATTTCTGAGATAGAGAAATTTTTCCTAGTAACCAATGTTAATAATAACCAAAAGACAACTTTTGCAACCTTTTTCTTGAAGGGTGAGGCTAACTATTAGTGGGAATAAACCAAAGGTTGGGTAGAAAATGAAATTGTTCCTTGGGATAGGGTCAAAGAGTTGTTCTTTCAAAACTATTTTTCCCAATCCCTAAAAGATCGTATGGAAATAAAATTTCTTGATATAAAACAAGGAGATCTGACTGTAACCTAGTATAAAGCCAAGTTTAATGAAATGTCCAGGTTTGCTCCTCATCAGATAACCACTGAACTTAGAAAAACTCGTAGGTTTCAGGAGGGTTTAAAACCTCATATTCAAAGTAAGTTGTCAGTACTTCAAATAAAAACTTTCTCAAAATACTTGAGAAAGCTACTATAGCTGAATGTTAGAATGAGAGTCTTGCTAAGTTTCACAAAGACAAGAAAAGTCAAAATAAAAAAAAGGGAAAATTAGGACAGAACCCAGTTCAGGTGGGTTTAATAACAAGCGGAAATGGGATAATACTTTTTCTAACAACCCGGGGAAAAAGATAGGAAATACTAATAACAACTTTACTAATAATATCATTAAACCTTGTCCTACTTGTGGTAAGAAACATAAAGGAGAATGCTATCGTAACAAATGTTATAATTGTGGACAATTTGGACATTTTTCTCCACAGTGTCCTCTTCCAAATAAAAATAGATGTTTTATTTGTGGTTCGTTGGACCATTTTTCTAAGAATTGTCCTAAACCCAAGAACTAAGGTGGAAAGGGGAATAGAGTACCAGAGAATAATCAATCAACCGTAGCTACAGTTGGGGTTCAGAATCGACCTACCGCGAGAACATTTAATATATCGGTGAAGGATGTTATTGCTTCAAAGGACGTAGTGACAGGTATCATCCATATCAACACTTTAAATGCATATGTGTTATTCGATTCTGGTGCTTCATGTTCTTTTATGTCTAAACATTTTTCTACAAACTTAAATATACCTTGTGAAAATTTAGAAAAACCATTTTGTGTCAAAATTGCTAATAATGAGAGAATTCTAGTTAAAACCATATACAAGAATTGTAGTGTGGCAATAAAAGGACATAACTTTGCGGTAGATCTTTTACCAATCCAGTTGGGAGAATTTGATGTAATTTTAGGAATGGATTGGTTAGTTAACCATAACGCGATGATTGATTGTCATCAAAAGTGTATAAACCTTTTGACTGCTTCGAAGTCAAAGGTAGTTGTTCACCTAAGCAATCTCGATGTTTGACTATAGTTCAGGCAGAAAGATTACTTAGAAAGGGTTGTGTAGGTTATTTGGCCTATATAGTTGATACTCGAAAGGAAGGAGTAAAACTAGATCAAATACCTATAGTCCCGATGTATTTCCAGATAACTTACCAGGTTTACCTCCAGATAGGGAAATTGTGTTCGTTATTGATCTTGCACAGGGAATAGCACCAGTTTCTAAGGCACCGTACAGAATGGCACCTATAAAACTGAAAGAGTTACTTATACAATTACAAGAACTCTTAGATAAAAAGTACATACAACCTAGTGTTTTACCCTGGGGAGCACCAGTATTGTTTGTAAAGAAGAAGGATGGAACTATGAGACAATGTATAGACTATAGAGAATTAAATAAATTAACTATTAAGAATAAATATCCTTTACCAAGGATTGATGATTTGTTTGACCAATTAAAGCGGGCTGAACATTTTTCAAAAATTAACCTTAGAACAGGTTATCATCAATTAAATGTAAGAAAGGAGGATGTGCCAAAAATAGCGTTTAGGACACGCTATGGACATTATGAGTTTGTTGTAATTTCTTTTGGAATGACAAATGCTCCGGCAACATTTATGGATTTAATGAATTGAGTGTTTAAACCATGCTTGGACAAATTTGTTGTAGTGTTTATCGATGATATTCTGGTATACTCGAAAACATGGGATGAGTATACTGAACACTTGAGAGTCGTTTTGGAGATATTACGAAAGAAACAACTTTATGCAATGTTTTCCAAGTGTGAATTCTGGTTGAAGAGAGTTCAATTTTTAGGTCATGTGATTGACAAGGATGGTATATCTGTAGATCCGGCTAAGATCGAAATGGTTGTGAATTGGGAACAACCAATAACTCCAACAGAAGTACGAAGTTTTCTCGGTTTAGCGGCTTATTATCGACGGTTTATAAAAGATTTTTTAAAAATAGCAACCCCATTAACGAATTTAACTCGAAAGACAGTGAAATACGTCTGGACAAATAAATGTGAGGAAAGCTTCCAAGAGTTGAAGAAGCGACTGAGCATGGCTCCAGTGTTATCCTTCCCAGATGATACAGGAGGTCTTGTAGTATATAGTGATGCATCACACAGAGGTTTAGGGTGTGTGTTGATGCAACATGGGAAAGTGATAGCTTATGCATCACGACAACTCAAAGATTATGAGAAGAGGTATCCTACTTATGATTTAAAGTTAGCCGCGGTAGTTTTTGCTCTAAAAATTTGGAGACATTACTTGTATGGGGAGAAGTGCGAGATATATATAGATCATAAAAGTCTGAAATATATTTTTACACAAAATGAACTAAATTTAAGGCAAATAAGATGGTTAGAACTGATAAAGGATTTTGACTGTGAAATCTTATATCATCCCGTTAAAGCCAATGTCGTAGCTGATGCGTTAAGTAGAAAGAATCAGAAAATGTTGAATGTATTAACCACCAATGATATCTTAATAAAAGATTTTGAAAATTTAGAAATTGAGGTGGAATGTCCAACTACCTCTACCCAAAAATTATACATTTTAGAGGGAGTTTCATCTCTGCTTATCAAAATCGAAGAGATACAGGAAAAGGATGAAGAGTGTCAGAAATACAAGTCTAATATAACTCATGACAAGTATAACAAATTTAGAATAGATAAGGATGGGATAATAAGGTATGAAAATAGAATCTGAGTTCCGTTAAACCAAGCTTTAAAAGACTAAATTTTGAATGAAGCTCATAATTCTAAACTTGCCATACATCCTGGAAGCACTAAAATGTTCAAGGATTTAAGTCGACACTTTTGGTGGTCGAATATGAAAAGAGAAATAGCTGAATAGGTAAGCAAATGTCTCACGTGTCAAATGGTTAAGGCTGAGCATCAAAAGCTGAGTGGTTTACTTCAACCCTTACCAATTCCTGAGTGGAAGTGGGAACATATAACTATGGATTTTGTTGTTGGTCTTCCAACTAAACAAAAGGGCCATAATGCCATTTGGGTAATAGTTGACCGTTTAACTAAATCAGCTCACTTTTTACCTATTAAAATTACTCATAATTTGGATTACCTTGCCAAACTATACATTAATGAAATTATTTCTAGGCATGGAGTACCTGTTTCCATAGTATCAGATCAAGATCCATGTTTTACCTATAATTTTTGGAAAAACCTTCAGAAACACTTGGGAACACAATTAAGATTGAGTACAACTTATCATCCTCAGACTGATGGATAGAGTGAGAGAACCATACAAACCTTAGAGGATATGTTAAGAACTTGTATCATAGACTTCAAAGGAAGTTGGGAAGATCAGTTACCCTTAATTGAATTTGCCTATAACAATAGTTATCATACTAGCATAGGTATGCCACCCTATGAAGCCTTATATAGGAGGAAGTGTAGAACACCTTATGTTGGGATGAAGTCGGGGAAAGACAAATGCTAGGACCTGAAATAATTCAACAAACTACTGAAACCATCAGAATTATTCGTCAACGATTACAAGCATCTCAAGATCAACAAAGAAAATACGCCAATCCATATCGTCAACAATGAAACTTTAATATAGGAAGTCACGTATTCTTGAAAGTATCTCCTTGGAAGGGCAAGATACGTTTTGGCAAGAAAGGAAAACTAAGTCCTAGATTCATTGGACCTTTTGAAATTTTGAGGAGGGTGGGTGAAGTTGCTTATGAAATAGCACTACCTCCTGAGTTGAATCATATCCATAATGTGTTTCATGTGTCCGTATTATGACCATATAAACCTGATTATAAACACGTTATATAATATGAGCCAATCCAAATAGAAGAAGATCTTTCTTATGTAGAAGAACATGTGCAGATCATCGACCGTAAAGAGCAAGTCCTGAGAAATAAAGTGATAGCATCGGTTAAAGTGATCTGGTAAAATTAGAACGTTGAATAAGCTACATTGGAGCTTGAAGATAAAATGCGAGAGAATTATCATCAATTATTTACTTAACTTGTACTGTAATTTCTAGGACGAAATTCTTATTAGTGGGGGTGAATGTAAAAACCTAAAACCCTAATAAGACTCGTATGTGTAAAATCCAGTTATATAAATAAAATTTCTCCGTTCTAAATATGTTATGTGTTAATATATATTTTGTTAACAAATTTGATCAAATAAATTTTTTTCCAAAAAACGTCGTGCTTGATACCTCGTGCTTAAAAATTTTCTTCCGTAATCGGACTTTTGGGTAAATTGTTTTGACAAGTTGCTTTGGCGTGCTTACACTAACAAAACGCTTTGTCGTACTTGTTAGGATCAGTGAGAAATTTAGGTTAATAACCCTATATTAACCAACCGTAACCCTAATTAGCAAAATCCTAACCCTAATTTGTAAACCTAACCCTAATTAGCTTATGTTAACACCTAATCATGGTTAGTAAACTTCAATTAGGTACTAATAAACATCATTTAACAATCTTAATCACTAAAAACAAAATGCTAATCACTATAAAAAAATGGGGCTTCAGCAACAACCGATTTTCGTTGCTAAAGGTGCAAAATTTCGTTGCTAAAGGGTTTTGGCAAAGACTTTTCCGTCTTCTTGCGTTTTCATTGTAATGAGCATCGAGCATAATTTTTTACGAAGCGAATGTATTTTTTTCGTTGCCAAAAGTAATACATTTTGCAATGAAATTTGGCTTTCGTACAAAGACATCGATCCTTTAGCAACAAAATGTATTGTTGCAAAATAATTAAAATTTCGTTGCTAAAAACTCCATTTCGTTGCAAAAGCCTGCTAATTGGCAACAAAATAAACTCTTTTTTTTTGCAACGACCATGCATTTTCGTTGCAATTGACACCATTTTGCAACGATGTTTTTCATTGCAGTAAACAATGAAAATTGTTGCCTAAGCTTGCTTTCGTTGTGGAATGTAAACTTTTTAGGAACAATTTTCGTTGCTGATTATATTATTTGGCAACAACATTATGCTGAATCAGCAACGAAAATGTTTGTTGCTGGTTATTTTTCAATACCAACGAAAGTCATAGATTAGCAACGACATTATATGTTGTCGTTTCTTTATATGTGCAACGAAAGTTGATATGATTTGCAACGATAAAAAATGTTACCTTTTATTTTAGAATTAGCAACAGTATCCTCTCCGTTGTTATTAGGTTAATTTTTCATTGCCAAATATTATATTTTTAATGCCATTAGCAACAAAAATTTGTTGCTAAATGTATAAAAAATTGTTGCTATATCAAAACTTATTCAATGTTTTGGTAACAAATTATATTGTTGCCAAATCAAAATTTAACATTCTTTTTGTGTACCTGGCTGGCTCAATGTCCCCATAGCAAATAATGGCAAAAATACAAAAAACTAAAATATTATTAACTTAATAAAATCATCCACTACATAATCATTCATTATTTTTACAATTAACCATCTAAAGCTACCACAATTCTTCAATCAAATTATATATCTACATATATAGAGAGAGTACACTTCATAATTTTGTCCCTTGTCTTCCGTAAATGTAGCACGGAAATTTGATACCCAGTATTGTAAGGCAAGTCGCAGAAGTAGTCTTTCTGAACATTTAAAAATAATAGCAAGTCAGAAAAATGAAGCAAATAGGTCACCAGAGGCACTTAGTGCCAAAATCAATACACAAAGACAATAGAGTTGCTATGGGGTACAATGTCAAG
Organism: Panax ginseng; assembly: GCA_020205605.1. Taxonomy (NCBI): domain Eukaryota; kingdom Viridiplantae; phylum Streptophyta; class Magnoliopsida; order Apiales; family Araliaceae; genus Panax; species Panax ginseng. Next base: position 67,643,707 of record CM035129.1, read on the forward strand.
GCTTGGCTCCTATTTCATAATACTTTAAAATACCACTAATTTCTTGTTCAATTTGAGTGACTAAACATTAAATATGGTTGGCACATCAATGCATAATCACTCTCCAACCTAGTTATAACACAAGTTAGAACAAGTACTCCACTTTCCATTGCCAAAAATATTTCCAATCATTGCATTCAATTTAATAAGGGGATGGGTTATCATCAAAAAGCATGCAAAAATACTTGAAAAATGATATCTTGTGAAAAGCATTTATGAGCTAAAGATTGAGACTACATACCATACATGCGAATCATAGCCGTTGTTACGATTATCACCCATCACAAAAACTGAGTTTTCTGGTACACGCTGCACCACAGTATAAAAGCATTAGTTTCATAATCAATATTGGTTGGCCAATAACAGTTCATTCCTATAAAAATCATCTACATCATGCTTCCACTGGTACTTGCCCTTTTACAACATATATAGGCTAAAATCCTAGGCCACTTATAATTTAAAAAGTTTTATGTATGCACATTTTCCAAATTTTAAGATAGAATAGGAAAAGAACAAGAAAATAAATTTCGAGTTGGAAGTATAGTGAAATTGTACATACATCTGGTGTCATTTCATATTTAGGTGCTCTGAGAATGAAATCTTCTTCCATCATGAACCAAAAACGTAATAGATTATACAAAAACAATGACTACCAAGACATATTATATGGTGGAAAAAACGTACAGATAAGAAAGAACATTATCACATTATCTGTGCCTGTCAAAAACTAGCATATATTACAGTTTATATGGTAGAATAAATATTCACCCCAAGATGTGTTTAGCATCAAGCTCAATATTAACCTCAGTTTGGTTCTTCAGAAATAGAAATCTATATTCTAGAAGTGAAGCAAAACTTACCTCCTCCCATTTGGAATTTTCCATTTGAAGGTATACTGATAATATGATACAGCCAGGTCGGATGTAGCTTTCAATATCCGTAGGACTGTGCTTTAACCAGTCCAGAAAATGAAAAAGTTCTAAATTTGATAGCATCATACATTCACTTAAGGAGATCATAAAACTTCGGTTAAATAGGTTAGCTTCCCATAAATTTTGACATACCTGATTTCGCAAGACGAGGGAATTCACTAGGATCTTTTCCAAAAAGTTTGAAAACAATACGATTAGTATGACTTTAAAATCAGTCAAAAACATATTTAGTTGAGACAAATATCCGTTTGAGGCCAAATTCAAATGACAAAGAAATAATTAATCTTTGAAGAAGTATATAACAATACTTTTGGCCATCTCATAGCACTACACCAACTGACCAAGGTGTTTTTGTACAAAAAAAACAATTATACATAATAAATGAAACGAAACATAACCCAATTCCTATAAAATTCAAGATACGGAACTTAACTTTCATTATAAGAGAAACACAAAATACAGGAACAATATTGACTAAAAAATTAGTTTAACTTTCATTAACTTTCTTTTTTTAATTTGATGATTGTGGAACCCGCAGCCACTACCCCGTAGGGTGTGGAGTCTGTGGACTAGATAAACAACCGGCCACACCCAATACTGCACCGACCAAGCAAATTGGTTAATCCCCTAGTAAACTATGTGCAAGTAGTCACAAGGAGATCATTATCTTTACAGAGAATTGACCCATGACTATTGCCTTGAAAGGAAATTACTGCTCACGCGTGAAAGTAAGAGCATACGCCATAAAATTATGTTTCCTTTATTTTTTTTAATGGAAAACCTTGATCAGTATACCCCAACATCATTTCACATCAAATTCAAAACTTCTCGGTTATGTTCCACAATCATACCACATAATTTCACATTGCAATTTCAGCTTTAAAACGACAATTATCAACAAATACATACAAACAATATTAAAAATACATGAGCATCAACGTTGGATCTAGTTCTACTTTTGGGTCTTTGTATCATTCTAGAATCCCCCAAATGGCTGGTAAGAAATACAAGGCATGAGGGAGTATGTTGCACACTCAACTAGTAATACCAATAAGAAGAGAACATTTGGTAACTAACATTCATATGCATGCAGGCAAAGATAGGAAATCAAAAAGAATTTGAAGTTGCGCTACAAAGACTTCGTGGGAAAGATATCGATATATCTGAGGAGGCAACTAAAATGAAAATAGTACTTTTGAACTCTAAACTCTGACTTCATTGTCAACGTTTGAGATGATTTTAAAGATAATGTAGGATTATGCCCTTGCATGACAGGATTATATAGAAACACTTGAAAAACTCCCAAAAGCTAAGCTACTAGATTTGTTTTAGAAAAGATATTTGCACTCAGTCATTGTAATGTCTTTCGCAAGCCTTGTATATTACTACTATATTTTTCCTCGCTTCTTACCAGTTTAGTTTTATCTATAAAATCTGGTATTCGCCTATCATAATTTTCTATCTAGTCTAACAGTTCTTATTGACGACATTTGATGACCAGATAGGAGTTGGATGATGATTTTTCAACAATTTGGGGAATCAATGGAATCTGCTTTCTATATCATCAATTACTTTTCGAGTTAGCGGTGTAGAGAAATTTCATATATACTCTCGACCGTGATAATTTAAAATCTGGATTTTCAATCTCAATTTTCAACTGGTTGACATATAACTTATTCAAATAAGAGTTTAAAGAGTTCCTCATAACTTCACCCATTCCCCCCCCAAAAAAACACACACACACACACACCCCAATATTTAGGCAAGAAAATCTGAGTTTGAGCATTAAAATTAACACTATGATCGTAATATCTCAATATATCCTTCTTCATATATTGGTACCATAATTTATGCATGTATTCGGTATGAGGAACTCCATCATTCTACGAGTCTCAAAGTATCTTTCTAAATAGAATTGCTTGTAACGAGTCTATCCTTGATTTGATATTGTTATTGCAGGTTGTTATTACTGCACTAGGTGTATTCATAGTAGACAGAGCTGGAAGAAAACCCCTTTTACACGTACAACCTAGTATTGAACACTTTTACCTTCAAACATTTGGCATAGAAATTCTTCTTTGAAATAAGATTATGAATATTATTTTTTAGGTTTTTGCATTAGACTTGGTCATAGGCTGTATAATAACAGCGATATCATTCTATCTAAAGGTAATAACCATACTAATCATCCATAGATCTGGTATCCATCTTCTTTTCTTCGATTTAATGTGCAAAATTTTTATTATGAACCAGACTTATGAAATAGGACTCAAGGAAAAAAATTTATTATGTCCTGCAAATCTTGAGATCCATTAAAACATCCACACAAGTTCTTTCCATTGACTGTACCAGCAAGAATCTCAAGGTTTGTTAATAGATGAGACAGCAGATCCTGATCCTTTGTTTAATCAGAGCTATTAGGTGTAATTCATATAGGAATAAGTTGTAGAATTAGTTAAGTAAGCTAAATATTACAAAGATGAATATAGAACAAAATAAGAAATATAATTTTAAAAGATTTGTACTTACAGTGTATATTGGAAAGTATCCTCAGCAGACTTATCAACAAGTAACTACAACTACGCTCATCATTCGTGGCCACCCATTAGTTGCATTTTCCGGATGTGTTTTCCTTCTCCGTCTATTATGGCTCGCCAAAGACAACTTCTTCTACCTTCATCAAATTCTTGAATAGCATGAAACCTCGCCATAAGTGTAACCTAATCAATATGAATTATAAATATATATTCATGGAACAACTATCGCACCTAAAAACAATAATACTACTAGGACCCAATGAAACATATCTAAAAGATAGAACTTAGTGAAATAAAAAATGTGATCCGAACTAATTTTTATAAAGCAGATGTATATAATGTATCTCATTGCAATCATGGAATGTTCCTTATAAAGCCATGAAACAAGATTCCACCTGCTTTGACATCACGATGAGAACCTCTCTCAAGATTACATTTTCGATTGCTTTCACAATGCTCTAGTAGCCTTGGAATGAAAATCACACACCTTATGACACCAAAGTGATAATCTTTTGCATTGCTCAAATCAACTCGACAAATTTCTCCACTGCATATCTTTACGATTTGATGCAAATTTCAACAAGCTTGGTTTTCTTTCCACTCTTCTCCACCCAATTTTCCTTCGCTTCTTCAGTAATAGGGTACACTTGCCCCCCAAGCTTAAATTTTAAAAAAAGTGCAACAATTAAGTAACAAAGAGATCAAACTGAAACCCCAAATTAAGCCTAACCAAACACGAAGTTTTTTGATTTTGAACATAGAAAATTTATGCTCGAATTAAAGCATAAATTTTTTGAATAAATTATCATCGAAACCTAATCTAGGAATTTGAACATGTAGGATGAATTATAATACTAGACACAAAGGGTTGCAACAAAAGGAGAGGGGATATAATCGCCTCTGAATGTGTGAGACGTGAAAAAGAAATTGAGAACGCACGGGGACTGGAATCAGTTATGGCCGAGGATGGAAGATTGTTGATCGTCTCGTTGGAGATTAGACGAGTGTTTTTTGCTCTGAGAATGGGTGGGGTTTTGTGAGGGATTTAGCGTGGCGCTTCTTTTTTTTTAATCGATCTTTTCTCCTTTTGGCTTTTTTTATAAAGTTATCATAATAATTAAATTAACCAAAATATATAAATTTGACTTTTAAGGATGATCAAAATTCAAAATTATTTACTCAAATTTGTTATTTGTGCTACCCATGTAAAAATGAAAACCATATTTTTATTGATTTGATTCATAAGAAAAAGGATATTTAAGAGTTAATTTAAAAGAGTGTATATTAAGATTTATATATGATGAAATTAGATCATATTTTTATGATTTTTAGTAATTATTTAAAAATATTTTAATTTTAATATTAATAATAATCTTGTAATTTATAATAGTATGAGTATTTTCTTCAAACCGAATTTGAAAAGAAAATATGTGTAGGATAAAATTATTACTTATAAAATGAGGTTCATTTTATTAGTTATTACTCCACGTAAAATATTCGTTTGTACTATTCTTATAAAGTAATTAATATATGACAATGATACACAATAGTTATAGGTTAAAATCATATTTTTATATATCACCAAATATATTCAAATATAATTATTTTTCATATTTTGAGATTTATTATTTTAAAATTATTATGTCAATTTATATATTTTAAATTGACATGTTTGAACAATCTTCCAATATTCTTTTGACCGCATGAAGTTCTCCATTACTATGCTCCAATGGTCATATTCCTCAATTAAGTATATGATATTGTATAATTTTAATGTGTCTAAATATCTTAGTATTAGATTTATATTATTTGTTCAGTAATTTATTTATTTTTTAAATTTTTTTCAGCATTGTTCAGAAGTAGATAAGGATAATCAAGGTAATAAAGTAATTTAAAGTGAAGGGTCAAAATCATTTATTATTCATCATTCGTAAAACATATGTATATATATTATAAAGTCGACCACTTTTTAGACGGTTATTTTTAGTGTTAATAATTAATTTGTGCAACTCTGTCACAAAAAAAAATGCTCAATAACTCCATCAATAATATTGATATTACTTATCCAAATACTTAAATTATATCATTCAGTTATTCGTAAACATATGATTTGTACCTCAATATAATTCTAAAAATATTTATGTATATATGTATACCAAATATAGTTTATAATTTTAAACTTTAGTTAATGTAATTAAAATGATTAACATGTACCTTTAATAGAATATATACTTAAAATTTTAAAAATTATTTTATATTAATTTAATATCTATCTTTAAAATAAGAAATATATTCAATTAAGTATTCTATTTGAAATTTGTATTCTAATAACTTTATATATATATATATATATATATATATATATATATATATACATATATAACCTTTTTAACTACATACAAATTTGTTTTAATCTTATGTAGCATTTCATTTGTTCATGTTTAAAATATCATTAAATTAATTAAAATTTTCATTCCGTAGACTTTTTGAAGAGTTACACAATATATTAGAAGGGTAAAATGCAAAGTTGACCACTGAACTTTAGGAGTTTTTGGGTATTGAGACCTTTTCTTTTGGTCAACGCAAATTGAGCCCCTTTCTTTTAAAAAATTTGGACATCGAGCCCCAGGCGCCACATGTGCATTTACCTGCGTACGTGGCTCCTATGTGGCAGATTTGCGTGGGCATTTTTTATTTTATTTTACACGTGGACGGGCTGACGTGGCAAATATTGAACTTCATCCCAAAAAATATGTTGATGCACAGATTTGAACCTAAGACCTCCAATTTGGAATATTGATCCAATGACCACTTGAACACATGGGCCTAGTTGCTATTATTTTGCAAGGATTAGTATTTATAACTGAACAAATCATTTCCCTCAAGATAAAATAGATTCATTTTCCTTAGATATGTTACGTACATAAATAAATGTACATAACTAATTGCGTGATAATAATAATAATAACAACAACAATTTTTAGCAACAAATTATGCAACTACTTATGAATTTCGTTGTAAAAAGTGAAAGCCTGACACAATCTGCAACGAAGGACAAATTTCGTTGCTAAACATATACTTTTAGCGACGACATATAAAGTTGTTGCATGAAAAATCGTTGCTAAAGCCCCATTTTTTTGTAGTGAATCAAAATTAGTGAGGATTTGGACAAAACTAAGCTACTAAACAAACCTAACTAGCTCACAAGTAGATTAGGAGTCACCATTCAAGTCCCTAGGCTGCACATGACATGCTTGTAACTCCCAAGCATTACATTAGTCATCAGATCAGATATTTGTAAAGGTAAGTTGCTCAAAAATGACCAAAAAGCCAAGTTGAAGAATTCTATAAATAGGAACCTTAGGGCTGAGCAAACTCACAAAATTCCTAAGCCTAGATACACTTATAAACTTACCAAATCAAGCTTGGGTGATAGCAGCAACTACATCCGAAGTTAGAATCGAAAATCATTCAAGAAAAGGTGCAAACCCTAATTCATAATTAGCTCTTTGATCCCGTGTTAGTTTTATTGTTTAGATGTTTAGAATTATGTATTAGTATGTTAGAAAATATGTTAGATTGGTAGAACACATTTTCATAACATCTAGATGCCTTAATTAAGTGTTTTAAGAAATCTGGAAATTTTGAAAACTAAGTCCGATGTACCAATGTCGTAGGGCACAGTGGAGTTCATATGTGTTTATGTTTTGGCTTGTTAATTGTTTGGTATTTATAGCCTATTAGTAGGTTTTTTAATCTGGAAAAGAAAACAGGTTCATTAGAACCATACATTGCAAGTTATAAGTGGTCAAAGTGGGTTGACCGTTCATGGATTGCAGTTTTCTAGGTTACCCAGAAAACTCAAGAACAGTCGAACCAGCTACTTTGACCAATCTTTGTAATCGCTTTCTAGTTGTTTTTTTTTGTAAGGTTTTGTTATAGATCAATACCCTGTTATATGTACTACATATCTATGATCTCAAATTACTAAAATAACTAATAGGATTACTAGAATTAATGGTCAAAAGTCGTTGACCGAGCTTGACCAAGTTTTCTGGGCTGCCTAGAAAACTTAAGAACACGAAAAATAACATTTTGCTGTACTTTGACCAGCATAATTAGAGACCTTAGATTTATGCTTTGTTCAAGTTAATGTTATATATATATGTACCCTGACATATATACTACATGTTATAACAAAACCACGCACATCTAATACACAGAATCAAAGATATTTAAGCCACAAAACCGTTGACCGGCCATGACTACTGTTCTGGGTTACCCAGAAACTCAAGAACAACTCTGACAGTAACTTTGAGTCGCTATAACTTCTTGTTATATGTAGGTTAAAGCCTAAATTTTGATTCATGTTGTAGTACTGTATGAGTACTACAACATCAACTCTTGACCAAACCAAAAATTATTATCAGTAGCATTTTAATTAGAAGTCAAACTAGTCACTCGACCATGACCAAACTGTTGCCTAGAACTCAAGAACACCTACAACGACACTTTCTGTCACTGAAGGGCTTTAGTGACAGACATAAATTGTTTATCTAAAAATAAATTATAAAAATTAGAAATAATTAATAAATAAATATAAAAATAGTTTTAAAATTATATTAAATGAATATAATTAAATTCTAATATTTTTACATAAATTTAATAATTATTTTATTTTATTTAAATATTATTAATAATTAACTTATTGATAAAGAAATTAGAATAATTATTATAAATATTATATAATTATGGAAAAATATTATTAATGTTATAAAATTATAATAAAGGTATATAAATTACTTAAAAATATTAATCAATGTTTTTGTAAAATTTAAGTAAATATTAATTACCTTAAAATAGAAGTAAATGATTTAAAATCATTTAAAGGATAAAAAATGTTTTAAATACTTTAAAGCTTCTAAAAGTATTATAAAGGATAATTAAATTATCTAAAATATAATAAAAATTTTATAAATAAAATTTAGTCCATTTATCAACTTATTTAATATTTGGTAAATGTATTAAACACTGAAACCATATTTAATCTAACCCGTTCATATGTAAATGATATAATTGATTATTATTATGAATACTAACGTGTTAGAATTATATATATGAACTTCGTAGGTATTTTTAACAATTTGAATAGAATTACTTGACTGATCTACGCTCAGGCAAGTTCTTCTTAAACCTTAAGCTACTTATGCAAATTTCTTGAACCCTGTATATTCGTTAAACAAGATTACAATCTTGAATTTCTTTTGATATGTTATACCAAACCTAAACTTGAATTGCCAATTGTTATAAAGTTATTGTTATAGTTTTAGCATAACTCAAAAATAAATTGTTTATTCATATGATATTGTTTATTGAGCATAAACTGTCGTGTCAAAACCAAATTTTTTTGGTAAGACATCCTATACTGATGTTGGGTATCCCGTAAGGGATCGAAATTTGGTCAATAATATATTAACACTAATGTTGGGTGCATTTGAGCACTGGTAGGATGAGATGCATACTTCTAAGACGTTGAAAAGGCTGAGCCCCTATCTCATATCTGAACAAAATTTCCAAGTCTGTGTGATTGATAGAAATAATGAAAAATTCCAGAAATGGTTGAAATAAATAGAAATCCAGAAATGGTAACAAGTATCAGTCAAAATTTGAATTATTATATTTCTTCAAATCATATATTGTTATAAATAAAAAACTTGCTGAGCATGTCATAGCTCACCCTTGCGAATTATTCCCTTTCAAGAGTCCTTACTTAGATTAGATTATATTCTTGCTTATTTGAATACCTTGTAATAAGAACTCATTATGAGAATTATGTAATCGAATCTTAATATTATGATATATATATATATATATATATATATATATATAACATCTTTTATTTCTGCAACCGTGTTTTCTTACATATATAGATGTAAAATTAGGTTTATTCGAATCTAGTTGAGATCCTTGGGAACTATTTATCTGAGTGAGGGTATTAATAGCATGGACTATTCATGTTGTTATTGATACTTTGGATTTTGGATAAATAGTTACTATTGATACGATAGTATAAATTCTCTTGGCTTAAACTATATATCTGGGTGAGGGTATTAGTAATATGGACTGTTCATGTTATTACAGGTACTCTGGATTTCGGATAGATAGACTCTAGTCACAGATACAGTTCATATATCCAAGTGAGGGTATCCAAACACAGTAATAGTTCTCTAAAGAATTACCATCTGTTATGGGATATTGTGAATCTTGGATCTATGGGAATTATATCTGATAGTCCCTCTATTAAATGTAATATTTTAATCAGATACCATGGGTGTATAGATTTAAATGGATTATGTCGATTCACTGTAGACACCATATTAGATACCATGGGAGTATAGATATGGGGGTGTTACAATTCGTCCTGAGGGGCGAACTATGTCAACCTGATCTCCCTGATACACGGGAGTACATAGGCAACCATATTCTATATGGCCCGGTCACAATAAACAAAAAACACAAAAACATTTTTTCCCTTTCTCTATAAAAACAAAAACAACAAAAACACTTCTACACCATTCTTCATTAATAAAGCTTCTACACCCATCTGCATTTCACATTCAGCGTTGAACCTCTTACACCAGGTTCAAACTACGCAGACCTGATCTCCTCTTCAATTGGAGTATGTAGGCAGCCATTTATGGTTCGGTCTAACCCCCTACCAGAACAAAAATACTTGTCACACGGCACTAGGATCAAACTTCAATCCACCGTATTTCATCGGCTTCAGACCAAAGGGATGGAATTACCCAACCTCTCCTCACCAATAGGAGATTCGGCGACCATCTAAGTTGCGGTTGTGCCTTAAAGAGCAACACCAATCCATAAGAGATAAAATTAACTAAGCTTCTCATAAATAGAAGTGATGGCGACCATCTGTGGTTCGGTCAATCTCAAAGAGGAAAAGCCACACTCCTCTCCATATTTCCATACAGAAACCAATCCCAAGACACCAAAGATGGTAGGCATACATACAGATCAATGATCCGTTCTGAGAGATCCTATGACGTCTCAATGTCCACACATCAAGGATAAGTTCAGAATGCATCAAAATCACAAGCCCTAAAGAAACAGGCAAATATCAAGCAAGTATCAAGGCACAACTGAAAAGGGAAGTAAATCAAAATATATTTCCCTGCCATATATAATACTATTTGATATATACAATATGTGTTGTACATGACAAAATGGCTAAGCTAGTCTGTGCAGGAAAATACAAGTCTATCTACGGATCTGTGTGTATGTAGACTATTAGATCAAACATAGCATCCCTCTCTGAAGAAGGAGGTAACGCTACAAGCTCCTGCCCAATGGTATCTACACGAGCTAGCAGATCAGAGGCTAACTACATTTTGGCATGATGCTCATCAATGTATGCACTCATGTAGGCAAGGATGTCAGTCATATGAGATCTCATTGAAGTACTATCTGTGACGGCCACATCCTGGGAAGATAGGGCAGCATCCCGCTCCACAATCAATGCATCTATGGCTGATCTAGCCTTGTCTGTCTCTAATAGAGTTGCGTCTCTCCCATCAAGAGCTGTCAACATCGAGGCCCTAGCCTGATCTCTCTCATTGGTCATCCGATGTAGTCTCTGCTCCAGATACTGTGTTGAATATTGAATGATAGTAGCACTAGTAGTGGGAGAATCCATCACAAATGTTGGCAACCTAGCAGTCAAATCCTCCTCAATTGGAATATCAGCCTCCTCCATAGGCTACTCATCATCAGAATCAGTCCCCTACACTGTGGATACTATCGCAACCGATGCAGTCTCCGTCTCCATCCATGCAGAATACTCTATAGAACAACCCTGATGGCTGATAGAAAACTCAGATAGCTGTCACTGATCCCAACAGGCATATAACTTGGATCTATCCTCTACTGATAAATGCCGAGAAGCGAAGCGCTGACTCGATGCCCCATTAAAAGGATGAAAATCCAGGAACTAGTCAAACTGACACATCAGGGCCAGTGGGTGGTAAGTAATCATGCCTCTCAAACTAGCCAGAGGAAGATAATTCATGCCCGGAGCATGAGTAATGAAGATGTAGGGTGAGCTAAGCCCTTTCCACGGCAATATAGCGAATGGATCTCCAATCCCTGCCAGGAAAAGCTGACCAAGATGCAACATCTGTACACTTCGCATGCTAAAAGGACTACGACATGGCTATATCATGGGTGAAACAATACCCATGTCGTCTAAAGTGCCAATCGGTCTCAAGTGTGACATAAACCACACATACAGCATGGCTGAGCTGCCTGTAAACACCCCTGCTGGATAAGTGCAGCAGTATGTAGCTGACCTTAGAGTCTCTACGATGATCATCGGTATGATGGTGTGACCATCCTTGAGAGTTCTCACTGCCATAATGACGTCAATGTCCAACTCATCTATGTATCGTGACATGTAGATATATGACAATACGCACAATAGCAGTACACCTACTCTGGCCAAACGCCAATGATCCTCCAGTGTGGTGAATCCCCAGAATGTCGTGCATAACTATCCTCAGAGCCAAATCTGTCAAACAGAAAACGCTGGGATATAACGTGGCCAGATGTGATCTCATCCTGCATCACTCTACGCCTCAAGCCAGTGAGGGTCATGAACTGCCTACTCATGTCTCCAATAGCCATATGCACACAAGGTCTATTTAGTGGCACCATCGTCAAACGTGCATACTCCTCCAGAGTAGGAGTCAACTCCTGGGTCCCAAATCAGAAAACCTATCTCTCTGATACCCAATGCTCCAGCACGCCCTCCACGAATCCTGTGGGAACCTAAAACATCAACAGAGTAATAGTATGATGCAACAGATGATCTACAGACATCCTATCTGATGGTGACATGTTATCATACCACGATCGAATACCCGATGCCACCAAAGATGGTGGGGTATGATTAATACGGCTAAATATCGAAGAAGACATCTGTACGGGCCGTGTCAAATGCTGAATATCTCTGGACATACATATATATATGCATGACATAATAACATGCATGATACAATAGATGACAATATGATATAGGGAATAAAAAACTGTACATACATTCCTAAGTATATCATCATCTAATACATCTCTGTACAACTAAAATACTAGGGAATGGGGCAAAACTGCCCTACAACTAACAAAGGCCTATCAAAAGATATAGCGAGAATGGGGCAAAGCTACCCAATGTCTAACAGAGGCCTATCAAAAGAGATAACGAGAATATACATCAGAAGAAGTCAATGGTATCGATGTCTACATCGTCAATCCTGTCCACCTGATGTAACTTCTCATGAGTCACTCGATCTCTATCTACAGGGATGTCAGGCCTATATAAGGGAGGAGCTGCACTAGCAAAGCCATATGGGTCACTTGAGGGGCCAGCGCCAGAGCTGGAAGGATCAAAAGTGTCTGCCTCTGAAGGATCTGTACCTAAGTTCCAGATAAAGAAATGTGCCAGGTCCAACTGGCGGATCAAACTGTCAATCTGTGTCACATAAGTCGGATATCTGACACAGGCTAGCCAATCCATCATCATCACGGATCCTGGAACCATATCCCCCATGAACTAAGTGGCATGGGTCTGGGCTCCAATGGTTCGAGGGAACCACCAATGCTAGAACATCTCCTGAGTGCAAGGACCCTCTAATAATGTGAAATTGTCAATCCCCAACAATGGGATACCAATGATGGGTGACAGCGAAACAGGCCAATAACGCCTGGCAGGAGGCAAGATCGACATGAGAATCTCTCCTGTAGTGCTCCTGATAGCACGCTCTCCTAAATAGAGCTCCCATCCTCCATCTATGAAGAGAGGAATCCTACGGGTGGAAATCATGTGCTCGACACCAGTTGGGTACCCATCCTCAAATCCAATGCTCAAATGCTCCCCAGAGTAGGGAACCCACATGATGACATCCGTTCTCAACAACTCCAGCTGTAGGTGGCAATGCGTGAAACCCTCAGCAACAGGGACCTCCGCCAGTATGGAATGATGCTATCTTCGTCCTCGTGGATAGGTGTCTAAAACTAACACACTCACAAGACGTAGACATGGAAGCCTCTCATAGCCCCAAAACTGCCAACACAAAGGAAAACATCTGCTGTCAGTCAACGCTCTTAACCTATACATGGGAAAAGATAAGAGAAATACTCACCAGTAGAAACAGGTAGAATCCTAACCAAGCCTCTGTCAAGCCCTGCGATTATATGCGCATTCCCCTGAGGAAGTATGCGAAGTTGTAGGAACCCCAATCATAGTCTCCTATATAGTCCACATGTAGAGTGGTGCTGATCAAAGCGAAGGACACCGTAGAAGAGTTATCTGGTATTAAGAAACCCCTAATGATCATCAGGAATAATCACCGAAGAATGTGATCCCTGACTCTCATATCATCGGGTTTGGGCTCACTCAACAACCCGCTCATAGTATCTACGTTCAGAGGACCTGTACGTACAGTCCTGCCCTTAAGCGCCTCTGCCGGAACTCCCAACAAGGATCTGACGACAGTAGGGGTGATATCCATTATAAAAGGCACTGGATCTCCTCCAAACTCCATACCTGTGATAAACCGCCAATCCATTGGCGTCAACATCACCTCATAGTCCAGCAAATGGAATGACAGAGTCTGGTGAAACCAGCGCTTAGACAATGCCCTGAGGTAACCCCAGGGACAATGACGGGGAAGAATGGAAAAGAACATCCCGAATCCCCAACCATGTATAATAGCTCTATAGTCATCTTGCAAAGCTTGATACATAGAGTGGATGCTGAATCAATTCCCTTGAGGCTGTGTAAAGCAAGGAACCTACATCAAATGCAGATCAACATCAGAACCCTTTACTTCTCATCAATAGGAAACAAGGAAAGATTAAGATCTAACTTTATACCTCATTTTCATGCAGGTAGATTGAAGGATGTCGACTCAAGTCACCCAGAAGCTCTGGGTTCGCCACTTGAATACCTGGAAAATCCCTATGGGGAACACATACAGCAGGAGCAGGAACCTCAACCGGTACATCCTCCTCCTCATCCTCGACATCCGACACTTCAACCCCGTATAGGACGTATCACTGCCTCCACCAAACGACGAGGCTGTCTAACAGAACGGGGTCGAGGCATTTCAGAAGCCCTTCTCCGTACACTAGAAGTGGTCATGCGGGAACTACTCGGCTGATCCGGATCCATAATATCTGGACAACGAATCTCCAAATCACCTCAAAAAGGGTGTGGTAAATTCTTACCTAAAGCTTTTCAAAAGGCATTTTATGACTACATCCATGCATGCATTATTTTAACATACGTCTACAGTAGAGTTAAAAATGCATGACTACCCAATGCCTACATTTTGGAAATTTTTTGCCATAGCCCCCTTTGTAAATGGGACTATCCTAATGCACATAGGCATGACTAGGTGGCCATTCAGTAGCACACCTACCCACAGTTATATACAGCATACATGCATTAATATATTACAGTAAAAAATCCATAAGTGTAGTCTATTTACCAGGATTATTTTTCTTTTCAACCTTTACTCATTTGTCCTCAAATAGGATAAGAAATGATAGTAAAATGTGCCAATTTGACTATTTCAAAAGTTAAACTTTTTAACATCATTATGTTCAACATGGTTTAATACTAACATTACTGTGTTGAATATTTTTTATAAAGTCATATCTGCATGCATATTCACTACTGTGTCTAAGTGCATTTCATGTGATAAATCACTTTCTAACAGATAGAAACTGGAAAAGAATACATGCATATATTACCGGATGGAAGAAGAACACTTATACAAAGGGCGTAATGTGCGTAAAGTCGCTTTGAACTCAAAGAGTCACGAAGAAGTGCTCTCGGATTTCCTTCGCAGCGCAACTTGAAAGTGATTTATGAAAGCAACCTTCAGCCATTTTATAATCATGGTTGGTCGCAGGTCCACCTGTGGCTCCTACATGGGGCCTACCCCTCTGGCTCGATCCAGTTCGAGTTGCGAAGGAGGTTTCACAAGCTAAAAAGGCCAATTTAGGAATAAAAATGCTATGCGATTGAACGGAATAGCCTGAAATCCTGGTTTTCTTGGGCCAAACTCTGGCTCTGCATATCACTCAATGGTATTCGCCTGAATACAAGGTACACTATACCAATGAGCTCAGCTTTTTCAAATCATTCTCGATAATACCTCACACGGGTCTGATGCCGCCAAACACAAGGACGTAACCCTAAAAAACATCCCCAGTGGGGGTTACAACACAAGACTTTCAAACATCCCCGATGGGGGTCACAATGTAAGACTTTCAAACATCCCTGACGGGGGTCACTGCGCTGGATTTCATTGATAATATATCCCCAGCGGGGGTTACAACACATTCTCAACCATTGATACACACATTAATGAAGGTCAAACAACCTTGACGTTATCTCAGCCGGTGGCAAGTAAACCCATCGAAACCATTGATACACACATTAATGAAGGTCAAACAACCTTGACATTACCTCAGTCGGTGGAAAGTAAACCCATCGAAGCAATGTATCCCCGGTGGGGGTTACAGCGCCGAAGTCAGACATTTATAAAGTCTCCCTGACGGGGGTCACAACGTGATTCAACCATTGATATATGCATCAATGAAGGTCAAGCAACCTTGACATACTCCCCCGCGGGGGTCACAATGCAATTCAACTGTTGATACACATATCAATGAATGTCAAGCAGCCTTGATATTTTGCCTAACATGGACCTATCCAGTGATACACACATCAGCGAAGGTCAGGCAGCCCTGACAATGCACATTGTTGGCAGTAACTCCAACAAAGATCGTGGTATATAATGGTAACAGAAACTAGAGAAGACCATCTTCATCGGAGAGGACCAATGATGGAAAATGTTATACACATCCTCAAAACAGACAAAGCTTTATCCCCAAAGATCACTTGCACACGAGAGGCACCTCTATGGAATAAAAGTTTGTATCAAGGATCCAAGACTTTGATGATAGCCCCAACATCAAAATCCTTGAAGACTTAGATCGCATGTCCAAGACATCACTGATTGTCATCCCCGACAGGATTAACAGGGAACCGACAATCATTCATACATGCATCATTCATTTGCATCATGTTGCTGCACTTAACATCATGTTTATCTTGTTGTATTTGAAGTGTCTAGGATTCTTTATCCTATCCATGCCTTGCATTACAAGAATATGATAAAGAGGGGCATCTATATACACTCAAAATTTTCTGCACACCTGTTACTAACATTGCAGGAGGGAAAATTCGTCTTTTGGAGATAACCTTGGAAGACAGCTCACATCCATTCCGGATACTACCGACAGTTTAACCTTAACCCCAGAACACACACCAGGAGTATCAATTCCAACCTCGGAGATAACCCTGAGTTTCATCCTTGGTGATAACCCCAAGGAATGCTATTGCAGTTCCAGTGATAACTCTGGAAATGCTTGTTTCAAATGCATGCGATCAACTTCATTCTCAGACCTCCTACCGAGGTACTTATACCAAAGACCCAGAGCTAACATCGGGAAGACATGCACACTTACTGATGACCTTGCGGAATTCAAACACTTACAACTGTCCAATCTCAGATGTAACCCTGAGCAACGTCTGCTATTAGCCCAAATCGGAGATAACCCCGGTGAGGAGTCAAATCATCATCTTGCCACCTCAACCCCAGCGTACCATCTCAACATTTAATATATAAATTTCTACCCAACAATGTTCCACAAGAGCCAAGGAGTTCTAATCCAGAGTGATTATTACGCGTAGTAGCACACCAGATAGAATTTAATGTTTGAAGACCATGGGCATGGTCCCCTATTCCTAACTTTGTACAACCTCTAATCCCATGTCATTGTGTAACTCTCGACAAAAGCGATCCAAAGATGTTCTTGTACACCTCATTCGGATGCTCAGATTGAAGTTCTGGAAGTTTAAGCGTCATGTGCATGCTGCATGAGTGCACATACTTGAGACAAGGTGGGACCCTTGAAGCTCATGGAGCCCGGCACCCTGGTAGCCAGTGAGGTGCATCTGCAAGGCTCTGCAGTACACTGCAGCTCCCCCTCTATAAATAGAGGGCTTGGGGTGGCCATATTACCGGCGGGAGCTGAGTGTTTATCCATCTAGAGTCAAAGAAGCCTGCTTTGACAGCCCACTGTAAGCCTTCTCACACACTATAAAGCCTTTCTCTTCATCTTTGCACACACTATTCTTCACATTGAGAGTCGTGTTGTGTACGTATGCCCGGAATTTGGTCCGTGGTTTTAATTTCTGTCTGTATATATACACTTATATATGTATATATTTATATATGGACTAACATTATCGAGTTATGCCTCGATTGAGCCTAGACTTATGTCTGGAGCGTTTACTTGAGTTTATATATATATATATATATACACACTTATATATATAAACTGTTGTCAGACTCTGTCTGATGAGCCTGGATTTTACATCCGGAGCGTTTATTACTTTTTTATATTTATATATTTATATATATACTATTGTCAGACATATCCGATGAGCCTGGGTTATATATCCGGTGCGTTTACCACTTAAATATATATATATATATATATATATATACATACATACATATATACATATATATTTACATTTCTATCAGGTCTGGAGTTTACTTTGAGGCCTTTTACTGTTTTATTTACATTTAGTCCCGCCTAGAGTTTACTTAAGTATATTGATCGCCTTTTTACGACTTTATTTACATTTCTGATCCCCCATGGAGGTGCTTCGTGGTGGTTGATCATGTCCATATATATATATATATATATATATATATATATATATATATATATATACATCTACCGCTTTTATATATTTACATTTTCGATCCCCCGTGGAGGTGCTTCGTGGTGGTTGATCATGTCTGTATATATATTTACAGCTTTTATATATATAACTGCTTACTACTTTTCATATAAACTGCGGCATCATATGAGCCTAGGAATCATGTGATCACAGATTCAGTCTACTAAATCTAGATTCGGTTCCCATGATGGACATTTTCAGCTGTAAGCAGCGTATACATTATTTATGGTGTCTGAATTTCCTTGGGTGGTTGTCATGCCCATGAGGAGTTCGGTACTGCTGTATATTATTTTCTCGAAGATGCCTCACATCTCGAAAATAAAAGTAAACAAGCTGAACATTTAATAATTAAATGGAAGTATGAAAGGTCTGAATTCCTATTGAGCACAGGGTTTGAAAAACCTCTTATATAAAACATCATTGTTATATCTTGATTAAAACTGAATTTTTGTATAAATTCAAACCCTTTGTATATAGGTGCGAACGAGGCCTCACATTACTTCCAAATAATTGCACATTGATCCACACACACACACACACATTCATATAACAGTTTCTTGAAAAGTGGCGATCACCGTGGCAAGACAGATGTCGGGGGGGGGGGTGCCTAACACCTTCCCTCTGCATAATTAAGCCCCCAAACCCAAATGAATCTCGGTTTCACAGACCTGTTTAGCAGTGTTACATCACTGGGCCAATGTGCAAACCTTTTTCGGTTGCGTTGGTGCAACCAGTTAAAAACTCCAACTGCCGACTCTTAAAGTCAAATCGTCGACATTACACATGTTGGACCTTTTTCACTTGTTTTTTCAAACAAATCTCACCTAACATGAGAACACCAAAGAATAAGTAACCAAAAGGAACAATTAAATATCCCGACGTCTTCAATATACACATACACGAGACTCTCAATATAGTGTGTGCAAGAAGTGGAGGAAAGGATTTAAGTAATGTAAGAAGTCTTACAGTGGACTGCCAAAGAAGACTTCAATAGATTTAAATGAATGAACACTCGGTTCCCACCGGTAAAAAGTAGCCAAATATAAGCTCACTAGTGTTTGAAATGAGAAATCACTCAATTTATAGTGTGTACAGAGCAAATTGGACAGGGCAACCTCTCATTTTCCTCTACCAAAATGGCCACCTCAAGCCCTCTATTTATAGAGGGGGAGTGCAGTGTATCTGTGGGCACCATTGAGATGTACTTACAGTGCCTCGGTACTCCGGCCCTCAGTCCCGCCATCTCAAAGTACATGTACAAGTGAAATGTATTGTCCGCTCGAACCCTCAAAACTTCAATTCGGGCATCCGATCGAGCTGTATAAGACCTTTTAAGGCATTTTGTTGTCGAGAAGGTGGGTCCATGCCCAGGTCTTCAGGTCTTTAAATTCCATCCGGTGTGTTGTCTTGTGTAGTAGTCACTCGGGATTGGAGCTATGGTTATTGTAGGACACTTCTGTGTAGCATGTAGGTTGAAATGTTGAGACATCGTGAATGTGGGATCGAGGTGGCAAAATGACAATTTTGCCCCTCACCAGGGTTATCTCCGATTCTGGGCTAATTTAGCAGTCGTTGCTCAGTGTTATCTTTTAGATTGGGCTATTGCAAGTGCTGAATGTCCTCAGGGTTGTCTCTGAGGTATGCCTGTCTTCCTGGGGTTATCTCCGAGTTTGGGAACTGAGTGCCTCAGGGAAATCACCGAGTTTGAAACTGATCGCAAAGGTTTAAAACAAGCATTTTTGGGGTTATCTCTGGAACTGCAACTGCATGCCTCGGGGTTGTCTCCGAGGTTTGAACTGTATCTCCCGAGGTTATCTCTGGGATCAAACTAAGTATCTCGGGGTTGTCTCCGAGATGGAACTGATGATTCCAGGGTTATCTCCGGAACTGGAACTGCATTCCTCGGGGTTTTCTTCGAGGTTGAAACTGAAACTCCTGGGGTTATCTCCGCGGTTGGAACTGAATATCTTGGGGTTATCTCCGAGATGGCAAATTGAGTATCCTGGGGTTGTCTCTAGGACTGTGCTACTTTAACTTCTAGGGTTATCTCTTGAAGATGACTTTTCCCTCCTGCAAGGTTAGTAACAGGAATGCAAAAATTTTTGAGTGTCTACAATCCCTGCATATATATTATTACATATGTAAGAACCACAACTGGTATCCAATACCCAAGTAGAAGATTTACTTTTAGAAAAATTAATTTCAATCATAAACAAACCTTGATTAGGATTCGAAGCTTCTCCAAGCTTCTTCAGCTTTTGCTCCACAAGATAATCCTTGCAGTTCCTATTCCCGTGACCTGGCTTATTACAATGGAAGCAAATTCCTTTGCTAGCTGGATCTGGCTTCTTTTGATCCTTCACTTTCGCCTTACCCTTAGCCTTCTTGGATTTCTTCTTTTGAAAAGATACCTTAGGCCTTTTCCTTTTCTTGGAAGAATCATCCACTATTAAGACATGGTCCTTCTTGGATGGGAAGTGACCTTCAGCGGGTTTTAACATGTTAATAATTCAAGGAAGCTGACATCTAACTTATTCGTGTGAAAATTCACAACAAATTGTAAGAAGGTGTCCGGGAGTGACTGCAATACTAAATCTTGACTCAACTCCCCATCCATAATGAACCCAAGTTATCCAAGACATTCAATCAAAGTGATCATCTTTAAGACATGAGTCTCAATAGTAGTACCCTCGGTCATCCGAGATCGGAAGAGCTCCTTAGATATTTTATATCTAGCAGTCCTACTTTGCTCACCAAACAACTCTTGCAGGTGCAGCAACATAGTAGGAGCATCCATGGTTTCATGCTGACGCTGAAGCTCGTTACTCATGGATGCGAGAATGATTCATTGAGCCACAAATGTATCATCTTGCCACTGTTTAAAAGTAGCAATCTCTTCCTCAGAGGCTGTCTCTACAACTTTTGTAGATACGGGTGAATTTAGGACATAAGAAATCTTTTCAACAGTGAGAACACATTCTCAGATTCATTAACAAGTCCGTGTAATTTGGTTCGGTTAGTTTATTAGCATCAAGTATGCTACGCAACGAAATTAGTGAGTGTGACATTTTTCAAATTTCTGCATGTGAAAAATAACATTTTAGCAAACATTCATTTAATTAATTTATATAACCAAAATAAATTAGGTCTTATTTTATATTGGTATACCCCACTATTTTCTTCAAACTATATTTCCCTCATATATACAGTTCGACAAAATCTAATTAAAGTTTTTTCTAGTGAGAATAAGGATCCCATTTCAAATATATATAGCCTTGTGGTGACACAACAAACTATACATAAATAAATAGGTAGACAACTCTTTGTCAATTACATCATCATGTAACTCCTTATCTTTTGTCTCTTGGATTATTTTGATCAAGTGGTGGCACATCCGAATCAAAATTATCTAAGTTAAGTCAAACCTAGCACTTCCATATATTCAAAACAAAAAAATATTGTCCTTTTGGTGACACAACAAAACAATATTGTTCAATTTTCTTTATAAGCATCAAATATGATAAATTAACATCTTAAATACTTAATACTTACCTTGTGGTGACATAACAAACTCATATTAAATATTTAATACTCTATTAATTTTATCATACTAGAAGGCGACATTTGATATTCCAAATATCTTTGAGCGCTTAGGAATTAATATAAATTCTTTGAGGGGTTTGTTATTATTAATCTCATCTTGTTTAGCGCGCATGCGCGCGCACACACACACATGTACACACACACACACATATATATATATATATATATATAATACGCATCATATTATTTAAAATGTGAAGCATGTTTGCATAATATATATATATATATATATATATATATATATATATATATATATATATAATACTAGCATGGAAGTATAGAATATTATATTCTACCTAGATTGCTTATGGACTTTTATTCTAGTTTGGTTCACAAGAGCCACCAAGTGAACCAAAAGGTCAAACCCTTGGGGTGAAAGAATTAACATTTAAGTATAACTATTACATTTAAACATTGGCTCCATTACAAACGGGTCTTCAAGCGCTCCTTGCTCCTTGATCTCCGGTTCTTCGAGAAATTCTAACTAATCCTATTATATAAACTATTTAATTTAAATAGAAACCTTGATCATCAGTCAAGGGGAAGTACATAGGAGAGAGATAGAATTCACAATAAGAAGAAAACCAGAAAAGACGAGGTACGCAGACCTTATTTACTAAAACCCATACATTCCAACATCCATCCAAAATAAAATCCAATCACATTGGTCATAGTTCATAATCAATCCCATTTATTATCATACATATCAAAATATGCATCACAAAATAACATTCATTTCATGAATAATAAATCTATTCCATATATGCATTAATATCAATTAATGGGAAAAAGTTTGCTAAACTTTAGTTTTGAAACAAAATAAATAATCAAAAACTAGATCTAAATTAAACTACTTAATTTTACCAAATCTGAAATCATATTTCATATAAAATAAACATCTTTATTTTAAAACTTTTATCAATTAAATAAACCATTTATTTAATTAAAGAAAATAAAAGTTTTTAGATTCTACCAAGGCGCAATTTGTGCTAGAATGAATCGGGATACAGTAAGCAATGGCTTCAAGGCGTAAACTAGTTTCCGTGTTAATTCTGACGCAGTTGTGCCCCAGAATGAACTAGGAAGCAGGCGAGTCATGGCGCTTCATCAAGGAAATTGGATTTGGAACTAGCAAGAAACTATGACTGCAGAATGAACTAGAGGCAGTAGAATTCATGCCTATGTCGCAGAAATAGAAAACTTTTTGGTTGCCCATAATTTGATCCAATTGCATATTGCACATATATGGAATCACAAAGACTGATAATTAGCACAAGATTGGCTCTGATACCACTGTTAGGTTTACTAGAAATAAGAGTATGTAATCAAATCACATAAATAAGTGGAAGCGATGTAAAAACAAATTTCAAAATTTTCTTGCAAACCATAAACTAAGATCATTCTTATGCTTTGATTATCAGTCTATAAAAGAGTAGAAGAAAAAGAAGCATACCCTTTAAGATTTGAGCTTCCTCAGGTACAAGTCCAACTCCTATTCCTTTGTGTTCTCCTTGAATACAAATGTACCCTCGTGTATACAGTTGTCCAATGACTTTCTTTCTTCGACTTCTTTAGTAACTTCCGGCTTCCCCACTTTCGCATCTGTCATATTCGGGAGAGCTTGCTTCGTGGTAGAGAATTTAGAAATGCCAAGTGCTTTGATGAGGGTCGGGTTGTCTTAGAGACAAAGTTAAGCGAGGGTTCTTTGGGCTTGCTTCTCATGAGATTGGGTGAGGAATTAGAAAGGGCTCATAAAGGTAGGCGGGGCGCTTTTGGGCACACACGGAAAGGGGGGAAGTGGATGGGGTGATTCTCGGCTAGAAATGGGGTGGGGTCGCTATAGTGGCTAATGTTAGTCTTCTGTCAGGTGGGCCTTGACTCTAGATGAAGTCATGAGTTACCACCACATCCTCCCCGATAGACTTGGGGCTCTTTATAGTCAAAGGGATATAAAAGATTCTCTCAAAAAGAGATGACTGGAGATGACGAGAGGAAGGTATTTGGTTCAAAAATAAACGGTAGTTAGAATGACTTTTCATCCAAACTTGACTAAGGGCAAAAGCAAGCTATAAGCATTAGCAACCGCTTCGTTTAACCTTATGTTAATAGAAGCAAATGAAGAAAACAAGACACTAAGTTATTACGCTAACTTTCATTAGCGCTAGCGTACTTACTTTTTTTTTTAGCTGCATTAGGTCCCTTAATTCCATTCCTCCGCCTTACACGGACCTAAAAGAGTACCTAAGGCGTATTAGTGGTTTATTTTAAAAGGGATTTATTTTGACCATATCTTTTAGATATTAATGACTAAGAAACTAATCACACAGACTAATAAAGTTCGGTCACCACTTGAGAGACACTTTCATAAAAGTAGTTTCACCCCTATTCCTTCTAAAGCTTCTCTTAAGAGAATCCATTCGCTACACTCGACTTAAATTAAAGGAAAGGCACCTACTGAACTCACTCATAAGGAAACTCGTCAAGTAGGTCTTTCCAAACCTTTCCTTTTGTCACAAATCTGGTAAGGTGGGGTATTTTCCTTAAGTCCCTTTAGCAATCTTTACTTACTCGCCTTTCGATCTTGGTGAAGCTTTAAAGGAAACGAGCAATAAGAAAAATGTCTAAGAGTTAAGTATTCTAAAAAGCTATTATATCGACCTTCCGGCTCTTGAGGGTGAACCATAAATTGAGAATAGTGGAAGATTAAACAAAAGCAAACAGTTAAGCTCTGGAAGGTGTTTCACTTGGGTCTTTCTTGGGAGAGTCCCCTCGTTACACTTGCTTAAAAAGGCTTAAGATGCCTCCCCAATCTTCCTAAATTTTTTTAATAAAAGAAATTCCTAACTCATAATAAGTAAAATGAATAGTATTTAACTCATTTAAGACAACAACTAAAGGGGAGTTGCATATTCTCAAAATCCTTACCTTTAGCTTTTCTTTACTCTCTTTAACCAGATTGAAGCTTTAATTGAAGACCTTTCAAAGGTCTGCTTTCATTTGGTCCCCAGGTACCTTCTTCGCACTTACACCGTAAGCATTTCAAGTAGATAAAATCATAAAAGAAGAAATGGGAAGGAGTAATTCCATTATGCACTATTATTTGAATCCAAAGGTAAATCATTCCCAGCTTGGATATGAAGGTATGGGGGGAGGGGGTATGCTAGTCAAATAGAGGGCTCTCACAGGGCATAGTCCGCGGCTTTAGTCTTAAGCTAGGTTGAAACAATGTAGTTCTTGTATTAAAGCGAACCAATGCGTTAAATAAGCGCCCATTGTCTGAGAATAGTCGTATTATTCTTTGGTAGGTGCGACTATGTGAGTTGACAAAAATACACTTTGGTAAGTGTGAGTAAAGATTTTCCTTAGTGATCCGAAGAAGCAATTGAAGTTACTGTAGACTGGCTTTCTCCCTTATACCCCACGGATGTAGATTTCCTACCATCGAAGGAAATAATAGAGAAAATTGACCCCAATCCCTCCCCAGCAAAGCTCAATGGTCTCCCCGTTCTTTTTTTTTCAGTGGCAGAGTAAATTTTGTTACGGTCAGCTAATCGGCCCCGCATCGTATCGATAGCGATTCAGATCACCTCCACAAGCCTGCCTAACCTAATTCTGTGTGAGCAATCAACCATGACAAGTTGACCGATCCATAATGAAAGCACCTATCGATAGAAGTCGTTTGTCGACTGTTGGACTCATCCTCAATGCCGTTTAGGCTCCCCAGTTCAGTCGGTTGTACGCTGCCTTTCCTTCCCATGCCCGAGATGTCCTTAAGGGTAGCAGCCTCCCACAGAGATAGCTTTGTGGTCAACTTCTATTCTGCTTATTGGAAGGTTTGTCCGGATCCCCGGGTCAACCAACTCAATATCCGAGAGAGGGAAGGCTTTGACGGCCACTGAGACGGCGGATAAAGCAGTTGATAACGCAGCGGATGATACGTACTTGGAAATACCTAGAGCATATAAAAGTTTTTTCATGCCTGGACTCTCCCTCGGTTCTTTTATAAATCAGGGTAGTCTTTTTATGGAGATTATTTGGAACGGAAATGGGCCTGGGGTTAACAACAACGACAAAATTGACTTCTGTCTATTGCCATAGAATGTATAGGTAAGGATTGTTTTATGCTTGGAAAGCCCGTTCCGCTCTCTCTATCCCCTTTTTTTTGAGGTCCTCATAAACCACTTTTTAGTATTCATGTTCGCTTTATTTATTCCTGCTCTTCCACAAGGAATGTGATAGCCCCAAATCCGGGTCCTAAATCGCCATGGATCTGGAACAATCATTCTAGAACTACTGCGGAAGATATAAACATAAATTGTTTATACAATAAACTTTACACACTATTCCCCAAGGTTGAGTAACCTTAACTTATACACAATTCATTATCCTATCTGACATACAAAGATATTATCATACTATGTTGTTACAAATTAAGCCGCACACATAAACTTAAAGTTGGAACTGTCTTTAACCTTTCCTTGTATCTGACGTATTCACCTTAATTTACAATGTTTATCATGACATATCAAGGGTAAGCATAAGTTTGCCCAGCAAGTATAATTTATTTGAGGATATATCATGATTGAAAGAATTTGAATAATAAGCTAGCTATAATTCAACAATATAATTGTGAATTAGTAGGAACAAATTTTTGACTGAACAAGTATTAAACATGAACAAATATATCTAGACCGAATGGTAATGAAGGTGATCAACCTTTCATACCTGACTTATACACGCAATATGTACAAAGTACAATTCTACAATTCTTAGACATGGTAATCAGCAATGATTAACCACAAGTACATTTGAACACAACAACTCAAAGTAGAGTTAAGAAAAACTTGCCTGTTTCGTTGATTATCGTTACTCATTTTAATAAGCTTTGACTGAAGACCTGATATATAAATAATATAGATATACTAATTAGAATAATATCATCACAATTTAATACTATTATATATATATATATAGAATAACCTAAACACATAACACATAACCCTATATGTCTATACAGCACATAACATCTAGCCTCAAGTCAAACTATTGCAGTCCGAGTTGAGTTCGGTACAATTCTAACATCCTGATTGTCTAATCGGATAAATATCGAGTTTAGGTTCAATTAAACTCTGTCTAACACTTAACCACCATCATA
Source organism: Panax ginseng (assembly GCA_020205605.1). NCBI lineage: Eukaryota > Viridiplantae > Streptophyta > Magnoliopsida > Apiales > Araliaceae > Panax > Panax ginseng. The sequence goes on from CM035129.1 coordinate 67,670,872, forward strand.
GACAATTTTATTATCAGCTAAAATAATTATCATAGACTTGTAAAAATTTTCAGATAATTAATATCATTTATCATGAATTTTCAATCATTAATATTGTATTTATATTATATAAATACAACATTATTCTCTTATCATTAATATTTATTTAATATTAAATGTTAATGGAAATCAAACATAATATTATAATATATTTATAATATTATAAAGTATTAAATCCATTATCCAGATAATTTGCTATTAATATTAAAATATTAATATTTTCATGAGAAAATATCAAAAGTTATATTTTATAACTTAAAATATTTTAATAACACTTAAATCATTTTATATGATTTTTAAATTATTAATTCTATTTTTCCATAATTTATTTAATATATTCATTAAATAAATCAATTACCATTAATATTAATTAATTAATGAAATTCATCACAAAATATTAAATGCCATAGAAAATAACTTAAAATATTTTTTTTACACCATAATATATTATTTTTAAATAATTTATTTAATATTGTAATTAAATTAATTAATTACCCTTAATATTCCAAAAATATTAAATATTATGAAATATATTCCAAATTATTAAAAACTCACTTTTAAACTTTAAAATAATTTTTAGGAATTTATTTTATATTTGTCATAATTAAAAACTATTTAATACTAATTATTTAATAAAAATAATAATTTTTGTAATTAATATGTCGCTAAAGGGTCCTATAGCGACAGAATCGTCGCTATAGGTGTTCTTAAGTGTTCTTGAGCCTGCCCAGATCTTCATGTCAATGAAAAAGGTACTTAGTTTGACCAGTACTATAATCGTGATGTTTGTGTTTTTTGGGCAGCAAAATTGTTATTGTTGTAGTATAAGTGGTGTACTATAATTGTAAATATGTTCTATGGTCATTATATAACATCTCAGAGAGATCCATGCTTCAGAAAAGATTGTCAGACCTTGTTCTTCATTTTTGGGTTTTCCAGAAATGAAGAACAGCACGAGCATGCTACTTTAAATCTTCATAGCTTGCATCAAGGATTCAGTTAGTGCGATATAAAGGTTCATTCTTGTAGTACTAATATCAGTGTACAACTCTATAACCTTAAATCATAATAACATCACCAAAAGAAAATCTGGGCAGGTCAAAGTAGGCAAGAAAAACTGTTCTTGAACATTTCTCGGTTACCCATAAATGTTCTTGAGCAGTTGGTCATCCCACGTTTGACCACAAATTTATACGATTCAGTTACGGATCTGAGTGATCTAAAGCCTTTAACATGTAGTCTTCATGTCAGGCTACAACAACACAATAACTTGGCCAAAACATTAACATACCGCAAGATCAGGGCTTTAAAAATCTTGTCAGGCTACCTGGAATGGGTTACCCAGATTCAAATTTTCGTGCTCGGTCAACACATTTTGACCGATCATATCTTTCAGTATAAACATAATATGGGCTTGCTTCAAGTTCCAGATTAAAGCCCTTACTACAAAGAACAAATTTATAACATCAAACACCGCTAACACCTAACACAGAGATCGATATCTATGAGCCCTGACATTCAGTTGTGATCAGACCAAAATTTAGGGTTCATAGATCAGTTCTAAAAACTTTAATTACGAGCATCAAAATGATATGGATCTAAGTTTTAACAACCCAGATCATCAAATGACACCCTCTAACATGACTTATAACAACAAATTACAATATCTAGCATAGAACACATGGATTTCAAAATTTAGGGTTTATACCTTCTTAAACTCTATTTCTTGGATTCTGATCTTGATGTTCTGTTCTTGGTAAGTTGGGATATGGTCATGGCTTATCTTATGACTCTCTCTCACTCCCCATTCCCAAAATATAGAGAGAGAATGGCTTGACAATAATGAGAAATAAAGTAAGTATTTTCTTACTTTAAATCTCTTATTTCTTGATCCATTGAACCTAATGTTGCTAGGTGTCCTCACAGATCAGATTTGGCTGAGATATAATGCACATGGCTAGGGTTAGGTTTTGGCGAACAACTAACCTAAAGTCAAAACCTATATACCAACTTATTAAAAAATACAAAAAGGGCAAAATGGTCATTTGCTTTCCAATTTTAATTCTAAAGTTGTCATTTGATCCAACCCTTAGGGTTTAACCCTTAGGGTTAAAACCTAAGGTTTCTATAATTAACTTTTTTAGGAATTCCAGTTTAGAATTTTCGAAATATAAAATTAATATTTCAAAATTATAATTAGGATTCTATATTTATATTTAGATTTCCTAATCATAATCTCACTCTTGCTAATTAGGATTATTATTTCCTAATTAAAATTGTTAATTTAGCAATTAGGGTCAAAAATTATACATTAGTGTTTATAACCCAAGAATTAGGGTTTTAAATAGAAAAAATCTTTCTAATTTAGAAATTAGGTTTCCTAATTAAATTAGGGTTTTCTAAGTACTTATAACTTGAAAATTATGATTAATGTTTCCTAATTAACATTAAATATTATTAGACTATCAATCAAGTTTTCCCTAATTATAAATTAGGGTTTCTAAACCAGAAATTAGGGTCTTCTAAATCAATTAGGGTTATCCCTAATTAGGTTATCATTAATAACGTTTAAACCTTATACCAGCATTTGCATTCCCAAACTAAGGTTTTCAATCTCCGAATTAGGGTTTCGAATTCCCGAAACCAAAATTAAGTTTTCAGAACCGGTTTCTAGGGTTTCATATCCATTGCTAGGGTTTTCTAACTGAATGCTGACATTCTTAATATATACTTAGGGATTGACACTGATAAAATTTATCTGGTCAAACATTGACCCTTAAGCACATTCTGAACACATATATGACCATATACACAAAACATATTCACATATACACTTAATCCTAAATAATTCACCTAAATCCTTCACAGAATTTTGAAATCCTCCAAATTCATTCTCACAAATATCAAACGCATACACTAATTTTCTGTCTAGGTTCTAATATTGAACCTTAAATCAATCAATTATGATTTTAAATTTTTTCTAAATTCTCGGGTTGTAACATTCACCCCTTCTTCTAAGAATTTTGTCCCCGAAATTCACCTTACACATTACACCATACTACTTACACCATTAATACACATCATTACATGCTACCCAATACACCACTCACAAGAGTAAAAAATTTCAAATTTTGCTGAGGAGGCATATAGACTATTGTCTATCATTTTTCGCAAAGGTTTTATGGAAATTTATCCGCAAACTGTCATAACTTACTGACATAGAGGGTAATTAGCCCGGTATGCCCTGTACTGGCCAAATACTGCTTGTCTGATCTGTTTCTCATCACTTCCATAGGCACAAAAATTTTACCTTAGTCTTATTGGATTCCGTACCAAAATAATATTTTGGTTTGGGAAATTTCTTTCAAAGAACACTTAGAGTTTTTACAACATTATTTTAGCTGAATCGAATAGCATAGACTCATGTCAATAATTCAATTCAATCGAATTATTTAGGTGTAGCCAAACCCCGTTGGCAAATTAAAATTTTTGAAAATATTTTTGAGAATGACGTCATGATGTCGTACTGTATTAACAGTCTATTTGAGGATGCCGTCATCGTATGACTTTGTCATAACACATCATACAATAGTAGAACAACGACTTTAGATCAAATTCACACTAAGTATTTCTATATTTACAACTCCATCAACTTTTTATCATCTCTGCACCAGGTTACATGGTACATTAGTGATAAATAACATATATTTTGATATTTCAAATCATTTGCGTCTAGCCGAAATTAGTAGCATAGACTATACTTTAAACTGTTCCAAAAATGATTACGAGTCTATAGTTTTTTTTTCAAAATAACATAGTGCGAATTTAGCTTGATTTCAAAATTTTGAAGTCTAGCATAGCTAGGAGTTTTGGAAAACTTAATGTCTCCACTAATAATCATTTGCTTAAATAGTCTATCTATTCCTATTATCCTTAATACTCCATTCACACATAACTATACCCAGTTCGTCAAACCACACAATTGAGTTCATGAACTTGCCACAATCATATGAGTTTCAGAACTTTCCTAGACAGACCTTTGGCGTCCATTCGCTGAGGGGTTCATAAATATTTCATATAACTATGAGTCAAGAATGTCACATAAGTATGAGTTTTAAGAACTCGTACTTAACCTTATATCCTCTACCTATAACCTATCTATTTGTTATACACACGAGAAAGGAATCACCCTCTTAACATGCATATAGCAAATAGCGCGACACAAATATTTCAACGATAATCAGTGCTAGAAACTAAGTGGTTTTTACACCAAGTACAATTCCCCGCCCATACAAGGAATCATACAACTCAGCTGCCGACACGAGCCCTCAATTGAAAACCCCACCTAATCCTAACTCCCTTCTCAATACGAATTTCATTCAATTCGTATTCATAATCCTTTCCTGAATCTGTACCAATTCATAATACAACTGTCACACAGCAATCTTGTTGTAAACTTTTCAATCATCAGATTGATTCTTTTCCTTGTTATCACCTCATCAGATCATGGGGTCATCTCATCGTATATATATTACGATTCATTTCTATACTATGATCGTTTTGTTTTACGATCTTCTATCCCTGCACTTTTAGTCTTTTAGACTCTATTGATTCACCACTACTATTCAAACTTTATTATCAGAGTTAGGGAACTCTATATCTTTATAACTCGTCGAGATTCGTCTTTGAATCTTACCGACCAACTAACTCTATGTGAGTTAGATCTCATCCTAATCACTGCGGTTATTGGTCTCAGTTATTCCTACCCAAGGTTCATAACCAACAGCTTTGATACCAACTGTGACAACCCCAAATCTGGGTCCTAAATCACCACGGATCTGGTACAATCATTCTAAAACTATTTCGGAAGATATAAACATAAATTGTTTATACAATAAACTTTACACACTATTCCCCAAGGTCGAGTAACCTTAACTTATACACAATTCATTATCCTATCTGACATATCATACTATGTTGTTACAAATTAAGCCGCACACATAAACTTAAAGAAAGAACTATCTTTAACCTTTCCTTGTATCCGACGTATTCACCTTAATCTGCAATGTTTATCATAACATAGCAAGGGTGAGCATAAGTTTGCCCAGCAAGTATAATTTATTTGAGGATATATCATGATTGAAAGAATTTGAATAATAAGCTGGCTATAATTCAATAATATAATTTTGAATTAGCACGAATAAATTTTTTACTGAACAAGTATTAAACATGAACAAATATATCTGGACCGAATGGTAATGAAGGTGATCAGCCTTTCATACCTGACTTATACACGCAATATGTACAAAGTACAATTCTACAATTCTTAGACATGGCAATCAGCAATGATTAACCACAAGTACATTTGAATACAACAACTAAAAGTAGAGTTAAGAAAAACTTGCATGTTTCGTTGATTATCGTTACGTATTTTAATAAGCTTTGACTGAAGACCTAATATATAAATAATATAGATATACAAATTAGAATAATATCATCACAATTTAATGCTATTATATATATATATATATATATATATATATATATAGAATAACCTAAACACATAACACATAACCCTAGTAGTCTATACAACACATAACACCTAGCTTCAAGTCAAACTATTGCAATCCGAGTTGAGTTCGGTACAATTAACATCCCAATTGTCTAATCAGACAAATATCGAGTTTAAGTTCAATTAAACTATGTCTAACACTTAACCACCATCATAGAAAATTTTATTATCAGTCAAAATAATTTTCATAGACTTGTAATAATTTTCAGATAATTAATATCATTTATCATGAATTTTCAATCATTAATAGTGTATTTATATTATATAAATACTACATTATTCTCTTATCATTAATATTTATTTAATATTAAATATTAATGGAAATCATAACATTATATTATAATATATTTACAATATTACAAAGTATTTTTAATACCTTAAAATCATATTTATATGATTTTTAAACAATTAAATCAATTATCCGATAATTTGCTATTAATATTAAAATTTAATATTTTCATGAGAAAATATCAAAAGTTATATTTTATAACTTAAAAATATTTTTATAACACTTAAATCATTTTTATATGATTTTTAAATTATTAATTCTATTTTTCCATAATTTATTTAATATATTCATTAAATAAATCAATTACCATTAATATTAATTAATTAATGAAATTCATCACAAAATATTAAATGCCATAGAAAATAACTTAAAATATTTTTTTACACCATAATATATTATTTTTAAATAATTTATTTAATATTGTAATTAAATTAATTAATTTCCCTTAATATTCCAAAAATATTAAATATTTATGAAATATATTCCAAATGATTAAAAACTCACTTTTAAAATTTAAAATAATTTTTAGGAATTTATTTTATATTTGTCATAATTAAAAACTATTTAATACTAATTATTTAATAAAAATAATAATTTTTGTAATTAATATATCGCTAAAGGGCCCTATAGCAACAGAACCGTCGCTATAGGTCTTCTTAAGTGTTCTTGAGCCTGCCCAGATCTTCATGTCAGTGAAAAAGGTACTTGGTTTGACCGGTACTATAATCGTGATGTTTGTGTTTTCTGGGCAGCAAAATTGTTATTATTGTAGTATAAGTGGTGTACTATAATTGTAAATATGTTCTATGGTCATTATACAACATCTTAGAGAGATCCATGCTTCAGAAAAGATTGTCAAACCTTGTTCCTCATTTTTGGGTTTTCCAGAAATGAAGAACAGCACGAGCATGCTACTTTAAATCTTTATAGCTTGCATCAAGGATTCCGTTAGTGCGATATAAAGGTTCATTCTTGTAGTACTAATATCAGTGTACAACTCTATAACCTTAAATCATAATAACATCACCAAAAGAAAATCTGGGCCGGTCAAAGTAGGCAAGAAAAACTGTTCTTGAACATTTCTAGGTTACCCAGAAATGTTCTTGAGCAGTTGGTCATCCCACATTTGACCACAAATTTATACGATTCGGTTACGGATCTGAGTGATCTAAAGCCTTTAACATGTAGTCTTCATGTCAGGCTACAACAACAACACAATAACTTGGCCAAAACATTAACATACCGCAAGATCAGGGGCTTTAAAAATCTTGTCAGGCTACCTGGAAAAATTCTGGGTTACCCAGATTCAAATTTTCGTGCTCGGTCAACACATTTTGACCGATCATATCTTTCAGTATAAACATAATATGGGCTTGCTTCAAGTTCCAGATTAAAGCCCTTACTACAAAGAACAAATCTATAACATCAAACACCGCTAACACCTAACACAGAGATCGAGATCTATGAGCCCTGACATTCGATTGTGATCAGACCAAAATTTAGGGTTCATAGATCAGTTCTAAAAACTTTAATTACGAGCATCAAAATGATATGGATCTAAGTTTTAACAACCCAGATCATCAAATGACACCCTCTAACACGACTTATAACAACAAATTACAATATCTAGCATAGAACACATGGATTTCAAAATTTAGGGTTTATACCTTCTTAAACTCTGATTCTTGGATTCTGATCTTGATGTTCTGTTCTTGGTAAGTTGGGATATGGTCATGATTATCTTATCACTCTCTCTCACTCCCCATTCCCGAAATATAGAGAAAGAATGGGCTTGACAATAATGAGAAATAAAATAAGTATTTTCTTACTTTAAATCTCTTATTTCTTGATCAATTGAACCTAATGTTGCTAAGTGTCCTCACAGATCAGATTTGGCTGAGATATAATGCACATGGCTAGGATTAGGTTTTGCTGAACAACTCACCTAAAGTTAAAACCTACATACCAACTTATTAAAAAATACGAAAAGGGCAAAATGGTCATTTGCTTTCCAATTTTAATTCTAAAGTTGTCATTTGATCCAACCCTTAGGGTTAAAACCTAAGGTTTCCATAATTAACTTTTCTAGGATTTCCAGTTTAGGGTTTTTGAAATATAAAATTAATATTTCAAAATTATAATTAGGATTCTATATTTATATTTAGATTTCCTAATCATAAGATCAATCTTGCTAATTAGGAATATTATTTCCTAATTAAAATTGCTAATTTAGCAATTAGGGTTGAAATTGTACATTAGGGTTTATAACCCAAGAATCAGGATTTTAAATAGAAAAATAATCTTTCTAATTTAGAAATTAGGTTTCATAATTAGATTAGGGTTGTCTAATTACTTATAACTTGAAAATTAGGATTAATGCTTCCTAATTAACATTAAAAATTATTACACTATCAATCAGGTTTTCCCTAATTATAAATTAGGGTTTCTAAACCAGAAATTAGGGTTTTCTAAATCAATTAGGGTTATCCCTAATTTGGTTATCATTAATAACGGTTAAACCTTATACCAGCAATTGCATTCCCGAACTAGGGTTTTTAATCTCTGAATTAGGGTTTTGAATTCTTGGAACCAAAATTATGGTTTCAGAACCGGTTTCTAGGGTTTCATATCCATTGTTAGGGTTTCTAACTGAACGTTGATGTTCTTAATATATATTTAGGGATTGACACTGATAAAATTTATCTGGTCAAACCTTGACCCTTAACCACATTCTGAACACATAAATGACCATATACACAAAACATATTCACGTATATACTTAATCCTGAATAATTTACCTAAATCCTTCCCAGAATTTTGAAATCCTTCAAATTTCTTCTCAAAAATATCAAATGCATACACTAATTTTCTGTATAGGTTCTAATATTGAACCTTAAATAAATCAATTATGATTTTAAAATGTTTCTAACTTCTCGGGTTGTCACAGGGAAGGATCCTAGGGTTCTCCCAACATACATATCCGGGGGTGCAACTGTTTAATAAGTAAGGTTTGAAACGGGCGGATCCTGTGACAAACGAGATTTTGTAATTTAATTTTAATATTTATTGAATAGTTTTCGAGGATTCAATTATTAGATTAAATAATTAATTGATGAAGTTGTGTTAGATTAACTTAATTATATGTGTTATATTATTAAATTAATGTGGAGAATTGATTTATTCAAAGTGTGTAATTATGTGAGCCTATTGAATTAAAAGAAATATATAATAAGCCTAATGTTATTTTAATTAATTTAATAATTAATTAGAGATTTAATAATTTGATATAATTAATAAACGAGAAATTTAATTATGTGACTATGTGAATTAATGAGAAATTATTATATTTTATTTAAAATTAAATAAAATAAGATATTTGATTTATTGTGTAAATGGGAGTGACATTATTAAACTATAGTATAAGAGATTTATAAAATTAAATGGGAATGAGCCTTTTAAGGCTAGCCAAACGGAGCCCTATTGGGAGTTGGGCAGTTAACCACGAATTGGAGTAACTGACCACAACTACGTCAGTTTTTGTAATTATATACGTCTTCCTTCTTTTATTTTGCTAAGTCTTTTATTTTCTAAGTCTTGCAAAGCAAATCACAGAGAGAGATTGAGAAATTGTTGAGGGAATTTGTGAGTTGTGTGATTGGAGAATTAATTGAGAAAGGTTTCATCTCTACTCATCTACACTTTGGGTAATCTTTTAACCCAATTTCTATTTTACGTTATTAAAAGTTTTCATGAAAATGGCTTTCAGGTTCTGTTAAAATATCTGTAATTAGAAATGGTAGTGATTATGTGGATATATATGTGATAATATGTTAGCATAACATGTTTTTACTATATATTGTAGATTTCCATATCATCAGTTTCATAAAAATATGGCGTATATTATTGCTTTAAAATTTCAGAGTATAGAAATATGGCCATATGGTCCTTACACGAAAAATTTAATACGTTAATCATATGTTGTATCATAAATTTTACACTTGTATGTAATCATGCATGTTAAAACGAAGAAATCAAACTTTGAATAGACGGATTTGGTGTTATAACGAACCCGTAGTGTTAATTTGTTTGTTTTGTGTTCAAAAGTTTCAAGAACATCAAGAACAGTGAAATTACATGTTTTGATTCTAAAACTTTTATGTTTAAACTTGTTAAAATCATGCTAGAAGGGTTGGGTAGTAGTTATATGTATATTTCAGTGTTTGGGTATGTCTAAATTCGTGTAAGAATAAATTAATTGGAGGTTTTGGCCATGTTCTGCAATTTTTCGCGAATTACAGAACTGGTACTAGTTCGCCGCCCCGCGGCGCCAACTCCACTCCATACGGCCCGCGCCGCAGCTCCAAAGCTCAAGTCGCAGCGCCATCGCGCCGCAGTGCCGAGATTAAGCCTAATGGTGGTGTCGCAGCGCCACTTTGCAGATTGTCCAGAAATGAAATTTTTTTAATTGTTCAAGTCTAGAAATGTGATAGTAACCAAATCCAAGGAACATAAAATTATGTTAGACGTATAACGAGATGTTAAAATAAATTCTTAACATATTAATAACACATTTATGTGTGAATTGAATTATTGAATGCATAGTTAGCTTATTGTTCGTGAAGGGTAAATTATGTGACAGTAAGTGTGGTAATTTGACTAAGTATAGTCATAATCCGAGTTAAACAAAAAGAATGAACTTGTGATGACTAATTACGTTATAATTGACTAGTATTGTAAATGTAAATGGTATGTATGATTAAATCAAGGAACGTGTATAAATTAACTTGTAATCTACGCACGAGGCAAGTTTCATAACCCTACGTGTTATTGTTAATCAAGTTTATGAAAGTAAATAGAATAAATTCTCGTTACTATTGATCAAGTTCAATTTGTTATATTTAAAATTATTAATCTTTTCAAAGTATGATTCTGGTATACAATACTTATTCTATTGTATACCTCTTGAGATTGGTATTCGATTTAAATATCAGTTATTGTTGAACTTTGTTAGACTAGTGAACCCTTTTTGATTCGACTAGTCCATAGTTGATGAACGTTCTAAATTTCAGAAACCTTGTTGAATTATCCAAACCAAACTTCATTTGGTGCAAACTCTAATGTCAAACTAAGATGAACAACCCTGTTATAGGGGATTATTTACGCTTTAGCGTTAAGATATTGTGCACAGTATGGTACTGAGGGCTGATCCCCCTAGGTACGAGTAGAAGAGTCCATAGTCTTATGACTGTTAATGGTTTCAAGTGTAACCCTTGATAACCTAGGACATAGTTCAAGGTATTATGACCCTCGGAAGTTCTTTTGACTCTTGTTATGAATTATTGATTTAAAAGTTGAGTTTTATTCATGTTATTATATTGTTGTTTCATTATTATATTTGTGGGCAATCGTGCTCACTCTTGCGTAATAATAACATTGCAGTTAAGAATGAAAGGTCCGATAAGCCTTCTACTAGTAAAGGGAAGAGCAAGATTAGTAAATGATGAAGACTTGTTGTTTATGTGATTGTGTATTCATGTTCCAGACTTATGTTAATGTTATGTAAGACTTATTATTTGTTTATGTTCTACACAGATGTTAAAGGTTAGTTAGACCTGGGATTGAAATTTTTATTCTGATGTTGTAACCCCTTAAGGGGAGGATTTATTCTATCTATTGCATGGTTTGCATTTATTATGGGTAGATAGATAGATGATATTTGTATGGTGAACAACAAATCCTGTGGAATTGAAGTACCTGGATTTTGGGGTGTCACAGGTTGGTATCAAAGTTGTAGGTTATGAACCTTAGGTGGGGGAACAACCTTAGGTAGTAGCCTTATAGGAGATCGAGAACATAGTGGTGGTAAACTCTTATCGAGTTCTAAGAAATGAATTCCTTAATTCATTGAAGATAATAAAAGACTTTATGTGCTTATGTGATAATCTTATGTGCTCGCGAGTATCGATTAGTAACTAAAACTTAAAACTGTGTTGTCAGGATATCGGATATGGGAGGATTTAGTCGAGCTGGGGAGGAGGAACCCCGAGTACCTACGAAGGAGAAGCCCCGAGACATTCATGTCGTCAGGGAGTAGTTAGTACAGAGAGAGTCATCTCCGTTGTTCACTGTTGTTGGTCAGGAGCATGAGCCTGAGACTGGTCCAGAGGAGGATCCTGAGGAAGAAGATGAGTTTCCACTGAACTCTATCAGCGCTGAGATGTAAGATGCGCTTTATGATCGTAACATAGAGTTACGAGACACTGTTCAGGAGCTAAAGGAGTGGACAATTATTCAATAACTTACCATCGAGCTGAGAGATGGGGAGATCGTGACTCTTCACACACGTCTGGGAAACGTGGAATGGGATTTAGTTCACGAGAGGGGTCAAACCGAGGAGAAGTCCGAAGAAATAGAGAAATTGAAGAATGAGCTGAAAGAGAGTTCAGCAAGGCTGACCATAGCAGAGGAGGCCTGGGTAAGGGAATCACGTCGTGCTGATCTTGCAGAAGAGGATTTCCGTGCGAAGAAGGCTAAGCTTGGGGAGACATACTCTACACTTCAAAATGCAATGGATGAGGCCCATGATCGAGTTATGAGATACCTAATCCAGTTTGAAGGACTACCATCGTATATGCTAGATCGCAGGACGATGTCCCGCATCATGGAAGAGGAGCGTGGCAAGGCTATTAAGTGCCTTAACAGGCAGTGATAAGATTAGTTTAATTATGTGAAAACCTATCTGGAAGTTAAAATTTTAAATTTTGATGTGTTTATAAACAAATGAATATTTTAATGTTTTAAATCCTGTAGATTCTTTATCTCAGGATAGTTGATGTAACTAGCAATGATGCTATCATATAATGTTAAAACTTTTGATTTGAATAAAATATCAGAGTTTATTCGAGATAATGTGTTAAGTGATTATGATTAAATGTTTTAGTTAAGCCTTAAATGTTTAAGGGATTGAATAAAGACCTAATAAGCGTATATTCTAAACAGAAATATGCCGCCAAGAAGACTACCAAATCATCGACCAGCCCAAGAAGGGTTAATGAATGACAAGAATAACAACGACGCCACTGCTAACCTTGTTCAGCAATTGGTGAACCTATTAGCTGGAGCAATTAATAATCAACCTCAAGCTCCACCGAATACATCGTTCAAGGATTGCAAGGCGGTGGGACCGCTAGAGTTTAAGGGCTCCATGAACCCGATCGAAGCTCAAACCTGGGTTATGGAGATGGAGAAAGTGTTTGACATCTCCAGGGTCAGAGAGGACCAGAAAACCGCATACGCAACATTTATGCTGAAATTTGAAGCCAGTTATTGGTGGCAGGAAAACAAGGTACGTGGATGAGAAGGTGTGATTACTTGGGATAGATTCAAGGAGATGTTCTTTGAGATGTATTTTCCGATCAGCTCGCAGAACCAAATGGAGATCCAGTTTCTGGAGTTGAAACAGGGGAATATGTCCGTAGCAGACTATGTCGCAAGATTCAATGAGTTGGCTAGGTTCGCAACATATCAAGTGCACACATATGAGAGAAAAACAAGAAGGTTTGAACAAGGACTGAAGCCTTGGTTATATAGTAAAGTGTCGATGTTTCAGTTGAAGACGTTCGCTGGGGTACTAGAGAAAGCCATACTCGCTGAAGGTGGAAGCGATGCGGTAACTAAATATAATCAGGATAATAAGAAGAAGAAGAGTGAAAATGAAGGAATTAACAAGACTACTGGAAGTAACACGGGAGGTAGTAATAATCAGAAGAGAAAGTGGTCTGACAACGTGTCAACTGGAAATCAGCAAGGAGGGCAGAAGAAGAGGATCAAAGCGTGCCCGACCTGCAGAAAAGCTCATATGGGAGTTTTCATGAAGGGAAAATGAGTATGCTACAATTATGGTCAGGAAGGCCACATAGCACCTAACTGTCCTAATCCAAAGAAGGGTGTCTGTTTCACTTTTGGCTCAAAGGATCATCTGGCAAAAGACTGTCCTAAGAAAGGATCTGGAGGGGTAGGATCAGGAGAGAATAAAGGAAACAGCGGTGGAAGAACTTTAACTATCACAAGACCAACCGCAACCGACCGACCGACCGCCAGAACATTCAACATGACCGTGCAGGATGCAGTGCAGTCTCGTGATGTTGTGTCAGGTATTATTCCGATCAATAAAGTTAATGCTTATGTATTATTTAATTCGGGTGCTACTTGTTCATTTATATCCGATGACTTTGCTAAGAATTTAAAATTTTCCTAAGGATGAGTTAGAATACCCCATGAACATTGAAATTGCGAATAGAGAAGTGATCCATGTTAAATACGTACACAAGAATTGTAGGGTGGATATTAAGGGTAACATTATGAATGTAGACCTTATCCCTATCAAACATGGGGAATTTGACGGTATCTTGGGAATGGATTGGCTATTCAATTATGGGACTGTAATTGATTACCAAAAGAAGCATATTAGCCTTATGACTCCGTCAAAGGTTGTGTTTTACGGTAGCAAATCACCTAGACAAGCGAGTTATCTGAAGATTATGCAGGCCAGGAAGTTGTTAAGATAAGGCTGTGTAAGATATTTAGCTTACATAGTCGATAGTCGTAAAGAGAATCCGAAAGTAGAGGAAATATCAGTAGTGAGGGATTTCACAGACGTATTTCCAGACGATTTTCCAGGACTTCCACCAATTAGAGAGGTTGAATTTGTGATCGATTTGGCTCTATGAACAGCTCCAATATCGAAGGCACCATACCGTATGGCACCGGTAGAGATGAAAGAATTGATGGTACAACTACAAGAATTACTGGACAATAAGTACATTCAACCGAGCGTATCGCCGTGGCGAGCGCCGATATTGTTTGTGATGAAGAAGGATGGGACGATGCGGCTTTGCATCAACTATAGAGAATTTAATAAGGTCACAATTAAGAATAGATATCCATTACCGAGGATCGACGACCTGTTTGATCAATTGAAGGGAGCAATATACTTTTCAAAGATAGACTTGAGGAGTGGTTATTATCAACTGAAAGTGAACCCAGAGGATGTAATGAAGACAACGTTTAGAACACGATATGGTCACTACGAATTTTTGGTAATGTTATTTGGTCTAACAAATGCTCCTACAGCATTTATGGGCTTAATGAATGGTGTGTTCAAGCCGTTTTTGGACAAATTCGTAGTGGGATTTATAGATGATATTTTGTAATATTCTAAAACCAAGGAAGAACATGAAGAGCATTTGAGGGTGACGTTAGAGACATTGAGAAGGGAGAAGTTGTATGCCAAGTTTTCGAAATGCGAATTTTGGATCGAGCGAGTATAATTTCTTGGATATGTGATTGATAAAGACAGAATTTTGGTAGATCCATCTAAAGTCGAAGCCGTGATAAACTAGGATCAGCCGAGAATGCTGTGACGCCCCCAAAACAGGTATACATCACCTATCTTGAGTCGCCGATACACACTACATAAATACAAATACAAACTTAATTATACAACTGTCGGGTAATATACGACAAAACATAGTTGAGAGTTTAAACAAGAATATTTCCTTCTAGACAATATCCACTCTTAATAGAGTACTCATTACAATTATTATCACACTATTTCACAGAATAGTGATTACTACTAAAATAACCATCTGGACCATCAATCCGTTCCCTGACTAGTCTCAGCTATATTCTCATTTCCTGAAGAGAACAGTGAAAGAAATGGGTGAGCTCAACTAGCCCAATAAGATATATTATGACTAAGATAATGCAGAATAAATTATCCTTAGCCTTCAACAGTATAACAATTGATAGAATACAATAGACAACAATTTTTAGATCAACAACTGCAGCGGAATAAGCAATTCATTAGAAGAGTCAAGTAGAGTATAAAATCTACTATCTTCTATGATTTAAAAAGTTTTTCATCAATTTTATCGCTGAGACTCAGCTTAATAAATAAAATTGGATCATCCCTGCATCACGGCCAAGGATATTCATGTAATCATCAATGGTCATGATTATACCGAATAATCCCTGGTCATAATCATACTAACAACTGTCCATCAATGAACTACAGGCCAATGAGGACTTTTACCACATCATTCATCACATTACGGTCATGATTATACCGAATAATCTCTGGTCATAATCATACCAAATCCATCTCTGCACGTAAGCCAAAGATGACTTTCATCACAATATAAGCATGAGGATGATGATAATGACATAATAATTCAATAAAACAAGTTCAAGGATAAATTTTAAAGATTTATAATTTAATTTATCCAGAAATCAATAACGTCCAAATTGTCAACATGATACTGCTTTGTAGAGTAAAATTCAAGAATAATATTCATGTACCAAAAATAATTTGGACAGAAAAGAAATATATTTTTTGGGTAAACACTACCCCGTGAATAGTACTTCGGGAATAATACCTCGTGAATAGTCCCCCGACATGAAAAGTACCCCAAATACCCGAGTGAATAATATTCAGGTGAATAGTAATTTGGGTGAATAGTAACTCATGAATAGTACTCTGACTCGAAAAGTGCCCCAAATACCCGAGTGAATAATACTAGAGTGAATAGTAACTGGGTGAATAGTAACCTGTGAATAGTAACTCATAAATAAAATACAAAATAAAATGATATTTCATGACGAGTACAAAAGAAATGATATCTTATACGAGTATAATAGAATATACGAAACTGCAAATGGATTTTCATCCGCCATGCATTAATCCACGTAGACAGATCATTTCCATAATAAATAATGCAGAATAAATTATCCTTAGACTTCAACAGTATAACAACTGATAGAATATAATAGACAACAAGTTTAAGATCAACAATTGCAGCGGAATAAGAAATCCATTAGAAGAGTCAAGTACAGTATAAAATCTACTATCTTCTATGATTTAAAATTTTTTTCATCAACTTTATCGCTGAGACTCAGCTTAATAAATAAAATCGAATCATCCCTACATCACGACAAAGGATATTCATGTGATCATCAATGGTCATGATTATACCGAATAATTCCTTTTCATAATCATACCAACAATTGTCCATCAATGAACTATAGGCCAATGAGGACTTTTACCACATCATTCATCACATTATGGTCATGATTATACCGAATAATCCCTGGTCATAATCATACCAAGTCCATCTCTGCACGTAACCCAAAGATGACTACAATATAAGCATGAGGATGATGACAATGACATAGTAATTCAATAAAACAAGTTCAAGGATAAATTTTAAAGATTTATAATTTAATTTATCCAGAAATCAATAACGTCCAAATTGTCAACATGATACTGCTTTGTAGAATAAAATTCAAGAATAATATTCATGTACCAAAAATAATTTGGACAGAAAAGAAATATATTTTTCGGGTAAATACTACCCCGTGAATAGTACCCATTGAATAGTACTTTGGGAATAATACCTCGTTAATAGTACCCCAACATGAAAAGTACCTCAAATACCCGAGTGAATAATATTTGGGTGAATAGTAATTTGGGTGAATAGTAACTCGTGAATAGTACTCTAACACAAAAATTACCCCAAATACCCGAGTGAATAATACTAGAGTGAATAGTAACTGAGTGAATAGTAACCCGTGAATAGTAACTCATAAATAAAATACCAAATAAAATGATATTTCTAGACGAGTACAAAAGAAATGATATCTCATACGAGTATAATAGAATATACAAAATCGCAAATGGATTTTCATCCGCCATGCAAGAATCCACGTGATGCATCATTTCCACAATTTAATAAAGAATGAATACGAAAGGTCATTCACCATGCATGCGGTAGTCTACATAGACAGGTTATTCCAACAAAATAATAAAGAATGGAATAACAAAAGAATTCAATAGGCATGCGATAAACCGCACAGACAGGTTATTCCCAATAGAATAATAAAGAATGGAATAATGTAAGAATTCACCAAGCATGCGATGATAGACATGCATGTGTTATTCCCAATGTAATAATAAATAATGGAACCAGTCATGCATAATACGTGCTGCATGGGATATTCCAATGTAATAATAAAGAATGGAACCAGGTCATGCGTAATCCGCACAGACATGATATTCCAAAAGAATAATAAAGAATAGAATAACAGAAGAATTTCACCATGTATGCGGTACTTGGCATAGACATGTTATTCCAACATAATAATAAAGAATGGAATAACATAAGAATTTCACCGTGTATGCGGTATTTCATGATAAACAAAGTTATTCCAACATAATAATAAAGAATGGAATAACAACCCTTACGAGTATTGAAAGAAAATAACTCTCTTCATGAATACGAAAGAATAATACCCCTTATCTTAGAAGAAAACTGGATACTGGAATAATGAGGTAACAGACTTCTCTTCTTCTTTCTCTCTATAATTTCTCTCTATAATAATTTCTCTATAGCTTTAGTGAATTAGTGAGAAATGAAGGAAGAATGAGCTTCTATTTATAGGAAAATTTAGATTCAATAATTGCACGTTTTGGGGCTCGAAATATTATAGTATACTACCTTCCTCTTTTCCTTCATTTTTAATTAGTCCTGCAAGTATTATCAAACTTGCACCATCTCCCCTAATAGTAAATGAATGTGAATCAGTAGTTCTAGACATGTGAAAATACGAATTACAGAATAGTACCTCCATCTATACCTCCATTTTTAACTTAGTCATGCAAGTATTATCAATCTTGCACCAACTCCCCTAATAGTAAATGAATGTGATCAATAGTACACATATGTGAACAAATAGTTATAATCATGTGAATTAATAGCAATTAATTGCTCATTTATCCGGTTAAGCAATTTCCGATTGGTCAATATAACTTCCAGATATCAATTATTATCGAAATAAATGTCGATTTCCACTAACACTAATAATTCCCATACAATGGAACTATCGATTTCATCTTTAATCAACAAAAACTTATTTATCATTAATATTATAACTCATAATATTTAACAACCAGGTCGTTCCCAGGAAAGATGGGGCTTTTCGATAAGGATTTCTCCCTATTAGCGCGCAATTAGATTATCTAACCTCTCCTTGACAGAACTTCTAGACATTGTCAATATTGCAAATAATAATATGAATAAATTTGTCTTCTCAATTATTGATTTAATAATATAAAATATTATACAGATGATACTGTGACAATAATTGAATCAATAATATGAGAAATATGATGCGAAATTACTATAGCAATAATTGAGTATAACTCGCGAGTGACTTCACGTAAGCATCAATAATCAATACCGCTTGCTATTATGCAACCACGCCAGATTACTATACTTTTATCATCGATTATTTTATGACAACTTGTTTACTTTGAAAATTTTTCACATATCACCCTTAACTTTAACCTTTTATCAATTTAACCATTTACTAAGTATAATAATTATAAGAAAATCTGAAAACTTTAATTTCATAAAATTTAGGGCTCACAATCTCCCTCCTTATGAAATTTACGCCTCAAAATTTATGTACCTGGTAGTTCGAAGAGATGAGAATACCTTACTTTCTTTTCGGATTGTACCTTCCAAATTATTTCCTCTCTATCATGATTTTCCCACTTCTCATCTCTTGTATTTCAGATATCATTCTAGAATATAGTTTCAAAATAAGGGTTAATTGACATGCCACAAATTATCCCTATACTCCTCGAATTCCACCAATTAAATACCAAATAACTTAGGTAGGTCATACTAGCGAAGGAATTACCCGCTCTCCCTCCTAGTTCTAGTCTCACATCTCAACCAGGATCATATCCCTAAGTTTTGATATTAACTCGACGCCCCCAAA
The DNA here is from genome assembly GCA_020205605.1 of Panax ginseng. NCBI lineage: Eukaryota > Viridiplantae > Streptophyta > Magnoliopsida > Apiales > Araliaceae > Panax > Panax ginseng. The sequence goes on from CM035129.1 coordinate 67,690,614, forward strand.
ATAGGTATACATACCCCATCTTGGGTCGCCAGATACACACTACCTAAATCCAAATACAAACTTAATTATACAACTGTCGGGTAATATACGACAAAACATAGTTGAGAGTTTAAATAAGAATATTGCCTTCTAGATAATATCCACTCTCAATAGAGTCCTCATTACAATTATTATCACACTATTTCACAGAATAATGATGACTACTAAAAAAACCATCTGGACCGTTAATCCGTTCCCCGACTAGTCCCAGCTATATTCTCATTTCCTGAAGAGAACAATGAAAGAAAAGGGTGAGCTCAACTAGCCCAGTAAGAAATATTATGACTAAGATAATGCAGAATAAATTATCCTTAGACTTCAACAGTATAACAACTGATAGAATATAATAGACAACTAGTTTAAGATCAATAATTGCAGCGGAATAAGCAATCCATTAGAAGAGTCAAGTACAGTATAAAATCTACTATCTTCTATGATTTAAAATTTTTTTCATCAACTTTATCGCTGAGACTCAGCTTAATAAATAAAATCGAATCATCCCTGTATCACGACCAAGGATATTCGTGTGATCATCAATGGTCATGATTATACCGAATAATTCCTTTTCATAATCATACCAACAACTGTCCATCAATGAACTATAGGCCAATGAGGACTTTTACCACATCATTCATCACATTATGGTCATGATTATACCGAATAATCCCTGGTCATAATTATACCAAGTCCATCTCTGCACGTAACCCAAAGATGACTACAATATAAGCATGAGGACGATGACAATGACATAGTAATTCAATAAAACAAGTTCAAGGATAAATTTTAAAGATTTATAATTTAATTTATCCAGAAATCAATAACGTCCAATTTGTCAACATGATACTGCTTTGTAGAATAAAATTCAAGAATAATATTCATGTACCAAAAATAATTTGGACAGAAAAGAAATATATTTTTCGGGTAAATACTACCCCGTGAATAGTACCCCTTGAATAGTACTTTGGGAATAATACCTCGTTAATAGTACCCCAACATGAAAAGTACCTCAAATACCCGAGTGAATAATATTTGGGTGAATAGTAATTTGGGTGAATAGTACTCTAACACAAAAATTACCCCAAATACCCGAGTGAATAATACTAGAGTGAATAGTAACTGAGTGAATAGTAACCCGTGAATAGTAACTCATAAATAAAATACCAAATAAAATGATATTTTTAGACGAGTACAAAAGAAATGATATCTCATACGAGTATAATAGAATATACAAAACTGCAAATGGATTTTCATCCGCCATGCGGTAATCCACGTAGACAGATCATTTCCATAATTTAATAAAGAATGAATACGAAAGGTCATTCACCATGCATGCGGTAGTCTACATGGACAGGTTATTCCAACAAAATAATAAAGAATGGAATAACAAAAGAATTCAATAGGCATGCGATAAACCGCACAGACAGGTTATTCCCAACAGAATAATAAAGTATGGAATAACAAAAGAATTCACCAAGCATGCGATAGATCACATGAGCATGAAAGTTATTCCCAATGTAATAATAAATAATGGAACCAGTCATGCATAATACGCATTGCATGGATATTCCAATGTAATAATAAAGAATGGAACCAGGTCATACGTAATCCGCACAGACAGGATATTCCAAAAGAATAATAAAGAATAGAATAACAGAAGAATTTCACCATGTATGCGGTACTTCGCATAGACATGTTATTCCAACATAATAATAAAGAATGGAATAACATAAGAATTTCACCGTGTATGCGGTACTTCGCATAAATAGATTATTCCAACATAATAATAAAGAATGGAATAACAACCCTTACGAGTATTGAAAGAAAATAACTCTCTTCATGAATACGAAAGAATAATACCCCTTATCTTAGAAGAAAACTGGATACTGGAATAATGAGGTAACAGACTTCTCTTCTTCTTTCTCTCTATAATTTCTCTCTATAATAATTTCTCTATAGCTTTAGTGAATTAGTGAGAAATGAAGGAAGAATGAGCTTTATATGAAAATTTAGATTCAATAATTGCACGTTTTGGGGCTCGAAATATTATAGTATACTACCTTCCTCTTTTCCTTCATTTTTAATTTAGTCCTGCAAGTATTATCAAACTTGCACCACCTCCCCTAATAGTAAATGAATGTGAATCAGTAGTTCTAGACATGTGAAAATACGAATTACAGAATAGTACCTCCATCTATACCTCCATTTTTAACTTAGTCATGCAAGTATTATCAATCTTGCACCAACTCCCCTAATAGTAAATGAATGTGATCAATAGTACACATATGTGAACAAATAGTTATAATCATGTGAATTAATAGCAATTAATTGCTCATTTATCCGGTTAATTTCCCGATTGGTCAATATAACTTCCAGATATCAATTATTATCGAAATAAATGTCGATTTCCACTAACACTAATAATTCCCATACAATGGAACTATCGATTTCATCTTTAATCAACAAAAACTTATTCATCATTAATATTATAACTCACAATATTTAACAACCAGGTCGTTCCCAGGAAAGATGGGGCTTTTCGATAAGGATTTCTCCCTATTGGCGCACAATTAGATTATCTAACCTCTCCTTGACAGAACTTCTAGACATTGTCAATATTGCAAATAATAATATGAATAAATTTGTCTTCTCAATTATTGATTTAATAATATAAAATATTATACATATGATACTGTGACAATAATTGAATCAATAATATGAGAAATATGATGCAACAATTACTATAGCAATAATTGAGTATAACTGAGTGACTTCACACGTAAGCATCAATAATCAATACCGTTTGCTACTATGCAACCACGCGTATTACTATACTTTTATCATCGATTATTTTATGACAACTTGTTTACTTTGAAAATTTTTCACATATCACCCTTAACTTTAACCTTTTATCAATTTAACCATTTACTAAGTATAATAATTATAAGAAAACTGAAAACTTTAATTTCATAAAATTCGAGGGCTCACAATCTCCCCTCCTTATGAAATTTCGCCCTCAAAATTTATGTACCTGGTAGTTCGAAGAGATGAGAATACCTTACTTTCTTTTCGGATTGTACCTTCCCAATTATTTCCTCTCTATCATGATTTTCCCACTTCTCATCTCTTGTATTTCAGATATCATTCTAGAATATAGTTTCAAAATAAGGGTTAATTGACATGCCACAAATTATCCCTATACTCTGACCGACCAATTAAATACCAAATAACTTAGGTAGGTCATACTAGCGAAGGAATTACCCGTCTCTCCCCTCCTAGTTCTAGTCTCACATCTCAACCAGGGATCATATCCCTAAGTTTTGATACCAACTCTAACGCCCCCAAAATAGGTATACATACCCCATCTTGGGTCGCCAGATACACACTACCTAAATCCAAATACAAACTTAATTATACAACTGTCGGGTAATATACGACAAAACATAGTTGAGAGTTTAAATAAGAATATTGCCTTCTAGATAATATCCACTCTCAATAGAGTCCTCATTACAATTATTATCACACTATTTCACAGAATAATGATGACTACTAAAAAAACCATCTGGACCGTTAATCCGTTCCCCGACTAGTCCCAGCTATATTCTCATTTCCTGAAGAGAACAATGAAAGAAAAGGGTGAGCTCAACTAGCCCAGTAAGAAATATTATGACTAAGATAATGCAGAATAAATTATCCTTAGACTTCAACAAAGATAACAACCGATAGAATATAATAGACAACAAGTTTAAGATCAACAATTGCAATGAATAAGCAATCCATTAGAAGAGTCAAGTATGCGAGATAAAATCTACTATCTTCTATGATTTAAAATTTTTTTCATCAACTTTATCGCTGAGACTCAGCTTAATAAATAAAATCGAATCATCCCTGTATCACGACCAAGGATATTCGTGTGATCATCAATGGTCATGATTATACCGAATAATTCCTTTTCATAATCATACCAACAACTGTCCATCAATGAACTATAGGCCAATGAGGACTTTTACCACATCATTCATCACATTATGGTCATGATTATACCGAATAATCCCTGGTCAAAATCATACCAAGTCCATCTCTGCACGTAACCCAAAGATGACTACAATATAAGCATGAGGATGATGACAATGACATAGTAATTCAATAAAACAAGTTCAAGGATAAATTTTAAAGATTTATAATTTAATTTATCCAGAAATCAATAACGTCCAAATTGTCAACATGATACTGCTTTGTAGAATAAAATTCAAGAATAATATTCATGTACCAAAAATAATTTGGACAGTAAAAGAAATATATTTTTCGAATTAAATACTACCCCGTGAATAGTACCCTTGAATAGTACTTTGGGAATAATACCTCGTTAATAGTACCCCAACATGAAAAGTACCTCAAATACTCGAGTGAATAATATTTGGGTGAATAGTAATTTGGGTGAATAGTACTTCTAACACAAAAAATTACCCCAAATACCCGAGTGAATAATACTAGAGTGAATAGTAACTGAGTGAATAGTAACCCGTGACTAGTAACTCATAAATAAAATACCAAATAAAATGATATTTCTAGACGAGTACAAAAGAAATGATATCTCATACGAGTATAATAGAATATACAAAACTGCAAATGGATTTTCATCCGCCATGCGGTAATCCACGTAGACAGATCATTTCCATAATTTAATAAAGAATGAATACGAAAGGTCATTCACCATGCATGCGGTAGTCTACATGGACAGGTTATTCCAACAAAATAATAAATAATGGAATAACAAAAGAATTCAATAGGCATGCGATAAACCGCACAGACATGTTATTCCCAACAAAATAATAAAGAATGGAATAACCGAAGAATTCACCAGGCATGCGATAGACCGCACAGACATGTTATTCCCAACAGAATAATAAATAATGGAACCAGGTAATGCGTAATATGCACAAATAGGACATTCTAATAGAATAATAAAGAATGGAACCAGGTCATGCGTAATCCGCACAGACAGGGTATTCCAAAAGAATAATAAAGAATGGAATAATAGAAGAATTTCACCATGTATACGGTACTTCGCATAGACAGGTTATTCCAACATAATAATAAAGAATTGAATAACAAAAGCTCTCTTCATGAATACGAAAGAAATAATACCCCTTACTATAATAATAATATCCCTTACCTTAGAAAAAAACTAGATACTGGAATAATGAGGTAGCAGACTTCTCTTCTTCTTTCTCTCTATAATTTCTCTCTATAATAATTTCTCTATAGCTTTATTGAATTGGTGAAAAATAATGAAGGAATGAACTTCTTTTTATGGGAAAATATAGTTTCAATAATTAAACATTTTGGGGCTTGAAATATTACAGTATAATACCTTCATCTTTTCCTTCATTTTTAATTTAGTCATCCAAGTATTATCAAACTTGCACCACCTCCCCTAATAGTAAATCATGTGAATCAATAGTAAATTTTGTAACTCAATAGTTCTAAACATGTGAAAAAATTAATTATAGTATAGTATCTTCATCTATACCTCTATATTTAATTTAGTTATGCAAGTATTATCAATCATGCACCAACTCTCCTTATAGTAAATCATGTGAATCAATAGTACACACACGTGAACACATAGTTATAAGCATGTGAATTAATAGCAATTAATTTCTCATTTATCCGATTAATTACCCGATTGGTCGATATAACCTCTAGACATCAATTATTATTGAAATAAATGTCAATTTCCACTAACACTAATAATTCCCACACAATGGAACTATCAATTTCATCTTTAATCAACACAAACTTATTCATCATTAATATTATAATTCACAATATTTAACAACCAAGTCATTCCCAGGAAAGAAGGAGCTTTCCGACAAGGATTTCTCCTTATTGGCGCGCAATTAGGTGACCAAACCTCTCCTTGACAGAACTTCTAGACATTGTCAATATTGCAAATAATAATATGAATAACTTTGTCATCTCAATTATTGATTTAATAATATAAAATATGGTGACAATAATTGAATAAAACTAAGTGACTTCTCACGTAAGCATCAATAATCAATACAGTGCTACTATTCAACCACTCGTATTACTATACTTTTATCACCGATTATTTTATGACAACTTGCTTACTTTGAAATTTTTTTCAAATATCACCATTAACTTTAAGCTTTTATCAATTTAACCATTTACTAAATAAAATAATTATAATAAAATTGAATACTTTTATTTCATAAAATTCGGGGTCTCACAAATAGCCTTGGGTCTCCGACTCTTAGAAAGAAGCTAAATCCATATGCTTCCTACCACAAGTGCGTCCTCACTACATTAATAAGAAGAAGAAAGAAAGGGTAGGCTTCCAACATCAGATAGGTAGGCCCACTCATCTTAATTAGGAAAATATGCTCACGGCACTCCTCTCGTATAGCTGGTACATGTCCTTTTCCTTTTTGGGAGGCCTAATTGCTTGCTGAAATGGAAATAAAGTAATTAAACTTGTAGCCCGGGGCCAAAACAGAGAAACTGACTACTAAAGGCGTAAAGGCTCTACTTATTAAAGTTCAGCTCTCGCGTAGCATAGTGGGTGGGTGACTATATCTTCTCTTTTCAAGTCTTAAAGGTAGTTATTCAGATTGTTTAATTTCACCTTACCTCCAAGCCAAGCCGTCTTATCTATAAAGGTAATAGCAAGACGCTAGCAAAGTCCACCATACTAATAAGAATTTAATAACGTGCTCAAAGGGGCTCACTAAGAAAAGAAAGTAATTCATAAATAGGTGATAGGAACTAGCTTTACAAAGTTGTGATCTAAGCTTTTCCATCCTGACTCTCTCTATATCGATCTTGAACTCTCTGATCTTTTCCTTGTTTGTTCTCTTTTTTGAATAGATATTGGGTTAGTGTTCAGTGTACCGCACCGTAGCTTGTATAACCTATACAAAGCAAGCCTACATAGGGTACTGGATCAAAATCTCACTTGAAATTAAAATTTAGGCACCCAAAAAGTCCATGTCTTTCTTGGTTTGAAAAAGTCAATCGAAAATTTCATTCTTTCTAAACTAGGAGAGCAAGATTCTCTCTTCATTTTTGGGGGTTAAGGGGCATCCTATGCGGTCAGCAACCAACAAAAAAAGTTCTATTCTTCACTACTCCTACAGGCTTGACAAAGTTCAGTCTGTCTGGAGGGAATCATTTTGAAAGAAATCAACATGTTTCGCATCTTTGATGTAAACTCAAGTTCCAGTGAGACTACTTCTATAATGGATATTAACGATTATAGTCTTTAATCATCCGGTACTCAGTATGCTTATTTAGGTGATTCTACTGGTATTTTTGAGGATCATCACGGTCTTAACCCGTCCAGTGAACGGATCATGGAGCTTCAATCTGATATACACAAAAAAATTGGAGAGTTGATGGCTGAAAGGAGTGCCCAAGAGGTTCTGGGAGTGGCCGAAGCTTTACATGGCGAAAGCAACGATACCCCTTTTCTTAAGCTTGAGCACCTGTTAGAGGATTTGAACATAAACAGAGCAGGAGGTGAAGCCTATTGGGATGCTCTTGAGCTAGCGGGGATAGTTCCCAGCAACCCACTTGAGCAATTTGCCATTCTCCGATTGATTCCTATGAATATAGGACACTTGTATTTCTCATTCACAAATCCATCTTTATTTATGCTACTAACTCTTAGTTTGGTCCTACTTTTGGTTCATTTTATTACTAAAAACAGAGGAGGAAACTCAGTACCAAATGCTTAGCAATCCTTGGTAGAGCTTATTTATGATTTTGTGCTGAACCCGGTAAACGAACAAATAGATGGTCTTTCCGGAAATGTTAAACAAAGTTTTCCCCTCGCATCTTGGTCACCTTTAGTTTTTCGTTATTTCGTAATCCCCAGGGTATGATACCTTATAGCTTCACAGTTACAAGTTATTTTCTCATAACTATGGGCCTCTCATTTTCCATTTTTATTGGCATTACTATAGTGGGATTTCAAAGAAACGAGCTTAATTTTTTAAACTTTTTGTTACCCACAGAAGTCCCACTACCGTTAGCACCCTTTTTAGTACTCCTTGAGCTAATCCCTCATTATATTTGTGGATAAAGCTCAGGAATATGTTTATTTGCTAATATGATGCCTTGTCATAGTTCAGTAAAGATTTTAAGTGGGTTCGCTTGGACTATGCTATGTATGAATGATCTTTTAAATTTTATAGGAGATTCGAGTCCTTTATTTATAGTTCTTGCATTAACCAATCCAGAATTAGGAGTAGCTATATCACAAGCTCATGTTTCTACGATCTCAATCTGTATTTACTTGAATGATGCTATAAATCTCCATTAAAGTGGTTATTTATTTATAATTGAACAAAAGCGAGGAGCGAGTTTTAACGAGTTTAGACATTATTTTCACTATTTTCTTTCTAAAAGAGGCCGCCCTTGATCTGGGAGGGAGCTAGCGCCATTTAAAGTTTTTGCATCTTTCTTTCCAACATCTGGCTCTCGCTTTTCGCTTCCTATTGGTTGACGAAGAGCTAACCTAGTGCAGACTGAATCCTTACACCTTTCGTCAAATAAAGTAAAGCTACCACTCCTTTTGGGCTCATGAGGTTGATCCTCAGGCCAAACAAAGACCTGTGGGTGATCATCACCTAAAAGTTTGAGTGTAATGACTTCATCTGCTTACTTAAACCTTGGTTTTACTTTAGGCTAATAGCAAGGGAGGGGTCCAGTCTTGAATCAAGTAATCTCTTTCAACAAGAGCTGAATTTGCTTAGGTTTTCTACTAGGGCATACTCTTTTCTTCTGTGGGCATGGATCCGAAGCTCGGCTATAAAGCAAAGGCAGCACCATCTTTAGTTTAGTAAGCGACTTGCTTGTGGGAAGGAGGTTTATTTGCGGGAGCAGTAGGATAGCTAGCTCAGCTCTCTACTGACTTGGTACAGAGTTGGGCTTGGGCTTGGGACCGATTCCTTAACCTTAATCGGGCTCTTTTTCCGATGCGAGGAAATACTAGTTGTTCGGAAATCCACCTTGGTTGAGAGCTCCCTCTCTTGGTCTTTTTCTTTTAAGCGAAATGAGACCTTCATCTTAGGTGAGTAACCGTACCCAAAATGTAATGGATGCTTTACAAGTAAGTATACATGGAAGAACCGCTACGACACTGGGAACCCTTATCCATACATGTTCTCATATAACGGTTTGAAAGAAGGAACCTTTATAGGTGAGAGGTGACATCGCGAAGTGCAAAGCGCTCAATCAAGACTTGAGAAATGGCATCCATCACAATACAATAATGTTATATTTTTTTAATAGGGGCTCTTGGAATAAACGATCTATTTATACATGAAAATCTCTCTTTGATTATTAGTATCCCCTTTCCTTGGATTGGGACGCATACATCGAGAATCCAGTGTGCAATTCATTTTGATGAGATAGATAGATTGTCCTCAATTAGTCATATAGGTTACACACACAGAATCAGAGCTAGATTAAAGGGTAGGTTGAATCTGAAAAGTACTCTGTCGGGGTAACTATGTTAAGTTAATTGTGTATCATAAAAAAGAAAAATGTTATGTGCTCCCGGGACAGAAATTGCTACTCTATTCGATGGATCAAGAATAGTCAAAAAAAGACAGACTAGTACGATATCTCTTTGAATCCTGAATATGGTGATACCTCCGATTGTACCAACCTACATATGTCTCTCCCCCAACAATCGGCACTAGTTATTATCATTTGGATTACATGACTTGGCTTAGAGTGCTAGCACCTACTTCATTTTGTATAGGGATAACGCTTTCTCTTTCTTAGCGCTCCGCCCCCTTGTATAGTAAGGGGAACTTTGGTTGCACGGCTTTCTCTTATAGGGGTCTATTTTATCTTACTTAACTCTACTTGACCTACTTGACTCAACGGTTAGAGTATCTCTTTCATACGGTGAGAGTCATTGGTTCAAATCCAATAGTAGGTAAACCGACCGAAACCCATTCTTTTTTTGGTATGACAGCAAGCACGGAGTGGCAGTAAAGAGTTAACTGAATGACCAAAGCATCGGTTGCTTCTACTTGTAGCCTTCTTTGACCGCCTTGACACCTTAATATCAAGGAATCCCCCTCTCTTCTTCTCTTCATGTATATGGGTTGCCTGCCCCATCCTGAATAGAGGAACAAGAACAAGAAGTAGCCCATTCACTCGACGGAACTTCTTGTCAAGGATCAAATGCGAGTAATGAGTTTGGTTTTCACGCTCTTGGGAGTCATCAGCCTTTCATTCAGTAAATTAGGGAGAAGTTGAAGAAGTGAACTTCGAATTGGGTACCCAAAAGTGAAAAGGCATGACCTCTTACCTAGAGTGAGTAAGAAAGAGGTGCCTAAGACAAGAAAAGTGGATGTGTTGGGGCTGGGAATGCAACTACTTATGATTCTATCGGAATTCCCTTTCAAACTTTCTTGAGTTACCCTAACGTAATAGCAAACAGAACTTGGCTAACTTTTTACTAAATGTTGTACTGAGAGTTATCCTGTCCCGAGAGAACTCGGGATGAGCTTTTAGCGATTAGTCAGTCCGGGTCCAGCTAGTCTTGCACTTTCAGACCGATCCTTCAAACAAAGGCTTAGTAAGCACAGATTCCTATAAATAGAAATTTCCTATAAAGAAAGATTTCCTTTCTTCCCCAGAATTAGAATGTTTTCCTTAGCTAATAATGATTGATTCACCGTAGCTTCTTGTTTCTCACTTAGCTCTGATCTGGTGTCGTCGTTCACAGTCCAAGAAAGGTAGTCCTTTCATTGGCTAATGGGATTACACTTAATAGGATAGACCGATCATCGCTTCCTTCCTCTACTAGTTCTGGAGTCAAGCCAGCAAATAAAAGACTAATTATAGGTCAATCCGTGGTTGGCAGTTAATGTTATGTTATTCTGTGCTCTCGCCTACCTAGGCATTCCGCCCAGGAAATCCACACCAAGACTATAATCCAAGGGTACAATGCTAAAGCACAAAAGGCTCTTGGGAAAATTCGTTTTGAGTAAAATCCCTTGGCAAAGTCCTTACTTAACTTACCTGGCTCCAGGGAAAGACATTATTTAGGGAACGACCCCAAGCCAAGTGTCATCGCGATTTAGCTGTTGTCGAAAGGGAAGATAGTTCTTTGATTCGAAGGAGTTCTTGCACAAGCTAAACCAGCTATGAAATAAGTGATTGTTCATGTTCACGAGTCAGCTCTTCTCGCTTTGCTCTTAATGCGGCATAATCGGTCTTAGCGAGATTTGCTACTATAGAATTAATTACAGTTAGCTCTATTCCCTGACCTTAGGGAGATCCTTCTTTCTTATAAGAGGAGTATGCCATCATTGGTTGTTGCCGTTGTTTAGAGCAGGGCAGATAGGGAAGGAAGATGCTTTTTAATAGCTATCTTTCATACCCGCACAAAATTCTACTTTTATTCTGAGATGGAGAGAAGGCCCTGTGCTACTATCTTTTCCTTTTCACAAGGATTGTTTGAAGCCAAGAGGTAAAGAGATAAGGAGATAGCCTTTATAATATTCTTTTTTGAGATGCAAGAAGTCACTAGTACCTTGGAAGATAAGATGTGAGCAAAGAAGAAGCTCTTGCCGCTTGTCAGAAATCAAGCACTTGAGTTATAGGATCGTCATTACCAGCCTTGTCTCTTGTTGAATCTATTTCCTCTTTTGACGGTGATTAATCTTTGCTGAAATTGGCCAAAGGATTAGTTTTCCAATTTATATGTCTTAGTTGACAAAGTTGTTTATGTAATAGGTTGCTGTCTAGAAACATAGGAATTTGGAATATTGAGATGACTGATACGTTTATCAATACACTCAAGTAGATGCTTTAAAGAAGCCCCACTCATAGATAGCTAATGAGCTAGCTCTTTTAAAAAAGAAACCCCCCTTTTTTAAAAAGAAAAAGGAAATTTTTCATACACATGTGACAAGCTATAACTGGGATGAATAAAAGGAAAGGAGACATTAAGATTTCCAAGAGGACCCTCTTGCGAGCTAAAAACTACTCCGATGCAATTGATATGCGAGCAATGATAGATGAAAGAGTTAAAGATATTGCTTTAAAATTCGATTCCCAAGTAGGTTTTTCTTCCTATCATCTTTTTGATAATTCAACATCCAGTTCTAGAGAACTACCTACTCCCACCTCGAACGAGAAAAAGATCTAAGGCTTAAAGCTTCTTATTTATATAATATATATTATTTTCTTTTCATTGTACACATAAGGGAGGAACCGTATGAGATGCAAATCTCACGTACGGTTCTGTAACAGAAAAGCTTTGGAATATTCTTTTCGGGCACTAGAACGAAACCCATTCTTACCACTTTAATAATATGTCTGCAATTACGTGATACTATATCCACTATGGAAAAAAGAAAAGGAAAGATCTTCATTTGAGCTTGGATTTCCCTAGCCTTGTGACATAAGCCAACAAGAGGCTTACTTGACTTGCCTATTCAAAGCCAATCCATTTTTTCTATTAAATATAGATTTTGCCCATGGCCAGACAGAAGTAAATATCAGATTTTGCCCTTTCGTTTAGTAGATAAAGACTATTCAATTAACCCATTTCTTAGTTATTTTCGCAAGAAGAACGTAGACGCTATTTGCTGCACCAGCGCTTGATAGGAGAAAGAAAGTGCCATATTCCAGAGTAGGACTTCTCTTCACTCTTTGTCTGGCCATGGTCAATCAAATTAGAAATCTTGTTTTCTAAAAAAGGGGTACTGTCTTTCTTCATTTCCTCTTTGGATAGAGTGCTTCCTAAAGCGATTACTACAAACTTTCTTTAAACAGGGAAGGCTAGGGGATTCTCCTAAAGACAAAAGTATTAGAGAATAGGAATGCAGGGATTCCATTGCCTTAGTTTGTAAGATCAAAGACTTGCTTCCCGTATCATTGTTACCAAATAACTCCACGGTCAGGAGATGAAATCTGCTCGACTATAAGGAGAGGAGATGAAAATCTGCTCGATTGTAAGGAGAGTAGATGAAGTCCCCTTAAAATTATCCGTAAATGCAAAATTAGAGTCCCTCAGGAAACCAGCCAAAGAACTCCGAGTTAGATCCCATCGTCAAAAGATCCTGCAAGACGTCCTCTAAGAAGGCAGGATTCTCCTCTTCGTCGTCTAGGAAAGTAAATTTCATGATCTCAAAGAGAGTAACCCTATGCTGGTCCGGGAGAAATAAGGGACGTATTTGTACTAAATCTGATATATATTTAGGTTATAAGATACTTTGTTATATTGAATAAAATCGTTGAAAAAGGGATCATAATAAAGAGATTCATTATCACTGCTACCTAGATTTATATTGACATCTGGAAGATCCCAGTTTAAATCTATTACCTGATCCAAATCAGGAGCCCCTTCGACCATGGCCCCCAGTTCAGGTACCATTTCAGGAGCAAGAGGCTCAGTAACCACCTCAAGAGGAAGATGATCATTTTTTGATGTAGTTGCATCACCTAATCTTACTCACTGGGAAGCGAGCTCGAAGGAAAGGGCATCCTCTTCCCCTGGTTGTTTTCTACTAAGACTAAGTTTTCTACAAAATAAAGTCGTACCACCGTGAAAAGCACAATAGAAATAGTGACTACGGCAGTCGTTGCCGCTGTAATAGTTACAGATTCCATGGTCCGATTCTTATTCTTAAATCGAGTAGAGGGAGAATACCGTGATAAATCGAATTTTAATTCCCATCATATTATTTAGATATATAAGAGAAAGCATTTTCTTTTAAGAATGCATCTATTTCAATCTTTCTTTCTAACCCACCTTTTTCTAAAACCCTCCTAACACTTTGTAATTTCCTGAACCACCATCTGCCAAAATGAGCTCTCGGGGGAACCCAATTCCTCTTCTTTTTCCCACCGGCGTATTTCCCGTAAGCGCCTATCAACGTCGAGAGTATCAAGGTGGTTCTCCAGGATTGTTAATATGCTCCTTTTTTGTTCTGCCGGCGAGCCCGACAACCCTATCCCGAATAAGGCACCCTTTTGAATAGCCTTTTCGGATAGCGCGTTCTATTTTTCCATAATACGGGACAAATTTGTGTGTTATGGCCCGTAAGAGGCGCTCGTCCGGCTTGCCGATCCAACAATCCGATGGGCCAGCAATCCCTGCTCGCTGTGAACGACTCACAAATGCAACCACTATTTTAATAAAAAATCTAGAGCCCGGCGATTCCACCCACACGGCCCCACTGGAATAGCACCAAGCAGAACCTACCCTCTTGCACCTGGAAGTAAAAGAGAATGTACAAAACTTTCTTAGGGCACATTGTAAAATTGAACCTAAGTATAATTTTGTAAACAAGCTAGAAGAGGATCTTCCTCTTCAAGAGTCGAATCCTACTAGGCTTAAAAAGCTAAATGCAATTATGAACGGACTGATACAATGCAGGGGTATCCAAAATTTGAGTCACACCGCAAATCTTCTCAAGGGGAGTATCAAGGAATAGGACGCAAACAAGTCCCTTTAATTTTCTACAGGCAAATCCATTCGGTGGGCTGCTAATTGGGGGAGACTATATTATTATGCGAGAGGGTCGCCCCTCTCGTATGAATCTATGGTAGGTTGCCGACTAAAGAACTTAACAGAACTTTTCAAAGACCAGGGCGGTTGTCACTTTTAAGACTATAACGAAGGTCGAATCGTAAGAATAATCAGAATAAAAGAAATAAGGTTCATTTTCCCACGTAGTTCGTCGGTCAAACAAATGATTCTCTTCTCAAAGTAATAGAGAGAACTTTTTCTAATTAGACTTCTATCAATGCAATGAAAGAAGCATCCCTTCCTATTTGTTTGATCTGTCAGATAGAAAGAAAATTATATCCCAAAGAGCCATTCTATACCACTTTATGGGGTGGGGTAGAAGGGGGGTTTACATATAACCGAGGCAAAGTAATTTATGATTGAATCTCAGAGGCATTCTTATCATTTTGTAGATCCAAGTCCATGGCTTATTTTGGGTTCACTCGGAGCTTTTGAAATCACCATAGGAGGTGTGATGTACATGCACCCATTTCAAGGGGGTGCAACACTTCTCAGTTTGGGACTCATATTTCTCCTATATACTATGTTGGTATGGTGGCGCGATGTTCTACGTGAATCCACGTCGAAAGGACATCATACCAAAGTCATACAATTAGGACCTCGATATTGTTTTATTCTGTTTATCGTATCGGAGGTTATGTTCCTTTTTGCTCTTTTTTGGGCTTCTTCTCATTCCTTTTTGGCACCTACGGTAGAGATTAGAGGCATTTGGTCCCCAAAAGGGATTGGGGTTTTAGATCCTCGAGAAATCCCTTTTCTTAAAACCCTTATTCCCCCTTCATTCGGAGCTATCGTAACTTGGGCTCGTCATGCTATACTAGCGGGGAAGGAAAAATGAGCAGTTTATGCTTTAGTAGCTACCGTTTCACTGGCTCTAGTATTCACGGGCTTTCAAGGAATGGAATATTATCAAGCACCCTCCACTATTTCAGATAGTATTTATGGTTCTACCCTTTTCTTAGGAACATGCTTTTATGGGTTTCATGTAGTTATAGGTACTCTTTTCTCGATCATGTGTGGTATTCGCAATTATCTTCGTCATCTGACTAAGAAGCATCACGTTGGTTTTGAAGTATCATCATGGTACTGACATTTTGTAGACATGGTTCAGTTATTCCCATTTGTCTCTATCTATTGGTGGGGAGGTATATGAAGGAACGAATCAATGGATTGAGGAATGAAAGCTCAAAGACAAAGAGAACCGGGCTTTTCCACTCCCTTTGATTATAATATACAAAAAAGTATCTTCCACTTTCCTACCAAATCTCTCTGTATTCTGGCACATAAATGAAGGGGTCGAAGATATTATGGTAGAGCACGTTCACCAAGAAATGACCCAAAATTTGATCTTGGTCTATTTGAGATTGTTCCTTTTAATCGTAATAAAAGATGTTTTCTTATCTCACATTTTTTTTTCTAAACAAATCTAAGAACCTAATAGATCTAACTCATCCTTGGCTGCTACGAAAGAAATCTACCTTTCTACCAGTAGTTAGAATGGAAGGGAACTCTCTTTTCTCAGCACTTGATAACCGAATTCCACCTTGCTTAACACTTTTAAATAAATCTATTATCGGGAAGAGCAGTAATTGGTGGTCCGGTGTGGATTGGCACATAAGCGCCTAGTCCTAATCTAGGCATATCGCCTTTGGTTAGAGCTTCTAATCGAGTTAGTTAGGTTGGTAAGAAGCAATGGGGAGGGGGGAGGAGGATTCAAAGAGAGTAAATCGATTTAACGGTCGAGTTGTAAATGAATGACATAGCGTTCTTGATGTACTGGAGTTATAACATTTATCCCCATTCATGTAGTAAAGAAACCCATAATGAATCCCAATATTCTAGAATTCTTATCCGATATGGCAAAATAAATATTGACTATTGCTAGTTTTGCGTATATTCCTCTCGTAGTGTTACTAGTGTTTAGGGCAGGAAGCCTAAGAGATTTGAATGAAGATAAATATGCCGAAAAGCTATTGGACCTGGGTTTTGATACAATAAAGGAGAAAATAAAGAGTAAAATAGAAGACTTTCTCCAGGTATATTATAATAATAATAATAATTTCATTTTACCGTCTAGTCGGATGATTCAAGATATAGTAGCCCACCTCCATTAGGATTCTTAATCCCTAGAACATCTGCTTACGATTTTTCATAATCTTACCGAATTAGGAGTGCAAAGTAAATAATTTTAACACGTTTTACTCTTACTCTCGTAGTGAATTTGTTAGATCTTGGATGGAAGAACATTATTTACAGAGCTACTACAATAGATTTAGCAGAAGTACTTCTTTATTATAAGTGAGGGCCACCATTTAAAAAGCTATTTATTCTAGGAGGACTATAATGAGGAGGACGATAGACCACGATCGACTAACAGGGAAGTCGCCCGATAGGGCAGATATTGGTTCAAATCCAATTCATGAGATGGCGGAGAGCTTTAATATTATTGCGTGAAAAAGACAGCCGCACTATCAACCTAGATTCCTTGACTTACTGATCTTTTTTCTTTAAGAGAATTGCCTGATACGCCCCTTCTATGACTTTCTTTCCTTGGTAAGAAGGGTTTGCAGGGAAAGCAGCCTGGTTGATTAAAGTAAAGGACCATGGGTCTAGCGTTTTTTTTTGTTTTGTGGGAATACCATCCTTTTAATATGGATATCAATGACTAAAGTCTCTTCCAGGCTAAGCTCAAAAGAAAAAGAAAGAGAGTTAGATCTGAGAGTGAATTAGAGACATTATCTCACAGATGAAAGAAAAGAGGTCACTTGTTTAAGTCAAGCAATCGTAGAGACTGAGAAGAGTTTGCAGTGAAAATTTTCCCTCTACAGGCCTCTTAAAGGCAGAACCAATGAGAGTAATAAGGGGAGAGGAGTTCAAACCTGACTCAAGGCATAGTAGATCTATTCCTGCTACCTTACTTACTTCCCTGGGGAGGTTGAGTTGAAGAAGTTGTGACAAAACAAGTCATTACTGAGAATCGCAGACTATTGAAACCCTAAGAAGGACTCTTTGGTAGTGGTTTGTCTTATCTTATTAGTAGCGGTCAGTGGGAAGAAGACTATCTCTTGCTTTGAAGCGTAAACCAAGTCTTGGATTCGGTATTGGTTGGGCATGGCATTAGATTTGGAAGGGGCCTAAGCTAAGCCCTAAAATTGGAATGCTTTACTCTTTGGGTTTAGGAAGAGAAAAGCACTGTTTAGCTTAGATCCCCTTTGAGATGAAATGTGAAAAAGTCCTAATCAAAGGCGAAAGGTGCCATCCAAGCAAAGTGGGAATACCCAGAAAAATCCGACAACCAATCGAGTTCATATTCGGCTTAAGGATTTAAAGAAGAAAGCCCAGGCTCAAGGGCCCATCTCTGTCATATTGTCAAGCCGAAGAAGAGAGAAAGCCTGGCCCTTAAAGCAAGCCTGCTGGACCTTCACTTCCTTCCATACTTGATTCTTAGTCTGTTCTAAAGGCAGCCAGTGACTCGAGGCCTTTTGGAGTGAAATCATTCTCGGGTAATTCCATGGTTTAGCTCTGGTTCAAATCGTATCTAGGGCATATCTCTTATCTGTTGTTCAAAAATCTATTTTAGGTTTTCAGGCATACCCGATCTTTTATCTTTTAGTTTCTACTCTGGGGAAAGAAGTTTCATTGGAGAAGGTGGTATCTTCTAGTTGATCACTTTAGATTTTAGCTTAAAGGAATTATCTTTGCTTGGACTTAGCTCGAGTAAGGCCGACTTAAATAAAGATAACTAGGTGCCAAGCCTTTATATAAAACCATTTCTTTCTCTCTGGGAATCATAGCCTACTTTCGTACTAAAGGGTTAAGACTTTCCTTCTGATCCTAGTTCTTGGCACTGGGAATAGTCTTTATAACCTATAGGGTAAGGAGCAATAGATAGAATTTGCCCTAGAACTGTTAGGCTAGGCTCATTAGACGTAGATGGAATTAGTCTGGTATGGCTGAAGAATGGTTTCATTAGTTGAATTTTGGAAGGTCATATCTTATTATAAAAAAGAAAACCCCATTGTTAAAATAGCTTGCCTTTCCTGCTTTTAAGGCTTTCCTTGACAAAAGGGGGAAGGGAGGTTTTTAAAAAGCTTTTTGATTGTGTCAGATGTAGCATTGCTGATTTGAGAACAGTTGCCCTTTCTTTTTTCTTCGACAATAGATCAAAATAGAGTCAACAAAGCCACCCTACTTAGATCCCCGGATCGCGTTTTTGGATTAGCTGGCGCCACAAGACAAATTAGTCGTACAAGGACATTCGGCTTATCAGAGCCTATGGCCTTCGCCTACAACAAAGACAGCCGATTCATCCTACTAACATGTCTTCTGCTGGGATTGGGTGTCTGGTAGTATGTTCTGCCAGAGCCCCTATTCGTTCAACCAACAGCTTGTTGCTCACCTGAGTGCACTAGTGCAATTAAGGAAGTCGCACAATGCCAAATGAGGTCTCTGGGCTTCCCGTGTATTACTTCAAATCAGATCCATGAGAAAGTTATGGACACGTTCACAAAATCGAAAGTCTTTCGATCCCATGCAGTCAATGCCAATGGGTTTGCTTAAGAGCTGGTGGCAACCAAATACCTTTCACACCTAACCCAGACTTTTGCCAACAACCTTTCTTTCAAAATCCACTGGGTAAACCTAGTAAAAGTCCTGGAATAGCTAAAAAGGCTTGAAGAGACAATGGCTCGACAGGTACAAGGAGGAATATCATTGTAAGATGCCAGTTCATCCCAAAAGGACTTCAGCTTGGTCTAATAAAGGGAGATTTCTTGTTGGCCTTGTCTGTGTTAAACAATGCGATTCTGGATTTTGAATATGCGGGAAGTGTTTCCTTGTGAAAAACATTCCTTGAGATCAGAGAGCAGCTCATTATGCGATAAACTCATATGTTGCTGAATAGGTCGTTACTCTTTATAGTAATAGTTACCCCAAAAATGGGACACTTATTGGACCTATACAAGGCCTAACAATAGCTTCTCGAGACTACCGGAGCTACCTTATCAGACAAGGGAAGCTACCCACCAGTCAAGCCATAATTTTGCTCTTTGCCCATTCCAAATTACCCATTTACTTCCGGATGTCCTTCCCCTTTGGAAAATGAGAAAGCTTCTCCACGTATAGGATGACTTAGAATTTACTTCACAATTGAAGAAAGAGGAGTTGTTCAGATACTTGCTTCCCAAAATTGAGGCCCATAGTGAATTAGGTTCAGTTACTAATTTCAAGCCCATTCTTGTCATAACGGCTTTGTTCATCAGCCCCATGCTTCTTAGACCTAACCTTCCCTCCTCTTTGCTGCTATAGAGCTCTCCTATGAAACTAGGTGGATCTTCTTCTTGGTTTCATTGTTGCCCCAAATAAATTTGTAATTGAGTGTATCAATCTCCTGGTTGACTGATTCAGGAATTCTTGTTGTTTGCATTGTGTAAGTAGGGAGTGATGAAGTGTCATATTGGACTAGAAGTGTTCGACCTGCCATGGATATGTTTTAAACTTTCCAGCCATCCTTGTACCTTTTCCATCACATGGTGATAGGTTGCCTTAAAGACTCTGCCACGGATTAATAGGACCCCAAAAGACTTGCCTTGGTTTGAGGTGAGAGGAATGTTGCAATTAGAACTTATAATATAGTGAGACTAGTGAGTAGGATAAGGGAAAAAGATGTTTATACATACACAAAAGAGGAGCAAGCTAGAAGATTCTCCTCTTTGGCTAAAAAGAGACTGCTAGCTTTCAAGATGCCTGTTTTCAAACTTGCCTAAGCTCTCCATAGCTTTATTTTCTTCTTTTTTTGCTATAGAGCTAGAGCTCGCAGGTTTAAAAAGGAGAACTTCCTTCCCTAGGAAGAGCTTAGCAAGAGAGTAAATAACTGCCTTTCACTTGATCTCACTCCAGCAATGGAAAGGGGAAGTACTAGGATAATGCCAATACAAGTAACAAGTCAATACACTCCTCACTAACTTCTACAGACTCCACTCAGGGAGGAAATAACTCATCATATCATATGACAAGACGAGGGGATGCCTTTGCCCGAGAACCAGAAATGGATTCGTGAACAACTGTAGCTCATACTCCTAACTGGGTTTCAATTAGAAAGGCTAATGGAAAAGCCGCTTACTTAGACGATAGGGCTATCTTCTCCAGCTAACCGATAGGCATGGTGATAAACCTCAAAACAAAAGAAGAGCACATCGTGGAAAAAATCAGCCTGTTTCGTCATATAATTGCATCCATTTCCAGAGTAAATCATAAATCCCTCACGGGATAACCACAGGGCCCCACCCCTTTCACGTTCCTACCCAACTTTTATTCAAAAAAAACTTCAACTCTTTCTCTATGCAATTTGTGACATATCTCGGTCTGGAGTCAAACCAGTGCTATGCATTCTCCACGCCATTCATTCACAAAGCTACGAGATCGATGCGTTAAGCATAGTTTCTCTGTCTCCAAATCCATATCATTTTTGGTATCCAATCAAACAACTCCTACTTTCACTAGGATTTTTATTCTATTAATTAATTCATCGAGCTGCGATATTTATCATTATAGTATTTTGACGAAACTAGATGATTTGAGACGAAATTACTCTTCATACCTCCCAAGATGCCCCTAATAGATGTTTCAATTCCAGTTCCTGGGAAAGAGGGTAGATAGCACCGACCAGTAAGGCAATTAAGTGAAGGACTTTCTTCGAATCGACTTGCATGTGTCATTTTGTTTGATTATGCTCTTCCGGAATGAAAGAATGATATAGAGGGTGCTCCACTCCCAAATTTTCATGTCTAAATCATGCCTCCTGCCTTCCCCCTTCGCTGATTTAGAGAGGCAGGTGACGCCCTTTCATGCTTAGATGAATGGGTTCTATCAATGTTGTTGGCTTGTGTGAATGAAGAGTGGTCAAGCGATGTATTTCAGAAAGACTAAGACGAGACCAAGTACGGATACCGGGTAAATGCCCGATGAGGTTCTTTCTCTTTTTACTGGTGGCATCAGTGAGGATCTAGAGATTATTTGATTGGAAATTTTTGTGTAAAGGCCTCTTTGTCGCTGTCTGCGGGGCCACCTCTAAAAGAAGTTGATCAAGCGCTTTCTCTTTACAAAAATGCTCAACGAATCATTTTTCACTATTTAAGCTATCAATACGGTATGCTGGTGAGCTTTAGGAATGGGAATAGTGTGGTTGTGCTTACGAGAATGTAAAGAAAGCTATAGTCATCCTTTAGTCAGGAGGCACTCAACATTGGCTTAAGACCAACGTAAGTTTTGTAATTGGAATACATAGGAGATTAGGGATTTTGAATTCAACTCAGAGCCAGGAAAAGTCGCTAAGAAAAAAGTCAAGATCAAAAGTGTCCTCCTTCTGTTTTGAGGTCGAAGAAAAGAACGAGTGAATCTAGTTTTGAGAGAATGCCTTACTCTAATAGGGGGCGTAGAGTTTCTAAGTGAAGGCAAGCACAACTATCTATTTTATATCCTCCCTATCAGCAAGGCAGGTCCGCTATAAAGCCTACCGGCCAAAAAGTCCTCAAGAACGAGAAAGCCAACCAAAAGGCAATTCCATAACCAACTCTTGTTGCAGAATCGAGGGGGCTTGGCTTGTAGTAGGCTCTAAATTTTCTTCGAGTGAGCGATAATTCTATCTTTTTGGGTTGCATGATCAAAAAAATGTTTTTTTTAGATTGAGATGGATTGATCTTCGCTATCGTGCCTCTTCCTTGTACCAGTTGATGTTGTGGCAGTGCGTAATATGACTTTGCTCCTACCATACACAGCTTTGAGGTTCCCATCGATTGATTACAGAGGTTTCAACCACTGAACTTGTTTATGCTCCCCTTTGATCGAGTGCTATTTCTATAAAAAAGATTGAGTAGGAAAATCTTGAATTGGCTTCAATCGAGATTGCCTCGGCTTCTTAGGCACATGAGGAACCGACCTAACATCTTTTCAATCAAAGACAAATTCTACCAAGGCCAGAATTTGAAAGAGAAGATTCACTTTTCGAAATTCCAAGTGACATGATTCCTTCAGAAGATAAAGGTGAATGATCAAAGTCTCCTTCAAGTTCAATTAAAGAGATCGAAGCAAAGTCATCAATTCAACCATTTACATTATCTCCCTTAAGACTAACCTCTTTTCCAAATGAACCAAACCTCGATACAACATTCATCAAAGAGAGACAACCATCTCTCTAGGTTGCACAACCCCTATAGATCGTTCTATTTGTTCTTGAAAAATGACCCGAATTGAGTAAGGCTCGACATTTTTGCAAACACCAACCCTTATTCAATAGGGAAATTCAAAGAGTAGAACGAGGACAGCTGACTACTGTTAAAAGTAAGACTACGAGTACACATTTATGATTAAAGACTGTCGTTGCATACTACCCGGTGCTTGCAGGTCTGACTGGTGCCTTCTCTCCAACAGCTGCTTCAATCAATGTTAAGTCTGACTACGAGGCTTCTTAACCCACATCTGACTACTTATTGAAAGATCGAATAGGAACTGAAAAGTCATACTACAACAACTGTAAACATTCCCTCCAGGCTATTACTTTGATCGACTTGCCCGTACATCATCTTTTTTGAAAGAAGAAGTCAAGGGGCTAAGCAACTCTCGAAAGTCATCTTTTGTATTGCGCCAAGACAAATGACATAGATAAGATCATTGCTTAAAGAGTTTCATTGTAGAATTTTTATCATCCCAATAGTAGCTGCTGCCCAAAGGTGCTTTATGAAAGCCGATACATAGCAGTGAAAGTACGATGGATTCCGTCGATCGAACAAAAATAGCTTCTTGATTTTTTTGCCTCTCTAGCTTAACACAAGTCTTATTTCACCTTTACGGACCCCTTCACTATCCCTCTGGCTTGAAAGCAACAAGCAACGGATTAAGCAACTTGCGCGAAACTTGAGTAGTTCCTAATAAAGGGCAACAAGCAACGGCTTTCTCTGATAGAGGCTCGGTTCTTTAAGTTCTGTTTGCTGCTTTTCATTTAAATCGGACTAGGTGCTTACTGCTCGTTCGCTGTTTACTAAATGAGCCATCACTACCCGCTCTTTAATCTTAAGTAAAGTGAAGTTAAATCAATGAAGTGAACAACCCAACATCTTTATTTGAAGCTTACCCAGGAAGTTTCTACTTGTTGAAGCTTTGTTTCCCCTAATTCTGAAAAACAACAATAGACTTGCAACTATAGTATAGGAAAAAGCTTATCTTTGATAGCGGGAGTTCAGAAAGGATCTAATTGTAGATAGAGACATAAACTTGTGCGGGGGTAGGGGTGGATGTAGCTAAATGGATCAAGGTGGTGGATTCGCACTGGGGTAGGGGTGGATGTAGCCAAATGGATCAAGGTAGTGGATTGTGAATCAACCATTCGCGACTTCAATAAAGGATTTTTTAGGTGTTTTTTATTTCACCAATTACTAGACAAGTATTCGTATAGTAGGCCTCCTTCACCACTCCACTAGTGGCTCGGCTTGGTCTCGCGCCCTTATTGCTTGCTGAAATTGATGTGAATGATCGTGAAAACTTTTCAAATCCTATTCAGTTTGATTAGATGTGTCACTGAAATAAAGTGATTTTGTTCTGTCTCTATTTTCTTTTTAGATTTCGAGGATGAGCCGGCTGATCTTAACATCATTTATGAGGAGCCTCCTCCTTAGAGAAAGATGTATCCGACACGACTCTCCCGAAAAGAACCACTTTTGTGAATTTTTTGGCGGGTTCGGTTAGGATGGACAAAAGAGAGATGCTTTCTAACAATAAAAAATGTAGATACTGCCCCCCATGCTCCCATGGTCCACTTACCGAGGAATAGAAAGGAATGACCTGGGGCCAGAGCAAGTTGGGTTGGGGTTTAGAGCCGTAAGCGCGGTGGGGGTGACAGAAGACGTGCTCATATAGTTCATATAAGGATATGAAAAAGTCATTGATTGTTAGGAACTTTCACTCCTCTATATTCGAAATATACCTCTCTAGGAGCATTAAGATCTGTAGCTCAAATGGTCCCTTATGAAGTCTCTATTGGTCTTATTCTTATTGTGCGCCTTGTGAGTGCGTTTGGATCTGCGAAGGAAATCGCTCGGATGATCCCCTAACCCAACTCGAGAACGGACCGTAGAGAATCGTAACATGGGGAATGTCCGCGTCTATGGGTCATAGGGCGGGTAACATTATCTGATCAAGGGTCGACGCACAAGGGTCCTTGTACTATCCAGGTGCGAAGAACCCCAGAGGTGACTGCAATGAGCATAAATAGAACTTATTGGCCTAAACGACGAGCAAACACTCGAACGTAAGAGCAAGGGATCACCCACCAAATGGACGAGCTCAAAGGGGGGAGGAGAGAAGGGGAAAGAACCATGCTTTCAAAGAAGTGGCGGTCCGAATCTTATATGAACTGCGAGAATAACTGACTAGGCCGTGTCATAAGGTGTCATTCTCCAAATAGGATAGGGCCAAACCTTTAGGTTGTTTAAGTAGGTTGGGTGATAGATCGGCCATAGGAGTACTCCGGGATATAAACCAGGGCAAAAAAAGTGGAGCATACGACGATGCCGCCCGTTTTCATTTCGTGGAAGTCCCCGGTAGAGGAAAGGGCTGTAGGTAATGGCGCATTATGGTTCTTATCTAGAGAGGGGCGCTGAAATCTGGGTCGTGCATGAAAGCTGGTATAGATGAATAAAGTCGGATTGCTTGAACGGGACCTATTCTCTTAATAGGTGACAAAGCTGAATAGGAAAGGGGCTGAGCTAACTGATGAGTGCCTTTTTTCGCCTTTCTATAAAGGCTCTCATGTGGAGCTAACATTGCTAGCTACATACAAGTATAGCCAAATCAAGATGAGATGAGACGAACGGTCAAAGGTCGCAGCGGGACAACCATAGGAAAGCTCACCCC
Source organism: Panax ginseng (assembly GCA_020205605.1). Classification (NCBI taxonomy): domain Eukaryota; kingdom Viridiplantae; phylum Streptophyta; class Magnoliopsida; order Apiales; family Araliaceae; genus Panax; species Panax ginseng. The sequence continues at coordinate 67,716,145 of CM035129.1, forward strand.
CGCAAGCTAACATAGAAATAGATTCCCGGATAGTAGTAGTCTCTATGTGAATCTCTTCCCGACCGGGCCAGGCCGAATCGGGACACAACTTGGGATGGGAATGACTCAACCCATATGAATCATTTGGTGAAAGCACTCCAGTCGCCCCCTTGAAGTGGTTTGTCAACCACGCTTCCCTCCCTTAAAATAATGCTCCTCACCAAGTGCCCTTCCTTGGGTTAGGGGAACACAGTAATGAGTAGTTTGCTTCAGGAGACCACCCCCCTCGAGAGCAGGATGTTGGACGAGATGGAGGTGGGAGCCAGCCTATACTTTCCTGGGGTTTGCCTTGCCTCAACATCTAAATAAATAAAGGGTGGGCGCCGAAAAGGAACCAGCCCAGCCTTTTTAAGAAAGCTTTGCTTGGTAGGCGCTGCATACTCACTCGGACAATGCTCTGAACATGAAAGTGTGTTGTTCCACCCCCTTCTACCACGTTGAGTCACCGACAGCGCCTCGAAAAGCACGGACGAGCCACATGCAGGGAAACTTGCACGTGTGGTTCTGGACGGAGACCCCGGTATACTGAACTAATATGTTTAGGTCCCCGTAATTCGAGTGAGATTATCATGGCGCAAAAGCAGATATGGTCTGGTATTCCCTTATTCCCTTTATTTGTTATGTTCTTTATTTCTCGCCTAGCGAAAACTAATCGAGCTCGGTTTGATCTCCCGTAGTGGAAGTTTGAATCGAGAAGCGAGGCTATAATGTAGAATATGCAAGGGATGCGATCCTTAATAGTTCATTGTTGGCGGAAGCCAATGTCCTGGGGTCCCGGGGACTAATTCTGACTGAAACAAGGGGCGTGTCTTTACCAACTTCAAAATCTTAAATTTTAGGGAAGCCAAAAAATGTGAACGCCTATAGCGAGCCTTATTGAAAATGCCCTTTACTAATATAATAGAAGGTAAGGCCGGCTTTCGAGCTGTAGCTTTACAACGATATGGCTTAGATTAGGGCCCTTCATTATTATTAGTAAGATAGGTTGCTTAACCGCGTTATCCCCCCTTATATTTTTAAGGTTGTCAAAAGGTATCGATTAAGGCAAAACTTTAGTTTTCAATAAGGGGCAACAAGCAACAAATTGAGTTGTGCAAAAGTCATTGCTCTAATGCCTTGTTACGTATACTGAACTCGCTCGTTAGCGCTTTACTAATAGAAAGCAAAGGGCTTTTCTTTCTTGTTTAGTAAAGTCTCACTTTTTGATAGGAGTAGGTGCTTGCTAGGGTGGAGCACTCTTCATTCGAAACTAATGACTATTAGGTCAAGGGTTTCTGCCTCGTTTATCAAAAACGGGGTTAGGTAAAGAAAACTCCCTCCTTGGACAAGCACGAGCTTAGTCAAGTAGAATTGAGTTGCGCTACTTGATGCTCCGATCGAAAACAAATAAGTGGTGCCATGCCGGTATCGACGTCGGGATTTTTATTTGTCCCTTTTCTGTTCTTGTTCTTTGGTGTTCGCATGTTAGGTGAGATTTGTTTGAAAAAACAAGTGAAAAAGGTCAGACATGTATATGTCGATGATTTGAGTGTTAGAGTCGCCAGTTGGTGTTTTTAACTGGTTGCACCAACGCAACCGAGAAGATATTTGCACATTGACCCAGTGATGTGACACTACTAAATGGGTTTGTGAAACAGAGATTCATTTGGGTTCGAGGGCTTGATTATGCAGAGGGAAGGTGTTAGGCACCCCCCAACATCCGTGTTACCACGGTAACTGCCATTTTTCAAGAAACTGTTATATGAATGTGTGTGTGTGTGTGGGTCAATGTGATGTTATTTGAAAGTAGTGCTATGCCTCGTTCGCACCTATATACAAAGGGTTTGAATTTGTATAAAAATTTAATTTTAAACAAGATATAGCAATGAGATTTTATGAAAGAGGTTTTTCAAACCCTGTGCTCAAGAATAATTGAGGCCTTTGATACTTCCATTTTATTATTAAATGTTCGGCTTGATTGCTTTTATTTTTCGAGATGCGAAGCATCCTCGAGAAAATAATATATAGCAGTACCGAACTCCTCACGGGCATGAAAGCCATCTAAGGAAATTCAAACACAGTGAATAATTTACAAGCTGCTTAGAGCTGAAAATGTACAACACGAGAACCGAATCTAGATTCAGTAGACTTAATCTATGATTACATAATTCCTAAGCTCACATGATGCCGCAGTTTATATGAAAAGAAGTAAGCAGTTATATATATAAAAGCTATAAATATATATATACAGACATGATCAACCACCACGAAGCACCTCCATGGGGGATTGGAAATGTAAATATATAAAAGCGATAAATATATATATAGATATATGATCAACCACCACAAAGCAACTCCATGGGGGATCAGAAATGTAAATATATAAAAGCGGTAAATATATATAGAGACATGATCAACCACCACGAAACACCTCTATGGGGGATCAGAAATGTAAATATAGAAATAAATGTGATCAACCGCCACGAAATAAACTCCAGGTGGGACTAAATGTAAATAAAGCAGTAAAAATGATCAACCACCACGAAGTAAACTCCAGGTGGGACGGAATGTAAATAAAGTAGTAAAAGGCCACGATGTAAAATCCAGGCTTGACAGAAATATAAATATATATATATATAAGCGATAAACGTACAGGATATATATCGATCCCGGATCGGTTTATCATTTATATATATATATATATATATATATATATATATATTGTAGACACTCGAAATTTTTTGCACGCCTGTTACTGATATTGTAGGAGGGTAGATTCGCCTTTCAGAGATAACCCTGGAAGACAGCTCACATCCATTCTGGATACTACCGGAAGTTCAACCTCGAAACCTGGGACACACACCGGGAACATCATTTCCAATCCCGGAACACACACTGGAAGGATCATTTCCAACCTCGGAGATAACCCCGAGTTTCGTCCTTGGCGATAACCCCAAGGAATGTTGTTGCAGTTCCGGCGATAACTCCGGAAATGCTTATTTTAAATACATGTTATCAGCTTCAAGCTCAGACCTCCTGCCGAGGCACTCATACCTCTGATCCAGAGATAACACCGGGTAGACAGGCACACCCATAGATGACCGTGAGGCAGTCAAATAAGCAGTCCAATCTTAGATGTAACCCTAAGCAACGTCTACTTTCAGCTCAAACCGGAAATAGCCCTGGTGAGGAGTCAAACGACATCTTACCGCCTCAACATTTTATCTCACAAGATGATATCGTAGCATACCAACAAGTAGTCCAATCTCAGATGTAACCCTGAGAAACATCTGCTTTAAACTCAAAATGGCGATAACCCCGGTGAAGAGTCAAACGTCATCTTGTCCTTAAACACCTGCGCGTCGTCTCAATACTTCATACATACATACATCCAATGATATCCCATAAGAACCGAGGACTTACAATCCTGAGTGACTATTACGCATGACAGTACTTTGGATAGAATTTGAAGCTTGAAGACCATGGGCATGGACCCCTCTTCCTAACTTCGTACAACTTCTAATCCATGTCATTGCGTAACTCTTGACACAAGTGATCCGAAGAAGGTCACATATACCTCGTTCGAATGCTCGGATTGAAGTTCTGCAAGTTCGAGCGGACATTACAGTACACGAGTGCACGTGCTTCGAGATGACAGGACCCGCGAGGCCCAGATGCACCACAACCAGCCGCAGGTACAACCACGGTTGCCGCAGGTGTACCTGCGGCCATCAGTCTATAAATATAGACCTTGGGGTTAGCCATTTGAGAAGAGGAAGGAGAGAGAAAAGGCGAAGAAGCCCTGTCCAATTTACTCTTTACACACCCATATTGAGTGTTTCCTCAGTATAAACATCTGTTAGCTCACATATAGCTACACTTTTATAGGGCGGGAGCTGAGTGTTTATCCAGATAGAGTCATAGAAGTCTACTTTGACAGCTCACTGTAAGCCTTCTCACATTCAATAAAGCCTTCTTTCAATATAACACACACTGTTATACACATTGAGAGTCGTGTTGTGTGCGTTTGCCCGAACTTTGGTCCGTGGTTTTCATTTTTGTCTGTATATATATATATATATATATATATATATATATACACACACACACACATAAGTATATATATATAGGTATATATAAGTATATATATATATATACTTATATATATAATTGTTGTCAGACATATCTGATGAGCTTGGATTTTATATCTGGAGCTTTTACCTTCCTATATATATATATATATATATATTTACATTTCTGTCAGGCCTAGAGTGCACTTCGTGGCCTTTTACAGCTTTATTTACATTTCGTCCTACTTGGAGTTTACTTTATGGCAGTTGATCGCTTTTACAACTTTATTTACATTTCGTCCCACCTGAAGTTTGCTTCGTGGTGGTTGATCATGTCCATATATATATATTTACCTCTTTTATATATTTACATTTCTGATCCCCCATGGACTTGCTTCGTGGTGGTTGATCAAGTCTGTATATATATTTATAGCTTTTATATATATAACTGCTTACTACTTTCCATACAAATTGCAGTATCATGTGAGCCTAGGAATCTTGTGATCACAGATTCGATCCATCAATCTAGATTGATTCCATGATGGACCTTTTTTAGGCGTGAGCGACTTGTACATTATTTTTACGATTATGCGAATCCTTGGATGGTTGTCATGCCCATGAGGAGTTCGGCACTGCTGTATATTATTTTCTCGAAGATGCTTCACATCTCGAAAATAAAAGCAAACAAGCCGAACATTTAATAATAAAATGGAGGTTTTAAAGGCCACAATTACTATTGAGCACAAGATTTAAAAAACCTCTTTTTATAAAACGTCATTGCTATATCTTGTTTAAAACTGAATTTTTCTATAAATTCAAACCCTATGTATATAGGTGCGAACGAGGTACAACACTACTTCCAAATAATTGCACATTGATCCACACACACACACACACATATTCATATAACAGTTTCTTTGAAATGTGGCGGTCACCGTGGGAACACGGATGTCGGGGGGTGCCTAACACCTTCCCTCCGCATAATCAAGCCCGCAGACCCAAATGAATATCTGTTTCACAGACTCGTTTAGCAGTGTCACATCACTGGGTCAATGTGCAAACCATTTCAGTTGTGCTGGTGTAACCAGTTAAATACACCAACTGGCGACTCTTAAAGTCAAATCGTCACCATTATACATGTCGGACCTTTTTTACTTGTTTTTTCAAACAAATCTCACATTAACATGAGAACACGAAAGAACAAGTAATGAAAAGGGGCACCAAAAATCCCGACGTCAACAGGTGGTGACTCTGCTGGGGACTACAGTAAGAGGGCTTAAGCCGCTATTACAAGCTTTTCAAAACTTTTATATGCTTGTGTGTGAACGTTGCATTTACATTTATGTTGAATGTGTACGAATGCATTTTACTTACTGTACTATACTATATCTATCTGTGATATTAGTGCTTCACACATGTCATCATTTTCATAAACGGTAAGATACGTTGTATATGAATGTATGTTGTGTGGTTCCTCCATCAGGAGGCTATCCTGTCGGTGTTTGATTACTGAACTCACGGGAAGAATAATTCAAGCGAGGCTTAGGAAAAGCACCACCCAGATTCGCTCCAGTTGAAAGACCGGATTAACTTCCGGTCAAGTAAATTGTAATTATCTGGGAACCTTCATGCCAAAAAGCCGCGAGAGAAACCCTAAGATAGGTCAACCTCTGATAAACCAAACGCGGAGGAAAGTCTCTTCATGCTTTCCATTTTCAATTACTTGTAAAAGCATTTAATGGTAATTTTATTCCATGCTTATCTTTATGTAATAGAAAATATGAAGATTATCTGTGCATGCATGTTATCAATTAACACCCGATTTTGCAAGATAATATTCCTAAAACGGAAATGTTATGATAACATTTACATTGCCCTAAGACTAAACTACATAAGTCTTTTGTAAGGAAATCATTGGGCCTATTACCTACTCAAAATTCAAAAAAGGCCACGAGCCTACAGCCAATCATATCTTCGTCTGACCAGTCTAATCCTGTTTCTCGTGAGGAATTTAACGGATTAAGTCAACAAATCACAAATTTGGTTGTCTTGCTTAAAGAATTGCATCAGTCCACTCAGGGTACAAAGATGCCTCCACATACAGAATCTTCTGCACAAGGAGGAACACAAGGTTTGGATAAAACAAGTCCAGAACCTCAGTTGGATACAACCAACAAAGACCCTGAAAGCACCCATCTCAAAGGAGATCCAAACACCGGTGATATCAGGAAGAAAGTACTCCAAATGGAGGAAACTATCCGTGTTCTCAAAGGGATTGAAACACATGGAAGTGTTTCATATGCTGACCTTTGCATCTTCCCTAGTGTTCATTATCCAGAGAAATTCAAAACTCTTAATTTTGAAAAATATGATGGATTAGGGGATCCTTATACACATTTGAAAGTGTTCATTGGAGAACTTGGGTCTTACGCAAAAAATGAAAAGCTCAGAATGTAGTTGTTTAAGAAAAGTCTGAGTGGAGAAGCCCGTTCGTGGTATACCCGACTAGACATCTCCAAGATCCATAGCTGGGAAGAGCTGGCTCACGCCTTCCTCACTCAATATAGTTTTCAATCTCAGATGGCTCCTGACCGGTACCAAATTACCAAGGTCAAGAAACAGTCTAATGAGTCATTCGGAGAGTATGCTCAAAGGTGGAGGCGCCTTGCTGCTCAAGTTATTCCTTCCATGACGGAATCAGAAATGGTCATGACATTCATAGATGTACAGGAAGCTCCTTTCTATGAGAGAGTCTTAGCTGGTATTGGCAAACCATTCTCTGAAATGATCAAACACGGAGAGATGGCTGAAATGGGATTGAAGTCTGGTAAAATTCAAGACCTAGCCGCTCTTAAAGCTGTTGCTGAGCACATCCAATCCGAATCTTATGAAAACAACCCCCGGAGGGTCCATAAAAAGAAAGAGGAGGATGTTTCCTTGATACTACAAGGTCAAAAAGGCAATCAAAGCGTGCCTATGCAGAGAAGAAATTACTCCCCTTTTCAAGCACAACCTTCAAACCCTTCATTGCCTAAAGGTGGAGAGGTAAAGCGTCCTCGAACGTTCACACCCTTAGGGGACTCGCTCGAGAATATTCTTGCTCTTCTGACTACTCAGAAGAAAATTACACATTTTCTTCTGCCAGCCAACCCTAATGGGAGGGGTTTTAATGCTACTCAGAAATGTGCTTATCATGCCGGAGCACCTGGACATGATACTCAAGATTGTTGGACATTGAAACACAAGATCCAAGATTTAATAGACAACGGTGAGATCGTGGTCACCAAACTAGATCAACCTCATGTGTAAGACAACCCTCTTCCTCAACATAAAGAAGAAGAGGTCAACATGATCAGTTGGGGCACTGGACAGAGTTCCAATTCTAATGGTGAATCCTCCCAAACCCTCAAAGACGGTGTTGACAGATGGGATTATGCAAAGTTCCAGTTCACTATGGAACAGAAGATGAAAGCTCTTTGCAAACAAATTGAGCAATTGGCAGAACTGGTGACCCACCAGCATCAAGTCACACGTCAATTAATCAGGCAGGAGCATGACTATCTCCTTCCTTTTGTCATGAATGCTCCATCACCACCTTCAGAAAGCGAAGTTATGGAGGATAAGGTTGCAAAGAGAGCCAATGCTAAAGCCCGTTGGGATTTTGCCAATCAACAGGAATTTACCTATCTTGGCCAATCTATGGAGGAAATATTGCAAATGTTGATCAATGAAAGAAGAATCACCTTCCTTCTGCCTCCAATCAATCATCGATTAGGGTAGTTTAATTCTGATGAAGTATGTCAATATCACTCACATTCTCGCGGTCACAACACAAAAGAATGCTAGGCACTCCGTCATCTCATTCAGAACCTTATTGATAGTGTTGTCCTGCAAATAGCAGTTGATTACACTATGCAACTCAAGGGTGGGAATGTATGTCCTACCAAATGGAAGGGAACAATAGCAGTTATATCCGAAGTGGATGACGAGACTGTCAAAGTATTTCCCATACAACCAATTCAACTCAAATGAGCTGACAATCCTTTGAAAGTGGCCACACCAGAGCCAATTTCTTTACCTTTTAGACTACAACATCCTGTTGTCAGCTTACACAAAGTTCCATGGAATTATGGAAAAGCTGAAGGATCCATGTCTCATATCTCTGCTATAGTGTCGAGGGAAAATCCACTGTATCTTACTCAACGGGTTATGAAACCTACTTGCGAAGCAAAGCGTAAGGTTCCCATGGAGAAGGTTGAAAAATTCCTCCGCACTATGGGTTATAATGAAGCCAAGGTGGTTTTAAGCTTTCGAGAAGCTCCACACCAGATATCTATACTGGACTTGGTTTTCTCTTCCGAAGATCATCGGAAGATCTTATTGAAGGTTTTGGAAGAAGCCTATTTACCAAAATTAGTGGATGTGGAAAAATTTCAACATCTGGTTGATCACATTTTCAACAATAATGTGATATCCTTCACTGATGATGATATACCGCCCGAAGGGACCGGTCATTGTAAACCATTACACATTGCGATTTTGTCTTCCGGGTATATCCTAGCTGGAGTTTTGATAGATGGAGGCTCATCTCTAAATATCTATCCTTATGCCACCTTGGTGAAGATAAATGTCAATCTCAAGCGTATCCAAAGCAGACATAAGGTTCTCAGAGCTTTTGATGGATCCCGATGAAATTACATTGGAAAGATTGAATTTCCAATTGAGATTGGTCCAAATACATTCAATGTATCCTTCCACGTCCTCAAGATAGATTAAGGATATAACCTGCTATTGGGGAGACCGTGGATACACATGGCTGGAGCCGTTCCCTCCACGCTACATCAACAACTCAAATACATTATCAATAACAGCCTAGTCACTGTCAACGCTGAGCCAGAATATCCTGAACAAGGCACTCTACCAATCATCAATTTCAATTCAGAAGTTGAACCGACCAGTTTTTATACTTGGAAGTGAGTACCACACAATACCATTCTATTGGAGCGCCAGTTCCCGTACCCAAGATTTTTTCCGAGGTTATGTCGGCCACTCAAGAAATGATGTCATTGGGTTATCAACCTGGACAAGGGCTTGGTAAAGATAAGCAGGGTATTAAGCACCATATTCAAGTGTCCAACCAAATTGGAACAGCCGGACTAGGCTATTCTGCCAGTTCCAATCACAGGAATCCTCATAAGCACAAACAGGTTCCTCAGGCTTCCGCCGCACGGTGATTTTCTGTACCTTTACCACATGAGCTGATACAGTCTCCAGTAAAGGAGCCATCCCATGTTATGGCCATGCTATTTCCTAAACCAGTGCCAATCAAAGCTAAAGAGGTGCTGATTCCTGATCCCGAAGTGGAAGAAAAGGAAAGGAAATGTAAACATGACATTGCCTTGATGATGGCAGGCATACGCGTCATTGTTCATGATGAACATACAAACAGATACACCCCAGGCGATGATTGCCCAGATGTCATGGTTATCATTCGTGAGAAGGAGGACAATGACAATCCTTCCATCACTGCTGTCCATCAGGACTTTGTCCTCGACAATTGGAGCAGCACTCCATACATTGGTCGACGAGGGTAAAATGGGCGAGAAAATCCTCCGCCTCGTAGATAACTTTAATTACTTGCTTTTCTTTACAAGATTAGCAGCTTATTTTATCAAGTACATGCTAACACTTTTGTATGATCGAACAGTTGCATATATTAAGTGAAAGCATATTTTGTTTCAAGACTCTGAATTTAGATGTGCCTGTACTTGCTGATGAGGTGCCTTCTCTCCACAAGGGTTGTAACTTTGATGCAAAGTTGGACTCAAACTTGATGGATATCCAAGAGGACATTGAGACACCTCAGGAGATTAAGGAATGTGTCGCAGACAAACCCAAACCCCATCTTAATCAAACCACTTCTTTTAATCTTGGAACCTTAGACAACCCTAAGCTAATCCAAATCGGTTCATACCTTACTACAAATCAATGGAATGACATGGTTGCACTATTAACCCAATTCCAGGATGTGTTTGCATGGTCTCATGAAGACATGGTGGGTTTGTCCACTGACATTGTTCTTCATCGCCTTCCCATTAAAGAAGGATTCAAGGCAGTTAGGAAAAAACTCAGGCGATTGAAACCTGAGTGGAGTTTAAAGGTTAAAGAAGAAATTGTGAAACAATTTTAAGCTGGCATTATCATGATGTCTACATATCCATAGTGGATATCTTGCATTGTTCTTGTGCCTAAACCGGGAGGAAAGGTACGAGTCTGCGTGGATTACCGGGATTTGAACAAAGTTTGCGTTAAAGATAGCTTTCCCGTGCCATTTATCCACATTTTAATTGACAACACTGCCCCATACGACATGTACTCCTTTGCTGATTGCTCTGCGGGGTACCATCAAATTATGGTCACTAAGGAAGACCGTGAGAAAACTGCTTTCATTACGCCTTGGGGAACTTTTTGCTACAGACGGTTGTCATTCGGCCTCATCAATGCCGGGGCAACCTATCAGCGAGCTATGATGGCTCGTTTCCATGATTTAATACACAAAGAGATAGAGATCTATGTGGATGACATCATTGTCAAATCCCGAAAGGAGGATGACCATTTAGACCATCTCAGAAAACTTTCCAACAGGTTGCGTAAGTATAACTTGAAGTTGAATCCAGCCAAGTGATCCTTTGGTGTTAAGTCAGGCAAGTCGCTAGGTTTCCTAGACAGCCACAAAGGGATTGAACTGCATCCTACCAAAATCCAGGTCATCAAGGAAATGCCCATTCCTCGGACAGAGAAGGAAATACGGGGATTTTTGGGAAGAATCAACTTCATTAGCAGGTTCATTTCTCAAATCACAGCAACCTGTGAGCCAATCTTCAAGCTGTTAAGGAAGAACTCCTCCATGAAATGGAATGATGGGTGTCAGAAAGCCTTCCTCACAATTAAAGAGTAGCTGATTAACGCTCTTGTTTTGGTACCTCCCAGGTATGATGTTCCCCTATTCATGTACCTGTCCATTAATTACAATGCCATGGGCTGTATGCTGGGGAAAAAAGATGATAGAGGCCAAGAATGAGCTATTTATTACCTCAGCAAAAGATTCAGCACCGGTGAACACAAGTAAACTCTGATTGAGAAGACTTATTGTGCTTTAGCATGGGCTTCCATGAGGTTACACCATTACCTCCATGGTCACACAACCCATCTCATATCCCGCGTGGATCCTCTCAAGTATGTGTTTAATAAGCCCATACTGAATTATCGACTGTCCAGATGGCAGTTGATCCTACAACAATTTGACATCGTCTACGTGACACAAAAGTCTGTCACAGGTCAAGGAATTGCGGATTAACTGGACGCCGCACTTGCAGGGGACTACAAAGCCTTGAAAACATACTTCCCCGATGAAGGGGTGATGACAGTTCAACAACAACATCAGTACTATACATTCCATACATGGAAGATGTATTTTGATGGAGCTGTTAACACAGAAGGCTCTTGAGCTGGAGCACTTCTAGTATGCGGTACGGGGGAGCAATATCCCGTTGCTGTCAAATTGCAGTTTGCCAGCACCAACAACACAGCTGAGTATGAAGGCTGTATCATGGGGCTAAAACTTGCCCATTCAATGGGCATCAGGCGGTTAACTGTCTTTGGGGATTCCGAATTGGTAATCAAGCAATCCACAAGAATCTATCAAACCAAAGAATTACATTTATTGCCTTACCATCGGTAAGTTCTACAGATGGCTTTGGAGTTCGAAGAAATCTCCTTTCTACACATTCTTCATAATAGGAATGATTTTGCGGATGCATTAGCAACCTTGGCCTCCTTGGTTCACATACCTGACAAGGAAGACATGCCAAGCATCACGTTTGCTCTACAAATAGCCCCAATTTATGGGAACTATGTTGGAGAAGTACCGAATGAACTACCTCCCATCCATAACCCTTAGTATCAACACATCAAGGAGTATCTGCGAGATGGATCTACACCCGCTGAGGCGAGCCTAACTGAGAAGAGGCGGATTCATTGACTTGCTATAAAATTCTACCTGAGCAGAGATGCACTCTACAAAAGAGATGCAGGATTAGGTCTTCTCAGATGTCTGGATAAAGACCAAGCTCGGAGACTCATGGATGAAATCCATGGTGGAGTCTGTGGCCCTCACATGAGCGGACCCCTACTAGTCAAGAAGAATGGGGCATTATTGGCTTACACTTAAAGCTGACTGTGATGATCACGTCAAGAGGTGCTATCAATGCCAGATTCATGGGAATGCTATCCACGCCCCTCCAAGGGAACTCCACAATATGAGTTCGCCATGTCCCTTCTCAATGTGGGGAATGGACGTGATCGGGCCCATCGAGCCCAAAGCCAATAATGGACATCGATTCATATTTACCATGATCGACTACTTCACCAAATGGGTAGAAGCAGCATCCTTCCCCAAGGTTACTAAAGAAGTCATCATTGCTTTCATCAGAAACAATGTCGTCTGTCGATATAGAAAACCAAAGGTTATTGTGTCAGACAATGCTAAGAACCTCAACAACAAAATGATGGAGGAGTTATGCAAAAAATTCCACATCAAACACCTTAACTACGTCATCTACCATCCATAGATGAATGGTGCTGTTGAAGCGGCTAATAAAAACATCAAAAAGATCATGCAAAAAATGCTCGCCAATCACTAAGGATGGCCTGACCTCTTGCCTCTGACTTTATTAGCCTACAGAACTTCTATGTGTACTTCCACTGGGGAAACCCCCTACTCATTAACCTATGGGATGGAAGCGGTGCTCCCCATGGAGGTGGAAATGGAATCCCTCATAGTGTTGATGGATGCTCAGTTAGATGAAGACCAATGGGTACAAGACATGTATCACCAATTGTCTGTAATAGACAAAAGGCGAACCACGGCTATCTTCCAGGGTCAGTTATATAAGTACAGGATCACACGATCCTATAATAGAAAAGTCCAACTACGGCAGTTTAAACAACATGACTTGGTTTTAAAGAAGATCATTGACAACCAAGATCAATCTAAGAGAAAATTCGCTCTTAACTGGGAAGGCCCATTTGTTGTCAAGGGGCTATTGACTGGAGGTGGTCTCAGATTGCAGGAAATGGATGGCAATGAATTTCCACAGCTCATCAACTCAGACACCGTGAAACGGTACTATATCTGAAATTACTATCAAACAAACATCCTAGTTTTGATCATCAAATTACCAGTCATTCCGGTTTTGAACCCTTTCCTTTCTACATACTCTTCTACCCCTCAGGGAAAAATACACTTCAAACAAGCAGCCTAGTTTCACTTCATTTCAAACCTTTCATATAATTTCAGTTATCCTGAAGACGGGATTAAACTTTTTCACACTTGTAGTTTATCCTGAGGATGGGATTAAACTTTTCTACGCTTGCAGTTTGTCCTGAAGACGAGATCAAACTTTTTCCACACCTGCAGTTTATCCCCATTATGGGATCAAACTTTCTTCTCCCTGCAGTATAGCCTGCACATGGGATTTACACTTCTCTTTGGATGCGATTAGTCCTGAGGGGCGAACTACGTCGACCTGATCTCCTCTTCAATAGCAGTATGTAGGCAACCATATTCTATATGGCCCGTTCTCAACAACAAAAAACAACAAAAACATTTCTACCCTTTCTCTACAAAAATAACAAAAACATTTCTACAACTATCTTCCTTTCACATTCAGCGTTGAACCTCTTACACTAGGTTCGAACTACTCAGACTTGATCTCCTCTTCAATAGGAGTACGTAGGCAGCCATTTATGGTTCAGTCTAACCCCTAACAGAACAAAACTTTTTATCACACGGTACTGGGATCAACCTTCAGTTCACCAAATTTCATCGGTTTCAGATCAATGGGATGGAATTACCCAACCTCTCTTTACAAATAGAAGATTAGGTGACCATCTAAGCTGCGATCGTGCCTCAAAGAGTAATACCAACCCATAAGAGATGGAATTAACTAGGCTTCTCACAAATAGAAGTACTGGCGACCATCTGTGTTGCGGTCAATCTCAGAGAGGAAAAACCACCCTCCTCTCCACTTTTCCAAACAGATACTAGTCCCAAGACACCAAAGATGGTAGGGATATACAGAAATCAATGATACATTCTGAGAGATCTTGCGATGTCTCAATGTCCATCTATTAAGGATAAGTTCAGAATGGATCAAGATCACAAGGCCCTGAAGAAACAGGAAAATATCAAGCAAGTATCAAGGCATAACTAAAAGGGAAGTGAATTAAAATATATTTCAATGCCATACATAATACTATTTGATATATACAAATGTGTTGTACATGACAAAATAGCTAAGCTAGTCTGTGCAGGAAAATATAAAACTATCTACAGATCTGTATATATGCAGACTATCAGATCTAACATGGCATCCCTCTCTGAAGATGGAGGTAACGCTACAAGCTCCTGCCCAAGAGTATCTACACGAGCTAGCAGATCAGAGGCTAACTGCATGGTGGCATAACACTCATCAATGTAAGCACTCATGTCGGCAAGACTGACAATCATTTGGGATCTAACAAAAGTGTTGTCTGCAATGGCCACATCCCTAGCAGATAAGGAAGCATCCCGCTCCGTAATCAAGGCATCCCTGGCTGATCTAGCCTCATCCCTCTCTAACAGAGCGATATCTCTCTCATCAAGAGCTGTCAACATCGCGGCCCTAGCCTGATCTCTATCATAGGTCTTCAGATGTAAGCTCTGCTCCAAATGCTGTGCCAAATACTAGGTAACAGTGGCACTCGGGGTGGGAGAATCCATCACATATGCTGGCAGCCCAGTAGTCAAGTCATCGGTGGGAATATCAGCCTCCTCTATAGGCTCCTCATCATCGTAATCGGATCTCAGATCGTGGATACTGCCATGACCAATCTGATCTTCTGTCTTCGTCCATGCGGAATACTCTGCAGAACAACCCGGATGATTGACAGAAAACCCAGCTAGCTCTCTTTGATCCCAACAGGCATACAGCCTGGATCTGTCCTCAGCAGATAAACGGTGTGAAGCGAAGTGCTGACTCACTGTCCTCTCATAAGGGTGAAAATCCTGAAACTAGTCAAACTGACACATCATGGCCAGTGGATGATAAGTAATCATGCCCCACAATCCAGCTAGAGGGAGATAATCCATACCCGGAGCATGAGTAATGAAGCTATAGGGTGAGCTAAGCCCTGAACACGGCAATATAGCAAACAGATCTCTAATCCCTACCAGGAAGGCTGACCACGATGCATCATCTGTACACTCCGCAGGCTGAAAGGAGTATGACATGGCTATATCATGGGTAAAACAAAACCCCTGCGGTCTAAGTGTGCCAATCGATTTCAAGTGTGACATAAACCACACATACAGCATGACCGAGCTACCTGTGAACACTCCTACTGGATAAGTGCAGCAGTACATAGTTGACCTCAGAGTCTCTGCAATGATCATCGGTACAATGATATGACCTTCCTTGAGAGCTCTCACTACCATAATGACGCCGATATCCAACTCATCAATGTACCACGGCATAAAGACGTATTACAATACGCACAAAAGTAGTACATCCACCCTGGCTGAAAGCCAATGATCCTCCGATGTGGTGAAATCCCCGGAGTACCGTGCATAACTATCCTCAAAGCCAAATTTGTCAAACAGAAAATGCTGGGATATCACGTGGCCGGATGTACTCTCATCCTGTACCACTCTACGTCTCAATCCAGTGAGGGTCATGATTTATCTGCTCATGTCTCCGATAGCCATATGCACGCAAGGTCTGTCCAGCGGCAGCATCGTCAACCATGCATACTCCTCCAAAGTAGGAGTTAACTCATGGGTCCCAAATCAGAAAACCTGTCTCTCTGATACCAAGTGCTCTAGCATACCCTCTACAAATCCTGTGGGAACCTAAAACATCAATAGGGTAATAGTATGCTGCAGCAAATCATCTACGATCAACATGTCTGATGGTGATATACTATCATACCATGATCGCATATCAGATACCACCAAAAATGGTGGGGTATGATCAATACGGCTAACTGTCGAATGAGACATCTGTATGGGTCATGTCATAAGACCATCCAAGGGTCAATGTTGAATATCTCTGGACATACATATATATGCATAACTTAATAACATGCATGATACAATAGATGGCAATATGATATAGGGAATGGAAAACTATGCATACATTCCAAAGTATATCATCATCTAATACATCTCTGTACAACTAAAATAAAGGGAAATGGGGCGAAGCTAGCCAACATCTAATAGAGGCCTATCAAAAGATATAGCGAGAATGGGGAGAAGCTACCCAGCAGCTAACAGAGGCCTATCAAAAGAGATAATGAGATATACATCAGAAAAAGTCAATGGTGTCGATGTCTACATCATCGATCTTGTCCACCTGATTTAACTCCTCCTGCTAGATCTTTATCTACAGGGATATCAGGCCTATACAACGGAGGATCTGCACCAGCAAAGCCATATGGGTCACCTGAGGGGACAGCGCCAGAGCTGGAAGGATCAAAAGTATGTACCTCTGAAGGGTCTCTGCCCAAATGCCGAATGAAAAGATGTGACCGGTCCAACTACCTAGTCAATTTGTGTCGCATGAGTCGGATCTCTGACACAGGCTAGCCAATCCATCATCATCACGGATCCTAGAACCATATCCCCTATAAATTGTGTGGCGTGGGTCTGAGCTCCAATAGTACGAGGGATCCACCAATGCTGGAACATCTCCTTAGACCAAGGGCGCTCTGACAATGTAAGACCGTCAATCCCCATTAATGGGATGTCAATGATGGGTGACTGCGAAACAGGCCAATAATGCCTGGCAGGAGGCAAGATCGGCATACGAATCTTTCCTGTATTGCTCCTAATAGCGCGCTCTCCTAAATAGAGCTCCCATCCTCCATTTATGAAGAGAAGAATCCTGCAGGTGGAAATGACGTACTCTACTCTAGTCGAGTACCCATCCTCAAATCCAACTCCCAAATGCTCTCTAGAGTAGGGAACCCATATGATGACAGCAGCTGTCAATAACTCCAGTTGTAGGCGACAATGAGTGAAACCCTCAGCAACAGGGACCTCCGCCAGTATGGAATGATGCCATCTCCATCCTCGTGGATTGGTGTCTAAACCTAACACCCTCACAGGACGCAAACATGGAAGCCTCTCATAGGCCCAAAACTGCCAACACAAAGGTAACATCTGCGGTCAGGCAACATCTGCTGTCAGTCAACACTCTTAACCTATACATTGGAAAAAACAAGAGAAACACTCACTAGCAGAAATGGGTAGAATCCTAAACACGCCTCGGTCAAGCCTTGCGATCACATGCGCATTCCCCTGAGGAAGTAGACAAAGGTATAGGAACCCTAATCATACTCTCCTATACGGTCCACGTGTCGAGTGCCGCTAATCAAAATGAAGGACACCATAGAGGAATTATATGCTATGAAGCAGCCCCTAATGATCATCAGGAATAATCGCTGAAGAATGCGATCCCTGACTCTCACATCATCGGGTATGGGCTCACTCAACAGCCCGCTCATAGCATCTATGCTCAAAGGACCCGTACGAACAATCCTGCCCTTGAGCGCCTCTGCCGGAACTCCCATCAAGGATCTGACGGCAGTAAGGGTAATATCCACCGTGTAAGGCACTGGATCCCCTCCAAACTCTATACCTGTAATAAACTGCCAATCCATCAGTGCCATCATCACCTCACAATCCAGCAAATAGAGTGACTGAGTCTGGTGAAACCACCGCTCAGACAATGCCCCAAATCCCCAGCCATGTACAAACGCTCTGTAGTCATCATGCAAATCCTGATACATAGAGTGGATACTAAACCAGTTCCCTCGAGGCTGTGTGAAGCCGGGAACCTATATCAAATGCAAATCAACATCAGAATCCTTGAATCCTCACCAATAGGAAATAAGGAAGACTAAAGATCTAATTTCATACCTCGTTTGCATGCAGGTATGCTAAAGGATGCCGACTCAAGTCACCAGAAGATCTGGGTTCACCACTTGAATGCCTGGCAATTCCCTACGGGAAACACGTACAGCAAAAGCAGGAACCTCAATCGGTACATCCTCCTCCTCGTCCTTTACATCTGGCACTTCAACTCGGATAGGACGTATCACCGCCTCCACCAAATGACGAGGCTGTTTGATAGATCGGCATTGATGCTCTTCAAAAGCCCTCCGCCGTACACCAGAAGTAGTCCAACGGAAACTACTCGGCTGATCTGAATCCATAATATCTGGACAACAAGTCTCCAAATCACCTCAAAAAGGGTGTGGTAAATTCATACCTAGAGCTTTTTCAAAATGCATTTTATGATTACATGCATGCATGCATTATTTTAACATACATCTATAGTAGAGTTAAAAATGCATGACTACTCAATGCCTATATTTTGGAGAATTTTTGCCATAGCCCCCTTTGTAAATGGGACTATCCACATGCACATAGGCATTACTAGGTGGCCATTCAGTAGCACACCTATACACAATCATATACACCCTACATGCATTATCACATCACAGTTAAAAATCCGTAAGTGTAGTCTAATTACCAGGATTATTTTGCTTTTATACCTTTACTCATTTGTCCTCAGATAGGATAAGAAATTACAGTAAAAGGTGCCAATTTGACTGTTTTAAAAGTTAAATTTTTTCACATCATTATCTTCAACATGGTTTAATACTAACATTTGCTATGTTGAATATTTTTTATCAAGTCATATCAGCATGCATATTCACTACTATGTGTCTAAATGCATTTCATGTGATAAGTCATTTTCCAACGGATAGAAATTGGAAAAAAATACATGCATATGTTATCAAGACAAGAAAAACGCTTATGCGGTGGCGAATATGCGAAAAGTTGCTGAACTCAAAGCAGATCAAGAAGAGCTCTCACATTTCCTTCATAGAACGCAACTTGAAAATGACTTATGAAAGCGACCATTGCCTATACATAGTTGACGGTTGGTAGCAGCTCACCATGCTCTCTATGAGTTTACTGCGGCACTCCTATGTGGGTCCCACACCTCCGGCTCGCTCCAATTAGAGTTGCAAAGGAGGTCTCACAAGCTGAAAATGCCAAATCAGGAATAAAAATGCTACGCGGTTGAGCGGAATAGCCTGGAATCCTGGTTTCGTGCGGGTCAGAATTAAACTCTCGTCATCTCATCAATATTCGCCTAAATGTAGGGTATACTATACCGATGAGCTCAGCTTTCACAAATCATGCTCGGTACCCCATAAATGTTCGATGCCGTCGTTGCAGGGTCACAACCCTAAACCTTCCAGGCGGGGGTTACAACGCAAAACCACGAAATGATAAACCTCCCCGACGGGGGTTACAAATCCGAAGTTATCAACTAAAGTATCCCCGGCGGGGGTCACGATGCACATCTTTCAATCATCCAAGTATCCTCGGCAGGGGTCACAACGCAGTGCTACCATTGATACACACATCAATGAAGGTCAAGCAACCTTGAGGTCATGTCAGCCGATGACAAGTAAACCCATCGAAGCAGCTTATACAAGTATCCCCGGTAGGGGTTACAACGCAATGTGACCTTTGACACACACATCAATGAAGGTCAAGCAACCTTGACAATACACCCAGCAGGAATTTATCTGGTGATACACACATCAATGAAGGTCAGGTAACCCTGATGGCGATAGACTGTTGGTAGTAACTCTGACAGAATGAGGGAATATGTTATACACATCCTCAAACAGATAAATCTTTATCCCCATCGATCTCTTATACACAAGAGGTACCTCTATAGAATATAAGCCAGTGTATAGGATTCAAAACTTTGGTGATAGACCCAACGTTAACATCCTTGAAGACTTGGATCGCATGTCCAAGCCATCGCTGATTGTCATCCCAACAGGATTACCTGACAATCATGCATCATACATTTGCATCATGTTGCTGCATATAGCATCATGTTTACCCCACTTGCATTTCAAGTGTCTAGGATTATTTATCCTATCCATGCCTTGTATTGCATGAATATGATGAAGAGGGGCATCTGTAGACACTCAAAATTTTATGCTGCGCACATTAATATTGCGGGAGGGGCGATTGTCTTCGGAGATAACCACGAAGATGCTCACATCCATTACGGATACTACTTTTGGAAGTTCAACCTCAAAATCAGGGACACACTTCGGAACATCATTTCAACCACAAAAACACACCGGAAGGATCATTTCCAACCTTGGAGATAACCCCGAGTTTCGTCCTTGGCGATAACCCCAAGGAATGTTGTTGCAGTTCTGGCGATAACTCCGGAAATGGTTATTTCAAATACATGTTATCAGCTTCAAGCTCAGACCTCTTGCCGAGGCATTCATACCTCAGATCCGGAGATAACACCGAGCAGACAGGCACACCCACAGACGACCGTGAGGCAGCCAAATAAGCAGTCCAATCTCAGATGTAACCCTGAGCAACGTTTGCTTTCAGCTCAAACAGGCAATAACTCCGGTGAGGAGTCAAATAGCATCTTACCGCCTCAACATTTTCTCTCACAAGATGATATCGAAGCATACCAACAAGTAGTCCAATCTCAGATGTAACCCTAGGCAACGTTTGCTTTCAACTCAAACTGGCGATAACCCCAGTGAAGAGTCAAATGCCATCTTGTCCTTCAACACCTGCGCGTCGTCTCAACACTTCATACATACATACATCCAACGATGTCCCACAAGAATCGAGGAGTTACAATCCCGAGTGACTATTACGAATGACAGTACTTTGGATAAAATTTGAAGCTTGAAGACCATGGGCATAGACCCCTCTTCCTGACTTCGTACAACCTCTAATCCATGTTATTGCGTAACTCTCGACACAGCTGCCGCAGGTACAACCACAGCTGCCACAAGTGTACCTGCGACCATCAGTCTATAAATATAGACCTTGGGGTCAGCCATTTGAGAATAAGAAGGAGAGAGAAAAGGCAAGGAAGCCCTGTCTAATTTACTCTGTACACACTCATTTGAGTGTTTCCTCAGTTTAAACATTTGTTAGCTCACATATAGCTACACTTTTATCTGGCGGGAGCTGAGTGTTTATCCACATAGAGTCATAGAAGTCTACTTTGGCAGCCCACTGTAAGCCTTCTCACATTCTATAAAGCCTTCTTTCAATATAACACACACTGTTATACACATTGAGAGTTGTGTTGTTTGCGTTTGCAGGACTTGATCATGTGGTTTCATTTTTGTCAATATATATATACTTATATATATATATATATATATATATATATATATATATATATATATAGACTAACATTATCGAGTTATGCCTCGATTGAGCCTGAACTTTTATGCGGAGAGTTTATTTGATTATATATATATATATATATATATATATATTTATATATATAATTGTTGTCGGATATATCCGATGAGCTTTGGATTTTATATCCTAGACATTTACTACTTTTATATATATATCTATACTTATATATATAATTGTTGTCAGGGCGTATCCGATGAGCTGGATTTACATCCGGTGAGTTTATCGCTTTTATATATATATATATATATATATATATTTGTTCATATATGTATATATATATATATTTATATTTATGTCAGGCCTGGAGTTCACTTCGTGGCCTTTTACAGCTTTATTTACATTTCGTCCTGCCTGTAGTTTACTTCGTGGTAGTTGATCGCTTTTACAGCTTTATTTACATTTCGTCCCACCTGGAGTTTACTTCATGGTGGTTGATCGTGTCCATATATATATATATATATATATATATATATATATATATATATATATTTACCGCTTTTATATATTTACATTTCTGATCCCCCATGGAGTTGCTTCGTGGTGCTTGATCAAGTCTATTTATATATATTTATAGCTTTTATATATATAACTGCTTACTACTTTCCATACAAATTGTAGTATCATGTAAGCCTAGAAATCATATGATCACAAATTCAGTCTACTAAATCTATATTCGGTTCCCATGATGGACCTTTGTTAGCTTTGAGCAGCTTGTACATTATTTTACAATGTCTCAATTTCCTTAGATGGCTGTCATGTCCATTAGGAGTTCGGCACTGCTGTATATTATTTTCTCGAAGATGCTTCACATCTCAAAAATAAAAGCAAACAAGCCAAACATTTAATAATAAAATGGAAGTATCAAAGGCCTCAATTACTATTGAGCACAGGGTTTGAAAAACCTCTTTTTATAAAACGTCATTGCTATATCTTATTTAAAATTGATTTTTTCTACAAATTCAAACCCTATGTATATAGGTAAGAACGAGGTACATCACTACTTCCAAATAATTGCACATTGATCCACACACACACACATTCATATAACAGTTTCTTTGAAAAGTGGTGGTCACCGTGGCAACACGGATGTCGGGGGGTGCCTAACACCTTCCCTCCGCATAATCAAGCCCCCGGACCCAAATGAATCTCTGTTTCACAGACTCGTTTAGAAGTGTCACATCACTGGGTTAATGTGCAAACCTTTTCGGTTGCGTTGGTGCAACCAGTTAAATACACCAACTGGGGACTCTTAAAGTCAAATCTGTAAAGCCCAAGAAAATCGGATTTTTTTGACAAACAAATTTTTATTTGATTATGTGAATTAAATGAATTTAATTAATTTAATTTGTGAGTAAGCTATGTGAAGGTCGTTCTATGACCTAGAATGTGCTAATGTGGTAAGTAATCTTGCTACGTGCTAGAATTAATTGTTTATAATTTCCAAGATGAAAATAAATGTTTTCCGTGGAATTTTCGTAAAAACATTATTCATCCGTTTCTGTTTGGGGAATTATTTTGAAATTCCGAGAAAACACGTAATGATAGAATATCTAGATAAGATGAAATATCAAATAATATTTTATTTATGGAAAATGAAGTTTTTGCATGCGGACTTAAAACCTAAGGGTTGAGTATATTGATTTCCGAGAAGGAAATGAAACGCGTAGAAAGAATTGCGTTATTGTTAGAGCTTGTGTTATACAAGTATGATGTTATTTAGTATCAATGTATAATACGATGAGTTAATACGAAGTACAATACGATTATAGTACGAGTATTATACGGAGAGAATACGTGAATTATACGTATGGAATACGATTAGTATTATGGAATTAATGTCAATTCATTTGAGTTGGATTATGTTTAGTCCAATCAGTTGTATAGGCAAGCAAAATGAATTAATATGTTAAGCCCATGTCAAGGCCAAATATTAGATTGGTTAAGCCCAATGCAAGAAAACCGAACTGTAGATCGAACCGGTGGGTCACCAAATGGGTAAAACCCATGGGGCAACCCATGGGGATGACCCATGGGCATGGTGGGCCTGCCACTTGGTGTGCAAGGCAAGATAATCAATTGGTCATCAAGTATTTTACTTGGTGACAAAGTGTTGAATAGTAAGGAGGTGGGACATTTGACCAAAAAGCCCTTCCTCTTGTTTTCCTATAAATAGAAAGCCTATGTTGACCATTTGATATTTTCCAAGACTCAACCAATATATTTGAGAGAGAAAAAGAGCTAGACTTAAATCATTCTTCTACCTTGAAGCTTTTTCATTAGAAGTTTATCAAGAACACAAAGATCGTTAAGGTAACATTCCTTAATAGTAGTTCCATCTCTTTTGGTTTGCTTTTATCATGGAGAATCATAAATAGGTGGTGTATGGCTTGTATTGTAGAATAAGAATGACTTACCATAGATTCAATTTCTATAAGTCATGAAATCATAGAAATCATAAGAGTTATTATAGTTTAAAATCATGAAAATATTGATTGTTGAGATTGATTGTTGATAAACAATTGAACTCCATTAGTACGTTAATATGTTCTTGCTTGGTTATGATGTAAATATGAAGTCTGTGGAGTATTCCATGTGATTTGGCTTAGAGAACATTAGTAAAGAAGTTATGGCGAATTCACGGAAATAGACATTAAACGTCGAAAAAGTTAAAATTTTGGATTGGTAGTCGAAAGTTGCCGTGAGACTTGAAAACGTTGATTTTTAATGTCAACACGCGAGATAGGGTATTTAAGAGTTGTGGGTTCAAGAATCGTCGAATTCTGACTTAAAACGAAGAAAACGAGCATTGAACGCTCATTAACGTTTACGAACGCTTAGCAAATATTGATTGTTGAGATTGATTGTTGATAAACAATTGAACTCCATTAATATGCTAATATGTGCATCTTGCTTTGTTAGGATGTAGATATTAAGTCCATGGAGTATTCCACGTGATTTGGCTTAGAGAACATTGGTAAAGAA
Source organism: Panax ginseng (assembly GCA_020205605.1). Classification (NCBI taxonomy): domain Eukaryota; kingdom Viridiplantae; phylum Streptophyta; class Magnoliopsida; order Apiales; family Araliaceae; genus Panax; species Panax ginseng. Next base: position 67,740,604 of record CM035129.1, read on the forward strand.
GTTATGGCGAATTTCACGGAAATAGACGTTAAACGACGAAAAATGTTGAAATTCTGGATTGGTAGTCAAAAGTTGTTGCGAGACTTGAAAACATTGATTTTCAATGTAAACACGTGAGATAGGGTATTTAAGAGTTGTGGGTTTGAGAATCGTCGGATTCCGACTTAAAACGAAGAAAACGAGCATTGAACGCTCATTAACATTTACGATCGCTTAGAAAATGAATTTAATAGTGAATTTTGAGTTAAAGGATTTGAAAGTGTCAAATTCTTATATGAACGCGTAGAGTATGTCATTTATGACGTGTGGGATTTTGAACGGACCAAATCGAACTTATAACGAAGAAGTTATGGCTCCGAGAATCTCACCAAAATTTTTATCCTTGAAAATTATCTGGTACTGAGGTCTGGCGCCACGGCACCAGACAGTGTGTTAAATACTACGCCGAAGCGCCGACACAGTATAATTGGTTACTGGAAAGTGGTGTCGTAGCGCCACTGATAGAAGGAAGTCTCGCGTCAGAGCGCCGAGACCGAAGCATGGGTAATCGGTAATCAGCCGCAGCATGTGAGCCATCTTGAATAGAAGTTCATGCATGGCCAAAAGCGTGGTATTTATTGAATGACTTAGGTTTGAACTGCAATTGTTCAGAGACTTAGAAGGGTAAAGTTTATGCACTTCATAAGTGTACTAAAACTATTCCTATACTACCTATACTAATGTATATGGTATTGAACTTAGGAATTGAATGCATGTTAGTAAGTTATGAATGATGAACACAAAGCGTTATCAATGAACCCTAGTCAGGAAATAATGTTGGTACTTTGCCAATGTAATAGAGTCCGGTTAATAACGTAAGATGGTTAATAAGTTGAGACGAAGGGTAATAAGTCGAGTTGACTTTATTGATGATATTAAGTTAACAAAGACATAGAAGAGAAAGAAGTTGGTAGGAACAATGTGAATAATTGTTTGATAGCTAATTATAGTGTGCTATGTGAATATATAATGTAGATTCTGTAAAGGATGTGGTCAGTCGATTAAGTTACTTGAAGACGCTGAAAGGCAAGTTTTCTTAACACTTGTCTGACTTTCAAGTTAGCCAAGTTTTATGTGATTCAATGAACTGAATTGCACAACTGATTTTAAAGAAAGGGTCGATGCCAGATTTAACTCGGCTAGACTACTCGTAAGATATAGAATGATTGATATTCATATCTTTCTATACAGAAATATTAATGCTATCATATGCCAAGTAATTGGTACGGATGTGAAGTTAAGGTTTGTCTATGAACAAACAAAAGTATTTTTCATCGATTATTCGATGGGCACGCAAGTTTGCCAAATGTTAAACATAAATACGTTTAACGAATGAGTGTTGATAAATATAGAGTATTATAGGCTGATCACCTAGAAGTGCTCGTAAGTAATGCGGATGTACATCCTTAGTGCTGTGATATCCTTTTCAAGTATGAAAATAGAAAGCTACTGTTCATGGTCTATCAACCGGTTCAGAATTCTTAATCTATTCTATACTTTGGGAATTTATGATATGAATTGTTAAAGTATTATTGTTTCATAATACTTCATAACTATTTGTTCAGTTATGTATGAATTGTCATATAATTCACGAATGTGGTATTACTGTTACCCTTTGTTAAAACTTGTTGAGCTTGTTATGCTCACTTCTTGAGTGAATTATATGATTACAGTTGAGGATGAACGTACTATGAATGTTAAGAGATATAATGGCAAAGCTAAGATGGATACTTAGCCATCGTGTAATAGATTAGTATGTTTGTATGTATTATATATTATGAACAACGAACTATGTAATCGGTTTGTAAACCTGGAAAGGATTATACTTTAATTGTAATAAGAAGATAGAAATTACATTCATTTTATGGTATTTCAATGGAATGATTGTATAGTTTTTAGTACCGTGTAGCACCATATGCCGGGTTGGAAGATACCCGAATTTGGGGGCGTCACAGGTTGGTATCAAAGCATTAGGTTATAAAACTTAAGGGGGGAAGAACCTTAAGCTAATAACCTCGTAAGGAATGTAAAGTCCGAAGAAAGAAATTCGAGTTGAATGAATTAATAAAGTATTGAGAAAAATCAGTACTGAAAGATTTAAAAGATGAAAAGTAACCTTAAATAAATTAAATGTTATTTGTGCTTATACTATTGTGTATTATGTACTAATCAACTTATTATGTGCTATTGTAGATGTCGATCGATAGCATGATGTATAGAGACATTCACGTTGTGAGTGATGAGTCAGTGAACCAAGTGGAGGCAGTACCTATGCCAGTGGCGGAGGTACCATTAGTGGTTCTAGAAGACTCGGATATTGAGGAGTACATCTCTGAGGAGCAATACTCCGAGGAGACAATGTGAATACCGTCATATCTAAATATGATGATTGACGTGGAGGATGAGATGGAGGTAACATCGATTAACACGGTGATACCTACTTAGGAGCCAACACCTCCGGATGCAATGAGATCATTGTATCTAGCAGTGTTGGATAGGAATGTGCATCTGCGCACGGTGTTGCAGACACAGAATGAGGAGATAACCGCCCTTTATGAGGCTAAGGAATCTGCAGAGGCAGATTTTGAGTCGGAGCACGATGAGAAAGTGCTGATGATTGATAAGGCACGTGACTACAAGGAAGAGGCAATAGAGCTTTGAAAGAAATTGGTTGAAAAAGACCAGAAGATAGCTAGGATGTCATACATCCACGAATGTACTCATGAGGATTTCAAGCTAAAAATTGCTTGTTATTCCATTGAGTCCGGGCAGACTCGACATACCATAAGTCGAGATATTGTGTCGATACTGGAAAATCAGAAATATGAGAATGTCGTTCGACAGTGTTAGTAGATCATTAGATCGTTTTGTATATAAGTAGTGACGTAAAGCCCTCTTTTGTATAATTAAAGGGTAGTCTTTTTGTAAATACCAATTTTTGTAGAAGGCAATCACGGGATAGTGTGTAATAGCTTTTTGGCTAAGGGAACACGATGTAAATAGTTTTGACTATGAAAGCATATTAATATAATGACATTTTTATTAAATGTGCTTGTTATGGTATGAGGGGTTATTTGAGAATGATAACCAAACAGTTAATTAAATAATAATGAAAATTTATTTATTTACTCAGAATTATGCCGCCAAGAAGGAGACAACGTAACCAAGAGGCCGAGTCTCATAATGAAAATCAGGGGGGTCCTAATAACCCTATGCAAGAGTTCGTTAATTTATTAACGGCTGCATTTAACCAAGTAGGGGAGGATTCACAGAGCTCCGGGGTAGTAAGAACAACTACCTTCAAGGAATTTAAGAGTGTGGGTCCTCCTGAGTTCCGAGGAACGACAGACCCTTTAGAAGCCCAGAATGGGTAAAAGAGATTGAGAAGGCGTTTTTGATTACAAATGTAAGTGAGCCCAAAAGACTTCTTTTGCGACTTACATGATGAAGGGGGAAACCAACTACTGGTGGGAGGCTTACCAGGGTGGGGCTAGAACAGAAGCAGTTACATGGGAACAGTTCAAGAAGGTGTTCTTCGAGAACTACTTCCCTACTAGCATACAAGGTAGGATGGAGATATGACAATTCCCCAGTATGCTGCCAAATTCAATGAATTGGCGAGGTTTGCTCCACATCAGGTGGATATGGAAGAGAGAAAGGCGCGCAAGCTTGAGCATGGCTTAAAACCCTGGCTCTACAGTAGAATATTGGTTTTTTAGAGTGCTTCCTACGGGACCATTCTGGAAAATGCGATAATACCTAAAGGTGGTGGTGAGGCATTGTCTTAGTACCACAAAGAGCGAAAGAACAAGAGTAAGTTTGAAGGAGGTAGTAAGGCTGAAGTTGCCAGCGGAAGCAGCAACTTGCCTAAGAGGAAGAGCTTCAGCCCTGGGAATACTGGGGGTAAAGTAGGGAGATCCTAAGTGGAGGACGGAGGCATGCAAGACATGCGGAAAGACTCAAATGGGAGTCTGTTTAAAGGGGAAATCAATCTGCCATAACCCGTAAGGCGGAGAGGGCATTTGTCACCCAACTGTCCTAACCCTAAGAAGAATCAGGGGTGTTTTGTCTGTGGGTCATTGGACTAAGTGGCAAGAAATTGCCCGAAGAAGGGTTTAGAGGGAAATAAGGGTTCTAGTAGTGGTAAATTAGCCATTATTGGACCAAAACCGTCAGTGGGTAGACCCTCGGCCCGTACGTTTAATATGACTGTCCAAGATGCGGTTGCATCAATGGATGTGGTAGCAGGTATCATTCCGGTCAATGAGATAAATGCTTATGTTCTATTTGACTCGGGTGCTACTTGTTCTTTTATAACATGTGAATTTACTAAGCGATTAGGTTTAATCCCTGAAAAGTTACCAATACCTTTAGATGTTAAGGTAGCCAACGAAGAGATAATCCCCATTAAACATATTCATAAGGATTGTTGCGTAGATATTAGAGGGATTAAGTTATCGGTAGATTTGGTACCAATAAGGTTAAATGAATTCGATGTAATTCTTGGTATGGATTGGTTGGTTAACCATAAGGCGATAATAGATTGTCATAGGAAAATTGTAAACCTTCGGCTTTCTAAGAAAACCAAGGTACTGTTCTTCGATAATAAATCACCGAGACGCTCTTGTTGTCTATCGATGACACAAGCTAGGAAGATATTAAGGAAAGGGTGTGTAGGTTATTTGTGCCATGTTGTGGATACCCAAAGAGTGGGAACATCCTTGGACCAGATACCTATAGTACAAGAGTTCACGGATGTATTTCTGAAGGAGTTATCGGGTATTCCACCGGACAGGGAGGTTGAGTTTGTAATTGATCTGTTACCGGGAACGGCACCAGTTTCAAGGGCACCATATCGGATGGCGCCAGTTGAGATGAAGGAGTTAATGGTTCAATTGCAAGAACTATTAGATAGAAAGTACATTCAACTGAGTGTGTGTCCTTGGGGAGCACTAATGTTGTTTTTAAAGAAAAAGGATGGGTCGTTAAGACTTTGTATCAACTATCGAGAGTTGAACAAGTTAACAATTAAGAATAAATACCCGTTGCCCAGGATCGATGATCTATTTGATCAGTTGAAAGGGGCAAAGTATTTTTCTAAGATAGATTTGCACACGGGGTATCATCAGTTAAAGGTGAGAAAGGAGGATGTACCGAAGATGACGTTCAGAACTCGTTACGGTCATTACGAGTTTTTGGTAATGTCATTTGGGTTGACTAATGCGCCAACCGCATTTATGGATATGATGAACAGAGTATTCAAATAGTATTTGGACAAGTTCATCGTAGTGTTCATTGATGACATTCTAGTCTATTCAAAGACATCAGAAGATCATGACGAACATTTAAGGATAGTGTTGGAAACACTAAGGAAGGAAAAGTTGTATGCAAAATTCACAAAGTGTAAATTTTGGCTCGAGAGAGTGCAGTTTCTAGGACATGTTATTGATAAAGATGGCATTTTCGTGGATCCAGCAAAAGTAGAAGCAGTTAATGAGTGGGAGCAACCGAAAACGCCAACCAAGGTTCAGAGTTTTCTGGGGTTAGCGGGATACTATAGAAGGTTCATTCTGGACTTTTCTAAAATAGCTACTCCGTTGACAAATCTGACAAGAAAGTTGGTGAAGTATGTGTGGACTGAAAAATATGAGAACAATTTTCAGGAGTTGAAGAAGAGATTAAGTGAGGCAGCGGTATTGTCCTTACCAGATGATACAGGGAACTTCGTAGTATACAGCGATGCTTCGCATAAAGGACTGGGTTGCGTGCTCAGGCAGCATGGCAAAGTCATTGCGTATGCGTCACGTCAATTAAAGGAGTATGATAAGGCTTATCCTACTCATGATCTGGAATTGGCAGCTATAGTTTTTGCCTTGAAGATATGAAGGCATTATCTATATGGTGAGAAGTGTGAGATATACATGGACCACAAAAGTCTGAAATATATCTTCACATAGAAGGAGTTGAATATGAGACAGAGAAGGTGGTTAGAGTTAATAAAAGATTATGACTGTAATATTTTATATCATCCGGGGAAAGCAAATGTAGTAGTTGATGCGTTAAGTAGGAAGGGTAAAGAGAAACTGTCAATGTAACTACTCAGAATGAATTGATAACGACGATGGCAAACATGGAGTTTGAAGTTAAGTTACTGGAGGAAGCGGTGGAAATACTATTTTCCATGGAAACCCAACCGACTATAGTGGAACGGGTTAGGGGAGTACAATTGAGCAATGAGGAATGCAAACAGATGAAGAAGAGGATAAAAGATGAAGAAAAGACTAAGTATAACCTCGATAATGATGGATTACTTTATTTTGAAGGAAAAATTTGGGTTTCAAATGATTCTAAATTAAAGGAGGAAATAATGATGGAGGCCCATAGTTCAAGGTACTCAATACATCCCGGTAGTACGAAGATGTATCAAGACCTTCGTCAGAACTTTTGGTGGCCGAACATGAAAAGGGAGATAGCAGAATAAGTTAGTAGGTGCTTAACTTGTCAAAAAGTTAAGGCTGAACACCAACGACCTAGCGGGTTGTTGCAACCGTTAGAAATTCTAGAGTGGAAATGGGAGCACATCACAATGGATTTTGTGGTGGGACTTCCAACAACAAGAAAAGGATATAATGCTATTTGGGTGATAGTGGATCGATTGACGAAATCAGCTCATTTTCTACCAATAGGAGTTAGGTATAACCTTGACCAGTTAGCTAAGTTGTATGTCAAGGAAAGTATTTCCAGACATGGAGTACCTATTTCGATTGTGTCAGATTGTGATTCACGATTCACATCGAACTTTTGGAGGAGTTTGCAAGAGCAAATGGGAATGCAGTTAAGATTGAGTACGGCGTATCATCCTCAGACGGATGGGCAGAGTGAACGGATAATTCAAACGCTTGAAGATATGTTAAGATCTTGCGTTATGGATTTCAAAGGGAGTTGGGACGAGTATCTACCGTTGGTGGAATTCTCATACAACAATAGTTTTGACGCTAGTATAGGCATGCCGCCTTACAAAACGTTGTATGGAAGGAAGTGCCGAACTCCATTGTGTTGGGATGAGGTGGGTGAACATCGGATGTTGGGACCTGAGATGGTATAGCAAACGGCAGACATGGTGAAGATAATACGTTCTCGATTAGTTGCGGCCCAAGATAGGCAGAAGAAGTATGTTGATCCTCACAGAGAAAAGAGAGAATTCGATGTAGGATCTTTTGTCTTTCTGAAAGTATTGCCTTGGAAGGGGAAGATACATTTTGGGAAGAAAGGGAAGTTAAGTCCAAGGTTTGTAGGACCTTTTGAGATATTAAGAAGGGTAGGAGAGGTGGCTTATGAAGTAGCCTTACCTCCAGAAATGGAACGAATTTCATAATGTGTTTCATGTGTCTGTGTTGCGTCCTTATAAAGTGGACTATAAACACGTAATAGAGTATGAATCTATCCAGATAGAGAAATATTTATCATATGAGGAACTTCCGATTCAAATTATTGATAGGAAGGAACAAGTATTAAGAAATAAGGTAATACCTTCAGTGAAGGTGTTATGGAAAAACCACAATGCTGATAAAGCAACGTGGGAACTCGAGAGTAAAATGAAGGAAGATTTTCCTCATTTGTGTATGTAATTATATGCTAGATTCTGGGGACAAAATCCTTATAAGGGGGAGAGAATGTAACACCCGAGAAAAATGGATTTTTATGATAATTAAATTTTTATTTGATTATGTGAATTAAATGAATTTAATTGATTTAATTTGTGAGTAAGCTATGTGAAAGTTGTTCTATGACCTAGAATGTGCTAATGTGGTTAGTAATCTGGTTACGTGCTATAATTAATTGTTTAGAATTTCCAAGACAAAAATAAATGTTTTCCGAGGAATTTTCGTAAAAATACTATTCATCCATTTCTGTTCGGGGAATTATTTTGAAATTCCAAGAAAATGCGTAATGATAGAATATCGAGATAAGATGAAATATCTAATAATATTTCATTTATGGCAAACGAAGTTTTCGTTTGCGGACTTAAAACATAACGTTTGAGTATATTGATTTTTGAGAAGGAAATGAAATGTATAGAAAGAATTGTGTTATTGTTAGAGCTTGTGTTATACAAGTATGATGCTATTTAGTTTCTATGTATAATACGATGAGTTAATATGAAGTACAATTCGATTATAGTACGAGTATTATACGGAGAGAATACGTGACTTATACGTATGTATTATGTTTAGTCCAATCAATTATATAGGCAAGCCCAATGAATTAATGTGTTAAGCCCAAGTTAAGGCCCAATATTAGATTGGTTAAGCCCAATGCAAGAAAATCTATGTTGGCCATTTGATGTTTTTCCAAGACTCAACCAATATATTTGAGAGAGAAAAAGAGCTAGACTTAAATCATTCTTCTACCTTGAAGCTTTTTCATTAGAAGTTTATCAAGAACACAAAGATCGTTAAGGTAACATTACTTAATAGTAGTTCCATGTCTTTTGGTTTTCTTTTATCATGGAAAATCATAAATGGGTGGTGTATAGCATGTATGGTAGAATAAGAATAACTTACCATAGATTCAATCTCTATAAGTCATGAAATCATAGATATCATAAGTTATTATAGTTTAAAATCATGAAAATATTGATTGTTGAGATTGATTGTTGATAAACAATTGAACTCCATTAGTACGTTAATATGTTCTTGCTTGGTTATGATGTAAATATGAAGTCCGTGGAGTATTCCATGTGATTTGGCTTAGAGAACATTAGTAAAGAAGTTATGGCGAATTTCACGGAAATAGACATTAAACGTCAAAAAAGTTGAAATTTTGGATTGGTAGTCGAAAGTTGCCGTGAGACTTGAAAACATTGATTTTTAATGTCAACACGTGAGATAGGGTATTTAAGAGTTGTGGGTTCAAGAATCGTCGGATTTCGACTTAAAACGAAGAAAACGAGCATTGAACGCTCATTAACGTTTACGAACGCTTAGCAAATGAATTCAATAGTGAATTTTGAGTTAAAGGATTCGAAAGTGTCGAATTCTTATATAAACGCGTAGAGTATGTCATTTATGACATGTGGGATTTTGAAAAGACCAAATCGGACTTATAACGAAGAAGTTATGGCTCCGAGAATCTCACTAAAATTTTTATCCTTGAAAATTATATGGTACTGAGGTCTAGCGCCGCGACGCCAGACAGTGTGTTAAATACTGCATCGCAGCGCTGACATAGTTTAATTGGCTACTGGAAAGTGGTGCCGCAGCGCCATTAATAGAAGTAAATCTTGTCTTGTAGCGCCAGAGGACCGAAGCATGGGGCATCGGTAACTAGTAACTAGCCTACCAAATTATTGAATAAAAAGTTCACGCCACGGCGCGGGTGCATGGTATTTATTGAATGACTTAGGTTTGAACTGCAATTGTTTAGAGACTTAGAAGAGTAAAGTTTATGCACTTCATAAGTGTACTAAAACTATTCCTATACTACCTATACTAATGTATATGGTATTGAACTTAGGAATTGAATGCATGTTAGTAAGTTATGAATGATGAACACAAAGCGTTATCAATGAACCCTAGTCAGGAAATAACGTTGGTACTTTGCCAATGATAATAGAGTCCGATTAATAACGTAAGATGGTTAATAAGCCGAGACGAAGGGTAATAAGTCGAGTTGACTTTATTGATGATATTAAGTTAACAAAGACATAGAAGAGAAAGAAGTTGGTAGGAACAATGTGAATAATTGTTTGATAGCTAATTACAGTGTGTTATGTGAATATATCACGTAGATTCTGTAAAGGATGTGGTCAGTTGATTAAGTTACTTGAAGACGCTGAAAGGCAAGTTTTCTTAACACTTGTCTGACTTTTTTTATTTGATTCATTGAACTGAATTGCACCACTGGTTTTAAAGAAAGGGTCGATGCCAGATTTAACTCGGCTAGACTACTCGTAAGATATAGATTGATTGATATTCATATCTTTCTATATAGAAATGTTAATGCTATCCTATGCCAAGTAATTGGTACGGATGTGAAGGTAAGGTTTGTCTATGAACAAACAAAAGTATTTTTCATCGATTATTCGATGGGCATGCGAGTTTGCCAAATGTTAAACGTAAATACGTTTAACGAATTAGTGTTGATCAACATAGAGTACTATAGGCTGATCACCTGGAAGTGCTCATAAGTAATGTGGATGTACAGCCTTAGTGCTGTGATATCCTTTTCAAGTATGAAAACAGAAAGCTACTGTTCATGGTCTATCGACTGGTTCAGAATTCCTAATCTTTTCTATACTTTGGGAATTTATGATATGAATTATTAAAGTATTATTGTTTCATAATACTTCATAACTATTTGTTCAGTTATGTATGAATTGTCATATAATTCACGAAGGTGGTATTACTGTTATCCTTTGTTAAAACTTACTAAGCTTGTTATGCTCACTTCATGCGTGAATTATATGATTGCAGTTAAGGATGAACGTACTGAGAATGCTAAGAGAGATAAGGGAAAAGCTAAGATGGATACTTAGCCATCATGTAATAGATTAGTATATTTGTATGTATTATACATTATGAACAACAAACTATGTAATCGGTTTGTGAACCTGGGAAGGATTATACTTTGATTGTAATAAGAAGATAGAAATTATATTCATTTTATGGTATTTCAATGGAATGATTGTATAGTTATGAGTACCGTGTAGCACCATATGTCGGGTTGGAAGATACCCGAATTTGGGGGCGTCATAAAATCGTCGACATTATACATGTCGGATCTTTTTCACTTGTTTTTTCAAACAAATCTCACATTAACATGAGAACACCAAAGAACAATCGAGGCATAACTCGATAATGTTAGTCCATATATATAAATATATATATATAAGTCTATATATACAGACAAAAATAAAAACCACGGACCGAAGTCTGGGAATACACACACAACACGACTCTCAATGTGAAGAAGAGTGTGTGTAAAGATGAAGAGAAAGGCTTTAAAGTGTGTAAGAAGGCTTATAGTGGACTTCCAAAGAAGACTTCTATAGCTTTAAGTGGATGAACACTCGGCTCCCGCCTGTAAAAATATAGCTATATGTGAGCTCACAAGTGTTTAAAATGAGAAAACACTCAATAAAGGGTGTTTACAGAGCAAATTGGACAGGGCTTACTAACCTTTTTTCTCTTCAATATGGCCACCCCAAGCCCTCTATTTATAGAGGGGGGAGCCGCAGGTGTACCTGCAGTAGCCGTAGATGCCCCTGCGGCTGCCTGGGGTGCCCCGGGCTCTGCGCGTCCTGCCATCTCGAAGTACGTGCACACGTGCAACGTGATGTCCGCTCGAACATGCAAAACTTCAATTCGAGAATCCGATTGAGGTGTATAAGACCTGTTTCAGACTGCCATTATTGAGAGCTATGCAATGACATGGGATTAGAGGTTGTACAAAGTTAGGAAGATGTAACCATGTACTATGTCTTCAAGCTTCAAATTCTATCCAATGTTCTTTCTTGTGTAATAGTCACTCGGGATTGCAACTCCTTGGTTCTTGTGGGACATTGTTGTGTAGAATGTATGTTGACTATTTTTTTTTAGACGGTTCCATGTGGGGTTGAGCTGGAAATTTGACAATTTTGCCCTTCACCGGGGTTATCTCCAGTTTTGACTGATAAAGCAGACGTTGCTCAGGGTTATCTCTGAGATTGGGCTGCTGCAAGTGCTGAATGCCCTCAGGATTGTCTCTAAGGTGTGCCTTCCCTCCCAGGGTTATCTCCGGGTTTGGGAATTGAGTGCCTCGGTGTGAGTCCTGAGGTTGAAGCTGACTGCATGGATTGAAACTAGCATCTCCGGGGTTATCTCCGGAACTGCAACTGCACTTCTTGGGGTTATCTCCAAGGTTAACATTGTCTTTCCCGGTGTTGTTTTCGGGACTGAGACTGAACATCTCAAGGTAATCTCCAAGATGAATCGGCCTTCTCCGGTGGAATTTCTAGTATTTGTACTGCTATCCTCGGGGTTATCTCCAAGGTGGGAAATGATACTCCCGATGTGTTTTTTGGGGTTAAAACTGAACTTCTGGTGGTATTTCTGGGATTAAGCTGACCTGTCTTCCAGGGTTATCTCTGAAAGAATATTCCGCGCTTCCTGCAATGTTAGTAACAAGTAGGCAAAAAATTTTGAGTGTCTACAGTTGACCCTCTTTATCATATTCTTGCAATGCAATGGCATGGATAGGATAATGAATACTATACACTTGAAATAAGACAAGATGATTATGATGCAATGCATGATGCAAATGTATGTGGTTTGTTGGATTGTTCTCCAACACGATGGGATGATTGTCGGCTCCCTATTGCTTCTACTTAGGGAGCATTAAATAAGCAGCCTGATAAACTGCCAAGGACGTGTGATCCACAGCTACCAGGAATCTCTAGGATTATTGACATTTGGGTTATCACCAAAGTCATGAATCCTTGATACAGACTTCATCCTGAAGATGCATCTCTTATGTACAAGAGATTCTGTGGGGATAGAGTTTTGTCTATTGAGGATGTGTATAACATATTCCATCATTGGTCCTCCCCGATGAGGATGTCCTTCCTTGGTTTGTACCGCCAGGTCTTTCTGCTGCTCTATTAGAGTTACTGCCAACAGTTAGTGTTATCAGGGTTGCCTGACCTTCATTGACATGTGTATCATTGAATGAGATCCCTGCAGAGGATAATTTCAAGGCTACTTGGCCTTCATTGATGCGTGCATCAACGGATGAAAATGCGTGACACCCCCACCGGGGAAAAGGTTTTAGGGCTACGACCCTGAACTGATGGTATCGGACCTTCGTGAGTTATTGTCGAATGTAGTTTGCAACAACTGAGATCATCGGTATAGTGTACCCAGTTTGGGTGAAGACTAATGAGTGATATGTAAAGCCACAACTTGACCTATGAAAACCAGGATTTCAGGCTATTTTGCTCAATCGTGTAGCATTTGTATTCCTAATATGGCCTTTTTAGCTTGTAAGAACTCCTTTGCAACTCAAACTGGACCAAGCCAGAGGGGTGGGACCCATATAGGGCTGCCATAGGTAAACTACAGGCATGGCTAACGGACTGCGCCACCAATCACATCGCCTTAAATGGGATGATTGCTTTCCCAAGTCATTTTCAAGCTACGTCGCGAAGGAAATCTGAGAGCTCTTCTTAAGATCTACTCAGTTCGGATGACTTTCTACAAATTCTGTCACCTTACAAGTGTTCTACACTGTCCTGGTAATGTATGCATGTCTTCTTTTCCAATTTTCATCCGTTGGAAAATGACTTATCACATGAAATGCATCTAAACACATAGTAGTGATTATACATGCTAAAATAACTTGATAAAAAATATTCAACATAGTAAATGTTAGTATTAAACCATGCTGAATATAATGATGTGAAAAAAAATGACTTTTGAAACAGTTAAATTGACACCTTTTTCTTCTATTTCTTATCCTATTTGAGCACAAATGAACAAAGGTGAAAAAGAAAAATAATCATAGTAATTATGTTACCCTTATGGATTTTTACTTTGATATACTGATGCATGTAGGATGTTTATGACTGTGGGTAGATGTGCTACTAAATGGCCACCTAGTCATGCCTATGCGCATGTGGATAGTCCTATTTACAAAGCGGACTATGGAAATTTTTTTCCAAAATGTAGGCATTGGGTAGTAATGAATTTTTAACTCTAGCTACTATAGATGTATGTTAAAATAATACATGCATGCATGTAGTCATAAAATTGTATTTTGAAAAGCTCCAGATAAGAATTTACCACACCCTTTCTGAGGTGATTTGGAGATTTGTTGTCCAGATATATGGATTCGGATTAGCTGAGTAGTTCTCGTAGGACCACTTCTGGTGTTCGAAGGAGGGCTTCTGATGTGCCTTGACCCCGTTCCATTAGACAGCCTCGTCGTTTAGCGGAGGCGGTGATACGTCTTATTCGGGATGACGTACCAGATGTAGAGGATGAGTAAGAGGATGTACCGGTTGAGGCTCCCGCTCCTGTTGTACATGTTCCCCGTATGGACCTCCCGAGTATTCAGGTGGTGAACCCAGAGCTTCTGGGTGATTTGAGTCATCACCCATTAGTTTACTTGCATGCAAACGAGGTACAAAGCTAGATTTTAATCTTCCATTTTTCCTATTTGATGAGGAATAATGGATTCTGATGTTGATCTACTTTGTGATGTAGGTTCCCGGATTTACACAGCCTGGAGGGAACTGGTTCAGCATTTACTCCATGTACCAGGCTCTGCATCCTGACTATAGAGCGATCGTGCATGACTTGGGATTTGGGGCATTATTTTCCATCCTTCCCCCCCCCCCCATTGTCCATAGGTTTACCTCAGGGCATTGTCTGAGTGCTGGTTTCACCAGACTCAATCACTCCATTTATTGGACTGTGGGGTGATGATAACGTCGATAGATTGGTGATTTCTCACAGGTATGGAGTTTGGAGGGGCAACAGTGCCTTGTACGGCGGATATTACCCCGACTGCCTTTAGATCCTTGCTAGGAGTTCTGGCGGAGGTACTCAAGGGCAGGACTGTTCGTACAGGTCCTTTGAGCATAGATGCTATGAGTGGGTTATTGAGTGAGCCCATACCCGCTGATGTAAGAGTCAGGGATTGCATTCTTCGGCGATTGTTCCTTGTGATCATTTGGGGCTGCTTCATCACTGATAACTCTTCTACAATGTCATTCACTCTGATCAGAGCCACATGACACGTGGACCATATTGGAGAGTATGATTGGGGTTCCTACACCTTTGCCTATTTCCTTAGGGGAATGTGCATGAGTTCACAGGGCTTGATAGAGGCTTGGCTAGGATTTTACCCATTTCTGCTGGTGAGTATTTCTCTTGTAATTTCCCATGTACAAGTTAAGAGTGTTGACTGACAGCAGATGTTTACCTTTGTGTTAGCAGTTCTGGGCCTGTGAGAGGCTTCCATGCTTACGTCCGATGGGTGTGTTAGGATTAGATACCTACCCACGAGGATGGCGATGGCATCATTCCATACTGGCGGAGGTCCCTGTAGCTGAGGGTTTCACTCATTGTTGCTTACAGCTAGAGTTATTGGCAGCTGATGTCATCACATAGATTCCCTATTCAGGGGAGCATTTGAGCATTGGATTTGAGGATGGGTACCCGACTGGTGTCGAGTACATGATTTCCATCCGTAGGATTACTCTCTTCACAGATGGAGGATGGGAACTCTATTTAGGAGAGCGTGCTATCAGGAGCACCACAGGAGAGATTCTTATACCGATCTTGCCTCTTGCCTCTTGTCAGGCGTTATTGGCCTGTTTCGTAGTCACCCATAATTGATATCCAATTGTTGGGTGTTGACGGTTTTACATTATCAGAGGGTCCCTACACTCAGGAGATATTCCATCATTGGTGGTTCCCTCGTACCATTGGAGCCTAGACCCGCACAACTCAGTTCATGGGGGATATGGTTCCTGGATCCATGATGGTGACGGATTCACTAGCCTTTATCCGAGATCCGACTCATTTGACACAGATTGATAGTTTGACCTGGCAGTTGGACCGGGCACATTTCTTTATCCGGCACTTGGGCGGAGATCCTTCAGAGGCAGATACTTTTGATCCTTCCAGCTCTGGCGCTAGTCCTTCAGGCGACCCATATGGCTTTGCTGGTGCAGATCCTCCCTTATATAGGCCTGACATCCTTGTGGATAGAGATCCAGTGACTTAGGAGGAGTTACATCAGGTGGATAGGATTGATGATGTAGACATTGACACCATTTTCTTCTTCTGATGTATATTCTCGTTATCTCTTTTGATAGGCCTCTGTTAGACACTAGGTGGCTTTCCCCCATTCTCGTTGTATCTTTTGATAGGCCTCTATTAGATGTAGGGCGTCTGTGCCCCATTTCTCTGTATTTCTAGCTATAAGAGATGTATTATATGATGATATACTTCGGATTGTATGTACAATTTTCCATTCCCTATATCATATTGCCATCTATTCTTTATCATACATGTATTATGTTATGCATATATATGTATGTCCAGAGATATTCAGCATTGACCCCTAGATGGTCTTATGATAAGGCCCACATGGATGTCTTCTTCGACAGTTAGCCACATTGATCATACCCCACCAGTATTGGTTGCATCCCGTCTGAGATCGTGGTATGATAGTATGTCACCTTCAGACAGAGTGACTGTAGATCAGTTATTACAGCATAGTATGACTCTCCTAATGTTTCAGGTTCCCGCAAGCTTCATAGATGGTATGTTGGAGCATTGGATACCGGAGAGATAGGTGTTCCGGTTTGGCATCCACGAGTTGACTCCTACTTTGGAGGAGTATGCATGATTGATGATGCTGCCATTGGATAGACCTTGCGCACGGATGGCCATCAGCGACATGAGCTGACAGTTTATGACTCTCACTGGGCTGAGGCGTAGAGTTGTGCAGGATGAAATTGCATCCGGTCACGTTGTATCCCAGCATTTTCTGATGGACAGATTTGGCTCTGAGGATAGTTATACACGACACTTCGGGGATTTCACCATGCCAGAGGATCATTGGCACTCAGCTAAAACAGATGTCTTGCTACTGTGCGTATGGTCATATGTATACATGCCACGGTACATGGATGAGCTAGATATTTGAGTCATCATAGCAGTGAGAGCTCTGAGGGAGGGTCATACCATTGTACCGATGATCATAGCAGAGACACTGAGGTCAAGTACATATTGTAGCACTTACCCTGCAGGGGTATTCACAGGCAGTTCGATCATGTTGTACATGTGGTTTATGTCACACTTGAGACCGATTGACACTTTCTGATGGCACATGTATTGTTTCACCCATTAGATAGTTATGTCATACTCCTTTCAGCTTGCGGAGTGTATAGATCCTGCATCTTGGTCCATTTTCCTGGTAGGGCTCTGAGATCCGTTTGATATATTATCGTGTACAGGGCTCAGCTCACCCTACAGCTTCATCACTCATGCTCCGTGCATGGATTATCTCCCTCTAGCTGGTTTGAGGGGCATGACTACTTATCACCCACTGGCCATGATGTGTCAGTTTGACCAGTTCCAAGACTTCCATCCTTTTGAGGGGGCATTGAGTTAGCGTTTAGCTTCTCGCCACTTATCATCAGAGGATAGATCCAGGTTGTACGCCTGTTGGGATCAGCGCGAGCTAGTTGAATTTTTTGTTAGCCATCTGAGTTATTCTGCAGAGTATTCCGCATGGATGGAGACAGAGACATCATTAACTATGGCAGTATCCACAGTGCAGGGGATTGATTCTGATGATGGGGAGCCTATGGAGGAGACTTTTATTCCCACTGAGGAGGGTTTAACTCTTTGGGTTGCCGCGAGATGGATTCTCCCATGAGGAGTGTTCTTGTGATTCGATATTTAACACGATTTTTAGGCGAGTCTTCATCTGATAACCTTTGAGAGAGATCAGGCTAGGGCCTTGATGTTGACATCTCTTGATGGGAGAGAAGTCACTCTATTAGAGAGAGACGAGGCCAGATAAGCCCGAGATGCATTGATTATAGAGCGGGATGCTGCCCTATCTGCCCGGGATGTGGTCGTTACAGATAGTACTTGAGTGAGATCCCTTACGATAGGCATCCTTGCCGATATGAGTGCATACATTGATGAGCATCATGTCACCATGCAGTTAGCCTCAGATCTGCTAGCTTGTGTAGAAACCATTGGGCAGGAGCTTGCAGTGTTACCTCCTTCTTCAAAGAGAGGTGCTATGTTAGATCTGATAGTCCACATATATACAGATTCGTAGATAGACTTATATTTTCCTTCACAGACTAGCTTAGCCATTTTGTCATGTACAACACAAATGTATATATCAAATAACATTATATATGGCAGGGAAATATATTTTGATTCACTTTCCTTTTAGTTGTGCCTTAATACTTGTTTGATAGTTGCATGTTTCTTCAGGGATTGTGATTTTGATGCATTCTGAACTCATCCTTGATGTGTGGACATTGAGACGTCGTATGATCTTTCAGAATAGATCATTGATCTGTGTCTTGGGACTGGTTTCTATATGTAGATATGTAAAGGAGTGTGACTTTTCCTCTTTGAGATTGACCGTACCACAGATGGTCTCCAGTTCTCCTATTTAAGAGGAGCCCAGTTAGTTCCATCTCTAATGGATTGGTGTTGCTCTTTAAGGAATCAACTGCAGCTTAGATGGTCGCCAATTCTCCCATTTATGGGGAGGCAAGGTAATCCCATCCCTTTGGTCTGAAGCTGATGAAATGTGGTGGATTGAAGTTTGATCCCAGTACCAAATGTCAAGTCTTTGTGTTTTGGTAGGGGGTTAGACCAAATCATAAATGGCTACCTACGTACTCCTATTGAAGAGGAAATCAGGTCTACGTATTTTGAACCTGGTGTAAGAGGTTCAACGCTAAATGTAAAAGGGTGTAGGAATGTTTTTGTTGTTTTTATTTTTGTAGAGAAAGTGCAGAAATGTTTTTGTTGTTTTTATTTTTGTAGAGAGAGGGCATAAATGTTTTTTTATTGCAACTGGGCCATATAGAATATGGTTGCCAACGTACTCCCGGGTATCAGGGAGATCAGGTCAACGTAGTTCGCCCATCAGGACGATTTGCAGCCAAAGAAAAGTTTAAATCCCATATGCAGGCTAAACTGTGGGGGAAAGAAAGTTTGATCCCATGTTTGGGACAAACTGTAGGTGTGAAAAAGTTTTATCCTAAGTTCAGGACAGACTGCAAGTGTGAAAAAGTTTGATCCTATGTTCAGGATAAACTGCAGGTGTGAAAGGTTCAATCCTTTGTGGGATAACCAAAATTATATGAAAGGTTTGAAATGAAGTGAAACCAGGCTGCTGGCTTGAAGAGTATGTTTCCCCTGAGGGGCAGAAGAGTATGAAGAAGATTTTGTATATATGAATGGGTTAGAAAACCTGAATGATTGGTGATCTGATGATCCAAAACCAGGATGTTTGCGTGATGGTAACCTCAGACATAGTACCGTTTAATGGTGTCCGAGTTGATGAGTTGTGGAAATTCATCGCCGTCTATTTCCTGTAATCTTAGAGCTCCTCCTGTCAATACCTCCTTGACAACAAACGGGCCTTCCCAGCTTGGAGCGAATTTTCCCTTAGATTGATCTTGGTTTTCAATGATCTTCTTCAAAACCAAGTCATATTATTTAAACTACCATAGTCGGACTTTTCTGTTGTAGGATCTGAGGATCCTTTGTTGATATAACTGACCATGGAAGATAGTTGTGATTCGCCTTTCGTCTATTTGAGACAATTGGTGATATATGTCTTATAACCATTGGTCTTCATCCAGCTGAATGTCCATCAACACTTTGAGGGATTCCATTTCCACCTCTATGGGGAGCACTATTTCCATCCCATAGGCTAATGAGTAAGGGGTTGCCCCAGTGGAAGTATGCATTGAAGTTCTGTAGGCTAATAAAGTCAGAGGCAAGAGGTCAGGCCATCCTTTGTGATTGGCGGACATCTTCTGCATGATCTTCTTGATGTTTTTATTAGCCGCTTAAACATCACCATTCATATTTAGACGGTAGATGACAGAATTAAGGTGTTTGATGTTGAATTTACTGCATAACTCCTCCATCATTTTGTTGTTGAGGTTCTAAGCATTGTCTGAAACAATTACCTCTTGTTGTCCATATTGACATATGACATTGTTTCTAATGAAATCAATGATGACTTCTTTGGTAACCTTGTGGAAGGAGGCTGCTTCTACCCACTTGGTGAAGTAGTCGATCATGGTGAAGATAAATCGATGTCCATTACTGGCTTTGGGCTCGATGGGTCCGATCACGTCCATTCCCCACATTGAGAAGGGCTAGGGCGAACTCATATTGCGGAGTTCCCTTGGAGGGGCATGAATAACATTTCCATGCATTTGGCATTGATAGCACCTCTTGACGTGATCATCATATTAAGCTTTGAGAGTAAGCCAGTAATGCCCTGTTCTGAGGATTTTCTTAACAAGTAGGGGTCTGCTCATGTGTGGACCACATACTCCACCATGGATTTCATCCATGAACCTCTGCGCTTGGTCTTTGTCCAGACATCTAAGGAGTCCTAATCCTACATCTCTTTTGTAGAGTGCATCTCCGCTCAGGTAGAATATCATAGCCATTCGATGGATCCGCCTTTTTTCAGTCAGGCTCACCTCAGCGGGTGTAGATCCATGTCGTAGATACTCCTTGATATGCTGATACCAAGTGTGTTAGATGGGAGGTAGCTCATCCGATACTTCTTCAACATAATTCCTATAGGCTGGAGCCTTTTGTAGGGCAGATGGGAAGCTTGGCTTGTTTTCCTTGTCATGTATGTTGATCAATGAGGCCAAAGTTGCTAGCACATCCGTAAATCATTCCTACTCCGAGGAATGTGGAGGAAGCTTACTTCTTCGAACTCCAAGCCCATCTATAAAACTTTCCAATAGTAAGGTAGTAAATGTAGCTCTTTGGTTTGATAGATTCCCGTGGTTTGTTTGATTACCAACTCCGAATCCCCAAAGACAGTTAATCATCTGATGTCCATTGAGTGAGCAAGTTTTAGCCCCATAATACAACCTTAATACTCGATTGTGTTATTGGTGCTGACAAACTGTAATTTGACAGCGACGGGATACTGCTCCCCCATACCAAATACTAGAACTGCTCCAGCTCTAGAACCTTCCATGTTAACAGCTCTATCAAAATACATTTTCCACGTATGGCATGCATCGTACTGATGGTGTTGCTAAATTTCCATGACCCCTTCATCGGGGAAGTATGTTTTTAAGGGTTTGTAATCCCCTGTAGGTGCAGCGGCTAGTTGATTCGCAATTCTTTGTCCTTTAATGGACTTCTGCTTCACGTATACGATGTCGAGTTGTTGCAGAATCAACTTCCATCTGGATAGCCGATAATTTAGTATGGGCTTAATGAATACGTATTTGAGAGGATCCACGCGGGATATAAGATGGGTTGTGTGACCATGGACGTAATTATGTAACCTCATGAAAGCCCATGCTAAAGCAAAATAAGTCTTCTCTATCAGAGTGTACTTCTATTCACTGCTGCTGAATCTTTTGCTTAGGTAATAGATAGCTCGCTCTTGGCCTCTATCGTCTTTCTGTCCCAGCATGTAACCAATTGCATTGTCATTAATGGACAGGTACATGAACATGGGAACATCATCCCTGCGAGGTACCAAAATGGGAGTGTTAACCAACTGCTCTTTGATTATAAGGAAGGCTTTCTAACACTCATCATTCCATTTCATGGAGGAGTTCTTCCTTAATAGCTTAAAGATGGGCTCACAGATTGCTGTGAGTTGAGAACTAAACCTGCTAATGAAGTTGGTTCTTCCCAAAAATCCTTGTATTTCCTTCTCTGTCTGAGGAACGGGCATTTCCTTGATGGCCTGGATTTTGGTAGGATCCAACTCAATCCCTTTGTGGCTGACTAGGAAACCTAGCAACTTGCTTGATTTAACACCAAAGGCGCACTTAGCTGGATTCAACTTCAAGTTATACTTACTCAACCTGTTGAAAAGCTTCCTGAGATGGTCTAAGTAGTCTTCTTCCTTTGGGTTTTGACAATGATGTCATCCACGTAGATCTCTATCTCTTTGTGCATTAGGTCATGGAAAAGAGCCATCATAGCTCACTAATAGGTTGCTCCGGCATTGATGAGGCCAAATGACAACCGTATATAACAAAAGGTTCCCCAAGGCGTGATGAAAGCAGTTTTCTCGTAATCCTCCTCAGCAACCATAATCTAATGATACCCCGTAAAGCAATCAATAAAGGAGTACATGCCGTATTGAGCAGTATTGTCAATGAGAATGTGGATAAACGGCACGGGAAAGCTATCCTCAAGGCAAGCTTTGTTCAGATAACGGTAATCCACGCAAACTCGCACCTTTCCTGCTGGTTTAGGCACGGGGACTATGTTTGATAACCATTCTGGGTATATAGACACCATTATGATGCCCGCTTGAAATAGTTTCACAATTTCTTCTTTAACCATTAAACTCCACTTAAGTTTCAATCGCCTGAGTATAAGACCCCAAATTTTGTGAATAAAGATTTAATTTTCTCGAAATATATATTTTTTAATATTATGGTGTGGATTTGAGATAATGTTATAGTTGTGGGTAATATTTATAAATTTTGCAAAGTATGCAAGTTGTTATATTATATTCTATTGTTCAGGGAATATTCATTTTAACAGCGAATATTAGTACGACGAAACAATCATTGGTGGACCCCACAACGGAATTATTGTCAGAATGAGAAAATGACAGAAAAATCTTTTTATGAAAATAACAATAGATGTTTTACCGTTAACTATTGAAAAACAATGTGATAAAAGTACAGTAATACGCGTGGTTGCATAGTAGCACACGGTATTGATTATTGATGCTTACGTGAGAAGTCACTCAGTTTTGTTCAAGTATTGCTACAGTAATTGTTGCATAGTATCTCGCGTTATTTGATCAAATTATTGTTACAATATTTTATATTATTAAATCAATAATTGAGATGACAAGTTATTCATATTATTATTTGTATAATTAACAATGTCTAGAAAGTTCTGTCGAGAAAACGGGTTTGGTCACCTAATTGCGCGCCAATAGGGAGACATCCTTATTGGAAAGCCCTCTCTTTCTTGGGAACGATCTGGTTGTTAATATTGCTAGTTATAATAATGATGAATAAAGGTTATTAAAAATATTGAGGGGATTTTTATGAAGTATTTGTTGTAAAATTTGTTTATTATATGGACCCCCATTTACCAATTTTTTAAAATAATCGGTAGAAATTTATTCAATATATTTTTATATAATAAAGGTAGGGCTACATGTGGGGGACACATTTGGGGCCCACTGGAAGAAAAATGAAGTGAGGGGAGGGAAATGAAATGGGATGGTTCACGGGAAGGGAATGGTGTGTGTGTATATATATATATATATATATATATATATATATATATATATATATAACGTGGGAATCAAAAGTCAAGGGTGGGGGAATTTTTGAAATCACGGGAGCTTTTTGTTGATATAGGTTTTGTTGTAATATAATATATATTATATTATAAGTTTTGTTTTATTTTATTATAAATAGAATATATTATATTTTATTTAAAGTTTTTCGTTTTATTAGAATATTTTATTACATAGTGTTGCATAGTAAATCAAAATTTTCAAACGTTTCAGCCGAACGAATTTGCCTGTGAATTCGTTATGTGCGTCCGTGATTAAAATTTTCAAATAATATCCTTTCTATTCTCCTATAAATAGGATGCTTAGTTCAAATTGAAAATCACATGTCAAAGCCGGGTAGTTCAAGGGAGAGCGGTTGTCATAACTTCCCAACAGGTGAGGAACCTAAACGAGGTTATCACGGGTAAGCTAATCATAAACTCTAGCGAAGTCTATACCTTATTTGATACCGGTTATACCCATTCTTTTATTTCTCCTATTGGCACTCAACGTTTAAATTTGACTCCGGAGAAATTAGACTTTAACTTATCTGTTGAAACTCCATTGGGAGAAACCTTCATTACATCCACTATTTATAAGTCTTGTTTGGTTCAAATCGGTACCCTCACATTACCTGTCGATCTTATTTCATTTAAAATACTTGCATTTAACGTAATTCTAGGGATTGATTGGTTAACTACTCATTATGCAAAAATTAATTATTTTCGTAAGGTTGTTAGCTTTCATATTGCTAACCAACCTATTATGAGAATTCAAGCAACCAAACCATTAAAATCAATCACTGTCATCTCAAGCCAAAAAGCTATTCGTTTATTGATAACCGGATGTCAAGCTTTCATAGCTCATGTCACGGATTTAAACAAAAATACATTAGTTTTGAATGATATTCCTATTGTTAATAAATTTCCTGACGTATTCCCTGAAGAACTTCCTGGCCTACCCCAGAGCGTGAAATCAAATTTTGTATTGACCTTGAACCCGGTACAAAACCCTGAAATATTTATTCTCCCAAAACGAACGTAACATGAGCCAAAGATGTTGGCTCGAGCTGTTGAAGATTATGACTATATCATTCAATATCATCGTAGAAGAGCGAACGTGGTAGCTGGCGCATTGAGTAGAAGATCGTATGCAGTTACGAGTGTGACATTGTTAACACAAAAACCAAATTTATATGACTTACTCTAGATACCCACGTGATGATGTTAAATATACGAGTTGAATCTACTTTAATCAATAAATTTAACGATGCTCAAGCTAGAGACTCAGAGCTGATGAATGTGAAGAAGAAGGTTCAAGAAGGCGTTATTCTAGAAGCAAGAATTAACGAAGAGATGAAATCTAAACCATTGATTTAATTGTCCCATTTGAAATCCCCAAATCGAGTAGGAAATGTGGCCTATAGACTCACTTTACCGCCAAGTATGCCGTGTGTTTATAACGTTTTCCACGCATCAATGTTACGTAGATATGTGGACGACTCAAACCACATTATTAAATTAGAACTAGACGAGATAGCAGAAGATTTAACGTATGAGGAGATACATGTTAAAATCTTGGATAAGAAGAAGCATATATTACGCTCAAAGGTTATACCTCAAGAGTTAAAATCTAAACAAGGTATCCTCACCTCTTCGGCATACTAGGTACGTACATAAATTTTGAGGGCGGAATTTTATAAGGAGGGGAGATTATAAGACCCCAAATTTTGTGAATAAATATTTAATTTTCTCGAAATATTTTTTTAATATTATGGTGTGGATTTGAGATAATGTTATAGTTGTGGGTAATATTTATAAATTTTTCAAAGTATGCAAGTTGTTATATTATATTCAATTGGTCGGGGAATATTTGTTTTAACAGCAAATATTCGTACGAATGCACAATCATTGGTGGACCCCACAACGGAATTATTGTCAAAATGAGAAAACGACAGAAATATCTTTTTTAAAAATAACGGCAGAAGTTTTACCGTTAACTGTTGAAATACCATGTGATAAAAGTACAGTAATACGTGTGGTTGCATAGTAGCACGCGGTATTGATTATTGATGCGTACGTGAGAAGTCACTCAATTTTGTTCAATTATTGCTACAATAATTGTTGCATAGTATCTCACGTTATTTGATTCAATTATTGTTACAATATTTTATATTATTAAATCAATAATTGAGATGACAAGTTATTCATATTATTATTTGCATAAATAACAATGTCTAGAAAGTTTTGTCGAGGAAAGGAGTTTGGTCACCTAATTGTGTACCAATAGGGAGAAATCCTTATCGAAAAGCCCCCTCTTTCCTGGGAACGATCTTGTTGTTAATATTGCTAGTTATAATAATGATGAATAAAGGTTATTAAAAATATTGAGAAGATTTTTATGAAGTATTTGTTGTAAATTTTATTTATTATATGGATCCCCATTTACCCATTTTTTAAAATAATTGGTAGAAAGTTATTTAGTATATTTTTATATAATAAAGGTGGAGCCACATGTGGGGGCCACATGTGGGGCCCACTAGAATAAAAATAAAGTGGGGGAGGGAAATGAAATGGGATGGTTCACGGGAATGGAATGGTGTGTGTGTATATATATATATATATATATATATATATATATATATATATATATATATATAAGCGTGGGAATCAAAAGTCAGGGGTGGGGGAATTTTTGAAATCATGGGAGCTTGTTGTTGTTATAAGTTTTGTTGTAATATAATATATATTATATTATAAGTTTTGTTTTATTTGATTATAAATAAAATATATTTTATTTTATTAAAAGTTTTTCGTTTTATTAGAATATTTTATTGCATAGTGCTGCATAGTAAATCAAAATTTTCAAACGTTTCAGCCGAATGAATTTACCCGTGAATTCGTTCTGTGCGTCCGTGATTAAATTTTTCAAATAGTATCCTTTCCATTCTCCTATAAATAAGATTCTTAGTTAGAATTGAAAATCACACCAGAATTAATCAGAGAATTATTATTCTATAATATTGAGCGTATTTCTTTCGAGTTTTAGAAAGCTTTGAATGTAGAAAATAGTGAAAGTTTTCTTCAAGAATATCCCCGCTATACCAGTTAGAATACTCTCCTTTTTAAGGTAAGGGGTATTATTTATTTCATATTCACTTACGATATTATTTTTCGTATTCGTAAGAAATTTTATTTCGTTCAATATTCGCAAGAAATATTATATTATTTTAATATTCGTAAGAAATATTATATTCGTTTAATATTCGTAAGGAATATTATTTTCGTTCAACAGTCGTAAGGAATATTTTTTTGTTCAATATTTGTAAGAAATAATATTTTCTTCCAAACTCTGTAGTATGTAATTAATATTATTATTTTTTTCAGATTTCGAATTCTATACTCATTTTGTTAAGTTTTGGCTTCTATACTAGATGAAATTAGTAGAATATCCTTGATATTTGCGCTTCATCCAGTATCTTTTCATGAAAATATTATTTTGAGCATTCGTGATAAGTTTTAACTTTTTCTTGCCAGAGTACTATTCACGGGGTTACTACTCCCAAAGTACTATTTATGGGGTCCTATTCACTCAGTTACTATTCACCCAGGGTACTATTAATGACAAAAATTGATTTCTTTTCAGTCAAAATCATTTTTGATACATTATTATTCTTGAATTTTACTCCACAAAGCAGTATCAAGTTGACAATTTCGATATTCTTGAATTCTAGATAAATTAAATTATAAAATCTTTAATATTTATCCTTGATCTCGTTTGATTGAATTTTTATATCATTGTCATCATCCTCATGCTTATATTATGATTAAAGTCATTTGTGGTCGTAGTGCTTAGATGGACTTGGTATGATTATGACTAGTGGTTACTCAGTATAATCATAACCGTAATTTTATAAATGATGTGGTAAAAGTCCTTATTGGCCCGTAGTACATTGATGGACAGTTTTTGGTATGATCATGACCATGGGTTCTCTTCGGCCAAGGGTGCAAAAATGTATTATTTTATGGTTGGATCATGACCATTGATGAAAACACGAATATCATTGGCCCGTAGAGCATGGATATATCATGGTCGTGACACTAATGAATATCCTTGGCCATAGTGCAGTGGGTGATTCAATGATGTGGATTATTTATTAAGCTGAGTATCAACGATAAAGTGGATGAAAAAATTTTAAATCATAGAAAATAGTAGAAATCATGTTGTACTTGACTCTTTATGGATTGCCTGTTCTGATGCAGTTAACCTTGATGTTTATTGTATTTTATCAGTTTAACACTGTTGAAGGCTAATGATAAATTATTCTACATTATCTTAGTCATAATATTTCTTACTGGGCTAGTTGAGCTCACCCTTTTATTTTATTGATCTCTTCAGGAAATGAGAATATAGCTGGGACTAGTCGTGGAACAAAGTGATGGTCCAGATGTTTGCATTAGTAGTCCTCACTATTTTGTGAAATAGTGAGAAAATAAATGTAATAATATTGAATTTGAGTTTAGATATTGTCTAGAAGACAATATTCGTTTTAAAACTCCTAGCTTATGTTTTGTCGGACTTTATACGATAGTTGTATAATTAAATTGTATTTGAATTTTGTACCATGTATTTTGCGACTCAGAATGGGTGATGTATACCTATTTTGGGAGTGTCACACTGAGTTTCTGCCTGACTGGCTTGAATTCCTCTTTAATGGGAAGGAAATGAAGGACAATGTCAGTGGACAAACCCACCATGTCTTCATGAGACCATGCAAATACATCCTAGAATTGGGTTAGTAGCGTAACAATGTCATTCCTTTGGTTTGGAGTGAGGTCTAAACCAATCTGGATTAGCTTACGGTTTTTTAAGGTTTCAAGATTGAAAGATGTGGTTTGATCAAGGTTAGGTTTAGGTTTGTCTTCGACCCATTCCTTGATCTCCAGAGGTATCTCAATGTCCTCTTGTATTTCCATCAAGTCTGAGTCTCACTTTTCATCAAAGTTACAGTCCTTGTGGAGAAAAGGCACCTCATCATCAAGTACATGTACATCTAAATTTAGAGTCCTGAAACAAAATATGTTTTCACTTAATATATGAAATTGTTCAATCATACAATAGTGTTAGCATGTACTGATAAAACAACTGCTAATACTGTATAGAAAAGTAAGCAGTTAAAGTTTTCTATAGGGTAGATGGGATTTTTTCCCATTTTACCCTCGTCGACCAATGTATGGAGTGTTGTTCCAATTATCGAGGGTAAAGTCCTGATAGACTGTAGTGATGGAGGGGCTATCATCGTCCTCCTTTTCCCTAATGATGACCATGACATTTGGGCAATCATCTTCTAGGGTTTATCTATTTGTATGTTCATCATAGACAATGATGCGTATGTTTGACATCATTCTGGTGATGTCTTATTTACGTCTCCATTTCTCTTCTTCCACTCTAGGATCAGGAATCAGGACCTCTTTTGCTTTAACATGTATAGGTTTGGGAAATAGCATAGCTATGATATGGGCTGGAACCTTTACCGGAGACTGTATAAGCTCGGGATTTGCAGGTCGAGACAATCGCCGTGTGGTTGAGGTTGAAGGAATTTGTTCGTGCTTATGAGGATTCTTATGACTGGAGCTAGCAGAAAAGCCTAATCCAGCTGTCCTTGTTTGACTGGGCACTTGAATAGGGTGCTTAATACCCTGATGATCTTTGCCCAACCCTTGTCCAGGTTGATGACCCAATGAAATCATCTCTTGAGTAGCCGACATTACTTCGGCAGAAATCTTGGGTATGAGAGGTGGCGTCCCAATGGGATGGTAATAAGTGTTACTCACCTCCAAGGCATGGAAACTGAACGACTCAACTTCTAAATTGAAGCTGATTAGTGGCATGTCACCTTGTTTAGGACATTTCGGCTCAGCATTAACAGTAACTAGGCTATTGTTGATAATGTATTTGAGTTGCTAATGAAGGGTGGAAGGGACGGCTCCAGCCATATGAATCCATGGTCTTCCCAAAAGCAGGTTGTATCCCGTGGATATTTTGAGCACGTGAAAGGATACACTGAATGTATGTGGACCAATCTCCACTGGTAATTCAATTACTCCAATGGCATTTCATCGGGATCCATTAAAAGCTTTGATAATCGTATGGCTGCTTTTGATCATCTTGGGGTTAATATTCATCTTCTCCAAGGTAGCATAAAGACAGATATTAAGAGATGAACCTCCATCTATCAAGACTCCTCCTACCATGTATCTAGAGGACAAAACCGCTATGTGCAACGGCTTGCAATGACCGATCCCGTCAGCAAGTATGTCGTAATCAGTGAAAGATATCACATTGTTGTTGAAAATGTGATCAACCAGATGTTGGAATTTTTCCACATCCACTAATTTTGGTAAATAGGCTTCTTCCAATACCCTTAGCAATATTTTCTTGTGATCTTCGGAAGAGAAAACCAAGTCCAGTATAGAAATTTATTGTGGAGCATCTATCAAGCTTAAAACCACCTTGGCTTCGTTATGGCCCATGGTACGGAGGAATTCTTCAATTTTCTCTATGTGAACCTTCCCATTTGATTTGATGGTGGTCTTCATCACCCGATGGGGAAGATACAAAGGATTATCCTTTGACACTGCAACAATTATATGTGATGTAGATCCTTCAGCCTGCCCATAATTCCATGGGACTTTGTGTTGGCTGACAACAGGATACTGGGGTCTGAATGGTAAGTGAATTTGCTCTGGTGCAACCACTTTCAAAGGATTGTTAGCACGTTTGAGTTGAATTGCTTGTATTGTGAGTGGTCTGGTAGCTAAATCATCCTCAATAGATATAACTGCTACGCTGTCTTTCCATTTTGTAGGACATGTGTTCCCACTCTCGAGTAACAAAGTGTCATCATCTGCCATTTACAGGACATCGCTGTCAATTAAATTTTGAATGAGGTGGCGGAGTGCCCAACATTCTTCTATGCTGTGACCGCGAGAGTGGGAGTGATACTGGCATACTCCCTCAGAATTAAACCATCTGGAACGGGGATTGATTGGAGGTAGAAGGGATGTAATTCTTCCTTCATTGATCAATATTTGAAATATCTCCTCCATAGGTTGGCCAAGGTATGTAAATTCTCGTTTGTTGGCAAAATCCCGACGGGCTTTGGCACTTGCTCTTTTCGCAACTTTATCCTCCAGTGTTTCACTTTTTGAAGGCGAGGATGGAATATTCATGACAAAAGGAAGGAGACTAGCATGCTCTTGACTGCTTAATTGGCGTGTGACTTGGTGTTGATGAATCACCAGTTCTTCCTATTGATCTACTTGTTTGCAAATAGCCTTTATCTTTTGCTCCATCCTAAACTAGAACTGCGCATAATCCCACCTAGAAGCACCATCTTTGCTAGTCTGGGAAGATTCAACAACGTAATTGGAACTCTAACCACTGCTCCATTTAATCATATTGACCTCTCCTTCTTTGTGTTGAGGAAGAGGATAGTCTTGCACATGAGGTTGGTCAAGTTTAGTCACGAAAATCTCCCCATTGTTGATTAAGTCTTGGATCTTATGTTTCAAGGCCCAGCAATCCTGAGTGTCATGTCCCGGTTCCCCGACATGATAAGCACGCTTCCTAGTAGCATTGAAACCCTTCCAATTCGGGTTGGCTGGTGGAAGAAGATGTGTAATTTTCTTCTGAGTAGTCAGAAGAGTAAGGATATTCTCGACTGAGTCCCCTAAGGGTGTGAACACTCGGGGGCATCAAACTTCTCCATCTTTAGGCAATGGAGGGTTTAAAGACTGTGCTTGCAAAGGGGGGTAGTTTCTCCTCTTGATAGGCATATTCTGATTGCATTTTTTAACTTTGTAGTATCAAGGAAACATCTTCCTCTTTCTTTTTATGGACCCTCCGGAGGTTGTTTCCATAAGTTCCAGACTGGATGTGCTCAGTAACTGCTTTAAGATCGGCTAGGTCTTGAATCTCTCATGACTTCAATCCCATCTCAGCCATCTCTCCGTGTTTGATCATTTCAAAAAATATCTTTCAAATAACAGCTAAGACTCTTTCATAGAAAGGAGCTTCTTGTATGTTTATAAAGGTCATGACCATTTCTGATTTTGTCATGGAAGGAATGACTTGAGCAGCAAGGTGCCTCCACCTTTGAGCATACTCTCTGAAAGACTCAGTATATAGTTTCTTGACCTTGGTAATCTGGTATCGGTCAAGAGCCATCTGAGGTTGGAAGCTGTACTAAGTAAGGAAGGCATGAGCTAGTTCCTCCCAAATATTGATCTTTGAGTTATCTAATCTGGTATACCACGTCCGGGCTTCTCCAGTCAGACTCTTCTAGAACAGCTGCATTCTGAGCTTCTCGTCCTCTGCATAAGATCCAAGTTCTCTAATGAACACCTTCAAATGTGTATAAGGATCCCCTAACCCATCATACTTTTCAAAGTCAGGAGTTTTGAACTTCTCTGGATAATGAGCACCAGGGAATATACAAAGGTCAGCATAGGAAACACTCTAGGGTTTGAATTTGTATGAAAAACTTAGTTTTAAACATGATATTGCAGTGAGGTTTTGTAAAAGAGGTTTTTCAAACCCTGTGCTCAATAGTAATTGAGACCTATTCATACTTCCATTTTATTATTAAATGTTCGGCTTGATTGCTTTTATTTTTGAGATGCGAAGCATCTTCGAAAAAATAATATATAGCAGTGTTGAACTCCTCATGGGCATGAAAGCCATCTAAGGAAATTCATACACCATGAATAATTTACAAGCTGCTTACAGCTGAAAATGTCCATCACGGGAAACGAATCTAGATTCAGTAGACTGAATCAGTGATCACATGATTCCTAGGCTCACATGATGTCGTAGTTTATATGAAAAGTAGTAAGCAGTTATACATATAAAAGATGTAAATATATATATATATATATATATATATATATATATATATATATGAACATGATCAACCACCATGAAGCACTTCCATGGGGGATCGCAAATATAAATATATAAAAGCGGTAAATATATATAGAGACATGATCAACCATCGCGAAGCACCTCCATGGGGGATCAGAAATGTAAATATATAAAAGCGGTAAATATATATATATAGACACGATCAACCACCACGAAGCACCATGGGGGATCAGAAATATAAATAAAGCAACAAATGTGATCAACTGCCATGAAGTAAACTCCATGCGGGACTAAATATAAATAAAGCAGTAAAAATGATCAACCGCGACAAAGTAAACTCCAGGCGGAACGAAATGTAAATAAAGAAGTAAAAGACCACGAAGTAAACTCCAAGCTGATAGAAATATATATATATATATATATATATATATATATATATATATATATATATATATATATAAGCGGTAAACACAGGATATATATATCGATCCCAACTCAGGTTTATCATTTCAATGATTTGTCGCTATATATATATATATAGCCTAGATTTTATATCCAGAGCGTTTACTGCTTATATATATATATATATATATATATATATATATATAAGTATATATATATATATAGACATAAATGAAAACCACGGACCAAAGTCCAGGTATACACACACAACACGACTCTAAATGTGAAGAAGAGTGTGTGCAAAGATGAAGAGAAAGGCTTTAAAGTGTGTAAGAAGGCTTACAGTGGACTACCAAAGAAAACTTCTATAGCTTCAACTGGATGAACACTCGGCTCCCGCAGGTAAAAATATAGTTATATGTGAGCTCATAAGTGTTTAAAATGAGAAAGCACTCAATATAGGGTGTTTACAGAGCAAATTGGACAGCGCTTCCTTGCCTTTTTTCTCTTCAATATGGCCACCCCAAGCCCTCTATTTATATAGGGGGGAGCCACAGGTGTACCTGCGCTAGCCGCAAATGCACCTGCGGTAGCTGCAGATGCACCTGCGGCTGCCAGGGGTGCACTGGGCTCCACGGGTCTAACTGTCTCGAAGTACGTGAACGTGTGCAACGTGATGTCCGTTCGAACTTGTAGAACTTCAATCCGAGCATCTGATTGAGGCATATAAGACTTGTTTCGGACTTCCGTTGTTGAGAGCTATGCAATGACATTAGATTAGAGGTTGTACGAAGTCAAGAAGATGGAACCATGTCCTATGTCTTCAAGCTTCAAATTCTATCTGGTGTTCTGCCTTGCGTAGTAGTCACTCAGGATTGCAACTCTTTG
This sequence comes from Panax ginseng, assembly GCA_020205605.1. NCBI lineage: Eukaryota > Viridiplantae > Streptophyta > Magnoliopsida > Apiales > Araliaceae > Panax > Panax ginseng. Next base: position 67,773,919 of record CM035129.1, read on the forward strand.
GTTCTTGTGGGACATTGTTGTGTAGAATGTATGTTGACTATTTTTTTTGTTGAGACGACGCCATGTGGGGTTGATATAATAACCCTATATTTTCTATACAATTAAATTAGAAATTTTTGCAGATTTTTTTTTTATATATGTAATTATGGTGGTGTTGTTAAACCCTAATTACTGTGGGAAACCCTAATCTAAAATAGGGTGGTGAGTTCAAGTCTAATATATAACTGTGTTATGTGACCTATGGTAAACCCTAATTAACCTTATACTGGTTAAATTCTTGAAACCCTAATTATTATGTATAAACCCTAATTTCTAAGTTAGTATGGATAGTATAATTATTATATTATAACCCTAATGTCCATGTATGATTAAAACCCTAATCAAAATAAGAAAAACCTAATTATAAATTTAGTACCCTAATTATAATTATTTTGAACCCTAACTTGGGTAACATAGATTAATAACTATTGGGCTAGGTTTACTAATGGCCCAAAACAATTGGAAGAAAGCCTAAAGAGATAAATTCAAGCCCAACTCTTAGCCCACTTTAGCCAAGGGTATTTTAGACCCTTAATTTACCTAGATTATGCATTAAATTAATAGCTAAATAAAGAATTAGAGTAAATAATTAGGGCTGGCCGATTTTTTACCTTTTAAGGTAACAAAAGTGTTAATCAAGTTTCCTTTCATAGTAAATAGCTTTACTTTATTTATTTTATTGCAAAAGTACTTTGTTATCAACTTCCTATTGGTGGAAAATCTTCTAGCCATGCTTAAAAATCAAGATAAGGAAAATTATACATTGGACATCATGTGTGTGGAGAGTAATAACTTAAACCTTCATGCAATTCCACTTATATAAATAGATTAAGAGAGAAGAAATGGGAGTTGCTAGCTCAATTTATTCAACACTCAAACTAAGCTTTCTTTGCCTCAAACCCACGAAATTCTCTAGCTTATTAGTCCCTAAGTCAAGCCCCACCATAACCATAAACAAATCAGAAGCAACAAAAAATCGGAAATCAAAGCTTAGAAGGTATAAACCCTACCTCAAAAATTATGTCCAAATCTGTTGTTTGATCTTATGTTTAAATGTTAGATTATGTTGGTTTTGGTATCTAGGGATAATCTGGGTTGCTAGATGTTAGATCCATAACATCTAGAAGCTCAGAATTGAAGATCTACAAAATTTGGAAATTTTGTTCTTAAGGTCTGACAACAAATGCCAGGGCCTATAGCTCTTAGATCGTGTTTGATTTATGTTGTTTAAAAGTTGTTATTGGTAGCCCAATTACGTTTTTAAGCTACAAAAGGAATCAGAGTCATTGCATGTGTAGATTTGAAGATATTTGTGGTCAAACCACGTTGGCCACCCTTTAATACGTACTTTCTCGGGCAAGCCCGAAAAGGGAAATCAGTGTCTGACAAGAAGTTTGAGCCTTTAGATCTGCCAATCTGTTTGTTGTATGATGTCTTTATTGCTTGTAGATTGTAGTATTATAGTTTAACTTCAATATTATGCCTTAAAATCTCCTTAATACCAAATGAATCGAAATCGTTAGTAGGTTTGGCCAAAGTAGCTACGGCCCATGAACTTAACTTTAAAATTTTCGAGGAAAAATATGTAACTTATTTCGGCGGTGGTTGACCGTAGATTTACTGACTAGATATGTTGTTATTATTCTTTGTTATATTATGTAATAGAGTTGTGGTCTTGCATGTTGTCTACAATCTTGAACTTATAAATCACCAATCTATCAAAAGGATTTCTAGTTATAGAAGCTCAAAGTGAGCGGTCGAAATGTTCTTCACACTTGAAGATGAAGAACGGTCGTCCGATGACTTCTTTGGGAGCTCGGATCTTGTTTGTTTGATGCTTGATGGCCATGTTTGATGTTAGGTATTGTAGACATGCACTAGTCTTACAAGATCCAATTCCTAGTTTGTGCAAAACAACACACACACAGTTAACACTCGATCGAATATGCATGCTAGCTCACATTTGACTCGCGTTTTTACGGGTTGGTGAAGAACACCTATAAATGACGATTCACGCATACGCTATAGGCACTAAGCGACGAGCTTTAATTTCTAAATTGATTATTTCTATTTAATAATTATAGAAAATTAGATTTAATTATTAAAAATACAAAATTAATTATTAAAAATTATTTTAATGTTAAAAAATATATTTTAATTATTTTGAATATATTTGAAATATTTTATATTTTTGGAATATTAAATGTATTTAATTTATTTAATTATAATATTAAATAAATTATGTAAAATGATTTAAATACATGAAAAATCATTAAAAATTATATTATGATGTAAGAAAATATTTTGAGTTATTTTAATAACTTTTGATATCATGTGATAATTTTAATTAATAAATTAATATTAATGATAATTAAGTTATTTAGTAGATGAATTTAATAAAATGAATTAAAATCATTTTAAAGTGTTTAAAAATATTTTAAGTTATAAAATATAACTTTTAATATTTAAAGGATAATTTCATTAATAATTTAATATTAATGATAATAAGTTAGTATTAATGATATTGAATTTATTTAATAATTATATTAAATAAATAGTTTAAAATGGTTTTATTAAATTAAAAATCATTTAAAAGGGATATAAGTGAATTAAAAATATTTTGAGTTATAATTAATGACTTTTAATATTTGGATGAATGGTTCATTAATATTTGAATATTAATGGTAATTATTTAAAAATGATTTAAAATGCTTTAAAAATCATTTAAGGGGTAATATTAATACTTTAAAAATATTTTGAGTTATTGTAAATAACTTTGATGTTTTAGTAATGATTTCATTAATGGTTTAATGAATTTAATATTAATGATAATAGAGTTTGTTTGATATTTAATGATGATTCCTTATTTGAAATTCATGTTAATGTATAATAAATGTTTAAAAATTTTATCAAGTCATATAGTGACGTTTACGAGATATTGAGTAATAGAATAGAGTCTTAAACTCGTTTAATTTCAGATAAATTTGTCGATTGCATAAATCATAGTTCGTAAAATTGTTTTAGACTTAGATATTTTGATTAGCATTCTTGTTTGTTTACGATGTAATGATTCTTTGTGTATATGTAACAACGTGAGTAGGTTATGTCTTGTTGTGAAATGCGATCTTATGTGTTATAGTATATTTTTCTAATCGAGCGAATGATCGATTAATGATAGGTGATTACATAAAAGATAAAACTAAGTTTCAGTATTGTAGCAATGCATCGTGCAAGTATCCTACCTTGCATTTCCTTTATCTGAATGGACATGGTAAGAATGTTTGAAATTATATTATTACTGTACAGATTATTAACCTATATTATATATGCCCATTGATATCAACATGTTAGTATATGGTAATTCAAATATATATATTCTCTGTTCGTTAATTTCTATAAATAGTTAAACAAGTGTCCCCACTTGGATAATCATTCTTGATTAAACACATGTTGATACACCTTTGATATATACATATATGTTGAATTATAGATTATTGTTGGATAAGATAAAACCTTTTGTTTGGAACCACGACAAGTATGAACATCCGAACATGGGAAAATTTTTTATGCTTCTACTACGGACAAAGGATGAAACGATGATATCATTCTAGCAATGTAGTATTGATCAATGACAGGTACAACGGTGTGATCGCCCTCCGTGCTGTAAGTTATGACGGTTTACTGAGATGAAGTTACGCTTAACCTTTTGAAAATGAAATCAATGTTCATAGTATGTCCCCTAAAACTTATTTATAGTCGGTACGTAGTTTCAAAGATTTGAAAGTGAATTGTTATTATTATTGGTTCAGAATTTCTTCGCAACTATTGATCCGTTGTAGAAGGGTAGTATAAAGAAAGTATTTAAATTCTTTTGAAACATATATATATATAATTGCTATTACTTGCTGGGCACTCAAATGCTCATCCTTGCTCAATTTAAATATTTCAGCTAAGTGTGAACACTCTGAAGGCTTTGCTAGAAACAAGGGAAAAGGAAAGGTTACTGAATGATGACAATGTTATCTGTGTGATAGTTTAATATTATTAAGACAATGTTATATATTTATGATCATGTGTTTGAAGGAATGACTTAAGGTTACGTACTTGGGAGTTAAACTTTGATATTATGTAAGTTAAGTTTAAATATTTATATTATTGGCATTATTATTAGTATTATTCAGGTTATAGAGATGGTATCGTGAAGCACTGAATTCGGGTTTCAAGTACCCGGATTTGGGGGCGTCACAGTTGAGGTGGCAATTTAACGATTTTCCCCTTCACCGGGGTTATCTCCAGTTTTGGCTGATAAAGCAGACGTTGCTCATGGTTGTCTTTGAAGTGTGCATGTCCTCCCGGGGTTATCTCCGGGTTTGGGAATTGAGTGCCTTGGTGTGAGTCTCAAGGTTGAAGCTGACTGCATAGCTTAAAACGAGCATCTCTGGGGTTATCTCCGGAACTGCAACTGCACTCCTTGGGGTTATCTCCAAGGTTAACATTGTCTTTCTCCGGAACTGCAACTGCACTCCTCGGGGTTATCTCCAAGACGAATTGGCCTTCTCCGGTGGAATATTCAGTATTTTCACTGCTATCCTCGGGGTTATCTCTGAGGTGGGAAATGATACTCTCGGTGTGTTTTCTGTGGTTGAAAGTGAACTTCCGGTGGTATTTCTGGGATTAAGCTGAGCTATCTTCCAAGGTAATCTCTGAAAGAAGATTCCACACTTCCTGCAATGTTAGTAATAGGTAGGCAAAAAATTTTGAGTGCTACAGCCGGTACGAATGAATATACGTTAGAAAGGTCAATCCCTCCCCTACGACACCAAAAATCAGGTCGAACTTCTGCTCGCTTCCATAGAACAATATCGTGGCAACGTAGACCTAAGTGGTCATATTGGATCCTTGGTAACCATCACAAGTACGGTCGGCCTATATTTGAATTAGAATGTCGTGTCATCCAGCGGAGCCTAGAAGAAGGTGACTCATGCAGACGGTGACTCCTTTTCAATAGAAAAGAATAGCCAAACCAACCCGGTGGTGGTCAATCTCAAAATCTTATCGACTTGCAAAGGAGATGGGCGACCACGGTCCCGACATTACCAAAGACACGAGGTTTACTAATCAATGACCCCGAAACCTACTTTCTTTTACGAAAAAATAAACCAAGCTTCTTAGGTCCACGACATGTTGTTAATATTAATTGAGTTGGAGGAACTTTCACTAGCTGAATCCATCCAGGCCGGTAACCTTCACGTAACAAAGTGTCACGACAACATCCAAAGGTAACCTTTGGATTCTTAAGAAGTGGGGGGCAAGGAGGAGCATGGAATGTCGACCACTACATAAGCCAATGAGTGGATGAGAGAAATCGAAAGACACCTTGTATGGTAGGTTAAGAGCTTGAAGAAGTGAGCCCTATCGGAGAATTCCATTGTCGCTAGCCTAGCTAGCTAACGTTTTTCACTAAATGTTATTGTTATGTTAGTTGTAGCGCTCCTTCCTCCTTCTCTCACTTTGGAAAGATTTAAGTGTATTTTCTTATGATGACCTGGTCGAGAGAGTAAAATACATCGGTGTAAAAGATTGAGTTGGAATTCACGTGACCTTCTATCCTGATCAACAAATTTCTTCATTCTTTTTGCGGGTAATAACAGGCTAAATCAGCATTTCATCACCACTATTGCGAGAAATTATGGGCACGAGGAGACCTCTTACAAGAATAAGGGCTTTTTTTTGATATACCGATTCGCGAGCAAGGAGAGCCACACACACAAGCAAAGCAAATGGAACTCAAACCTCAGACGATGAATATGTTTCGACCGTTATCTATTAGTCTTTCTTATATTGAAATACGATTGTTAATTCGCTTGCTACTCCCATCTACTATGTTTTTTTATTTATGGATTTTTTTAGTTAAAGATGGGTTGGATTTACTATTTGATGGTCCTACTCTCAATGGTTTGCTTCCTTCTGGGGGCTCACGCCCTATATTTTTTGTTATTAAAGCTAGGCTGCTCAAGAGGTTTGGCCCTTGGCCATTGTCTTTGTTGTGAAGGATCTTCTCACTTCGGGTGTTGAACCAAATATGATGAATCCTTCGGATGACTCATCGTCTGCGCCTTCCGCCTTGGAAGAATGAACAAATGAGCTCATTCAGGAGAATTTAAAAGATCAAAAAGGAGATCTCGGAGATGGACAAAGTGTTTTCAAAGTTCGTCAAGGAGTGGGACATGACTTAAACATAGAAACAAAAGAGAGAACAAAATTTAATAGAAGGGGGAGGATCAAGGAAGAGGCACTATAAGTAATGAATGTCTTTCTTCCTACGCCTTTTATTAAGGAAATAAAACCTCTGAAGAAGTAGAGTTAGGAAAGATAGAAGCTAATTAAAGGAAGAATCTTTCTTTGTTTGATTACTCCCTAGGTGTAGTAGTTGGAGGATAGACTATACCCACTAAGGGAGTAGCTAAGCCTTATTCATCATACACTGCTACTGCATCAAGGGTCATGACTACCATTCCAAATTCAACTTCCAAACCTATAATTTGGTTTGCGTGCCTGCTTCCTGTCTACCCTATCAATCAAAGAAATGTTCTAAGATAGTAGATTTCTTTATTTATTAAGGTAAATTTCTTTCCCTACTGATCATACAAGAAATGAACGTGGTTAGAAAGATGGCACATCGATCTTCTGTACCACCGAAAGGTTTCCCTTTGGGCTCTATTCGTGATGTGGAACGAAGACAATCCACCTTGGAGTGAAGAGTATTGTTCTGTTCAATGGAGTAAATAACGAATTTTATATAGTACATAATAGATGAGGCTTCCGATGGCGTAAAGAGAAAGAGATGGCGGCTCAATGGGAGTTGAACCCAGGAAGAACGGTAGCATAAATGGAAAAATCCTTCTTTGGAGCCTAAATCTTCTATTTCATAGGAAAGAGAAGATGCAAGCAAGAGACCATGCCCTAGTTTGGTGCGCGAAGGTCTCTTTTTTTTGTCGAGGCATCTCTGCTTCTGTCGTCACGAGTTGGGCTCGTACCAACACCTCTGGATTTGGAAGGAAATGAACTCCAACCCCACCACTCCAACATCATAATATAAATATTCTGACATAAAAGCGTGTCTTGCCTTAGCTACTTAGGTCGGAGCTCTCAAGGCGCAGAGAAAACCAAAACCAATTGGAAGAAGTCATCTCCCTTGATGGAGGAAATGACCTCTTAGGGAAGATTCAACTCGAGCTGGAGTTGGCGGTTCTCCGCCTTTAGCTCTTTTTCGAGCTTCGCCACTCAACAAAATAAAGAAAGAGCAAAGACGGGCTTTAAAGATCGTGAAGAAGGCCCCTTCACCCCCGAGCAATTCAGCTCTTCTGTAAGGGTAAGGAACCACCACTAGATTATGGCTTTAGGGCAGAGTTAACATTGTGCTGCCAGAGGACAGCGAATTTACTAGGCTAGCTTCCAACCCCTGGTTAGAAAACAAGAATAAAGCATTAATAGAAGAGCATATAGAGGAAGGTTGGATGTAATTCAAGTACAAAAATACGGTCATGAGCCCCTACAAACAAGCTCTCAGGTAAAAAGAATTGGAAATAGGCCAAGCCTTTTTCTAGAACTGTTCAGAAGAACACATAGGAGCCTAGCCGATCAAGATCCTCAGGAGTCAAGAGAAAGAAATCGATCGAAAGAGGACTAACTATAGGTTCGATCGATCCACTTCCTTCGGTAGTTAGTATTAAATGTATGATAGGTCTATCATTGTTGGCTAGGAAGTCTACACAAAAGTAGCCTTGCAAAGGCTGTGAACAGGGGTCACTATGAGTTGTTTGATCTGGTACTCGCATTAAGCATAGCTCTTCACGGGTGATCCTCAATCTCAGCATTTGTAATCAAACTTAAAGCTTCTGCAGAATCAATTTCAAGGATGCCATCTTTTATTTCATAACCTTAAACAACATTAATCGTCTTTCTATTGCCCAAAGTTTAGCAACTAAACTTAATGCTTTTGCCATGTGCCCACAAAAACAAAATAACCATCTCCCTTGGTCATCTCTTTCAATCCCTCCAATCCCAGGAGGTCTAGGGCTCCCTTTTGCACACCCATCAGTCTTCAATTTGATTCTACCTGCAGGTAGTTTCTTCTTCTTTTTGTAAGGAAAGGATAATTTTCTTAGTCTTGTTCAAGGTTTGTTCCTTACCTTCTAGGAGAGGAATAAAGTAAAGGGATTCATTCACAGATGAGCCCTTCCCTATACCAGAGAGACTTGTGAGATTGATATAGAGACAACGAGGCCAGGGGAAGAAACCCGTTCTTTATAAGATAACGAGAATACGGAATGGACCGATAGACTCGATAAATAAAGATAAAAGAGCAACTACAGTTGTGACAAATTCCTACACCAGCTCTAGTGCCATCACCGACACCCGCTCCTGTTACTTAGTCCGTTCGTGTGGTACCAGCACCTAATAGAGGTGTTGCGCTGCTTAAAACTAGGGTTCGTGAAGGTGACGAATTGCTTTCAATCAAAGATAATGGACGATCAGGATGGCTGACGGGAAGCAAAATAGGCACCCTACACTACTGCCCATAAGAACGAAAAGAGTTGCTGACACTTAAGTTCGGAGCTATATCATACAAAAAAGCAATTTCTGGGCCCCGATGTCTACTAGAGTAGAACTGAAGTGTGAACACTAGATCGAAGGCTTCTGCAGAGAGAGAAGCTCTCGACTTACCCATATTTTGATGTGTTGTTATCCATAGGTTAGCCCAAGAGCGAATCTTTCTCTTTCACTGGCCTATAATTAATCTTTCCTTTACTTGTGTGGCCAGGCTCAAGCCCGTTAATACCTTCAAGGTGAAAGCATCCACCAATTGGTAGCTAAGCTAGTTGACGGACCTTGTCCTATCCACAGAAAGCTTCATGCCCTAGAATGGAATAACTTCAGAAAGCTTAGTGCTGAACCGGATATAAAGACGTAAACTTCTTAGAGCTACTTGAAGCTATACTCAAAGAAGCTCTACGCTTGTTCCTCCATTTGAGAGTTCTGTTCCAGCTAGCGAGAACACTACCGTACATGATAAGCGGTGAGTATTTAGGTTCAGTAACGAAAGATTAGGGATTTTGAAGATCTAATCTTTTCACATGTAATCCTCGATGAGATGACTCAATTAGTTCCGCTTTTGATCCTGAATGAATGGACGAAGGGTCTCACATTAGGGACCCCTCTCAACTAGGTATTTGGCCTAAGGATAAATTGTATTTAAGTGAGTTAAAGACTATAGTTATGTCTACTTTTAGTCCCCCTTGCCTGATCATAGACTGGATTGGATGAACTGATCAATGGAAATGTCTAATCCTTCTCCGACCAATCCTACCTGACTTGTCTTATCTATGCTAATTGTGTGGGACTGGTCCTACTCACTTACCAGGAAGAGCAGAAGGAATTATACGCGCTGGAATGGCACACTCACTGGTTTGATCATTGGCTGCAACGACGCAGGATCGCGTGGAGAAGAACTTCTAAGGTGAAAGACTAGGGTCCCTCTCCTATTAAACTTCTTGATTTCATCCCTTCACTTTCATAAGTAATTGAATCCCACTTTCGTGTCTATCCTGCCATTGGATTCCACTACTACTTATATCCATTTTTCCCACACTTTCTTAACACATTGTAAATAAAGGCTATAGAGAGCTCTTCCTCCCTTGGTCTAGGAGGTGGGTTATGTGGGCTTCTTTTATCGCTTTACTATTATTGCTTCTTTGCCAATTGAAAGAGGAAGAGATTGCCATACTGTTTAGGATACATATAGAAAGTACATATAGAAAGGGGAACACCTTATCTGGAGTACTTTTGTCCAAGGAAGGAAATGAGACTAATTGTGTGAAGAGCCAGGGGTCTTAGTTGTGCGGTAGTTAGGGGCGCAACCTGTTGAAATGAAAGTGTGTGGGAGAAAGAATTCAAAAAAAAAGCCAAAGAAGGGATATATATATACCTGACTAATGTTAGGTGCTTCTTCCTTGTGTTCCTTGCTTTCGTGAAGTTGTGCCCTATTCTCCTAGTCACCTTCCTTGCATTGAGACCATGGGACCCAATAGCAATCAGGTCTGAATCCTAACTATAACTCTTATTTACATAAGAGCGATGGGCTTGGAATCATTTCTCCTTTTCGGCTTAAAGAAAGTCATTTGCAGCCATTTCTTAATCTTAAGAAAGAACGGGAAGAGATGCAATGAATCCCTCCTCAACTAGCTACTTATCTATCGAAATCGAAGCCTTGGTGTAGTTCTCAATAGAAGATTCATCGATCAATACAGTTTCGCTTGCATATGCTAGGGAAGGTTGGTTTGAAAGGAACTTTGTCAAAGCTGATATAGCTGGACAATCAATCTACTTTTTCACTATCGAACCCTTGAATTACGTTATTAATGAATTATTCCTCGGTTCTGTCAATGTCTACTCTAGCATGTTCCCTATTAGCTACTCTGGTCTGGTTACCTACTTTCCTAGTTGAATAGACTAGGACTAATCCCCTCACCTTAGATCAAAGGCGTGAAGGCAATGAGCATCTACATACGAATCATCTGCCTCGAGTGAGAGTCAGAAAGATCCGAAGAAGCAAGATGTACAACGTCCAGCTAAGTAAAGGAGGATTATGCCTCTCTTAGCTTACACACGGGTGAGGTTTTCCCTATCAACTAACTACTAGCTGGTGAATCAATCATTGGGCGAGCATCTTTCGCTAGAGTTACAAAGAGAGATCATGCAGCTGTTAGAGCCGGCTTAGTGATAGCAGCAGAAACAACAAAAAGGGCTACTCCAACATCACGTGTTGCGTTGTTATGATCAAAAGGAAGAGTTAAATTAGATAATGATTCTTTCACCATTCTCATCTAATTCTGACGAGCCAATCCAGCTAAATGAGGAAGAAACAGAACAATGTGCCAAAGCTAAAGCAATGGTTGAAACTAAAATGACAGATCTCGATCTAAAAATAGAGCGAGATCAAGATCCAAATCTTGAGGGCAAAGGATAAATGTTTGGTGCCTTCTTTCCCAAAAGTGTCATAAATAGTCTTAACAGGATTTTATCAGATAAGACCTTCCCGCCTTTACTGCTTCAATCGACTGCTTTGAATTGAAAGACCTTTCGTGCCTTCCTTGTGTGCCAGAGATATAAAATGAGTGCACCAGAAAAGAAAAGGGAACTGGGTCGATCTATTCTATGGTGAAGCATCCAAAGTCTCACGATCACAGGTGAAGTTGGGCTACATCCTTTACCAGGCATCCATTCATTCAAATGTCCTATCACTAATAAGCTAAACTACCTCGATTCGAGACACCCAATTCCCCTCCTTCCAACCTGGCTAGCTGCACAACTTATACTGGTATGGCTGGTCCAGAAATGCCAATTTATTCGATACGATCTGGTGGATTATTTCCCCTTGATTCCACCTCTACTTCCACGGTGGAGTCAATCAATCTATCACAAGTGAAGCGACTCACACTCATCCCTTGGCGCCTCTCTCTCGCATAAATACAAAGCTGCTTTCTTGTGAGATGTTCCAATTTGTTATCCCGTCAATAGCTGCTTTCTCTGGCTGGGTTATTTCCTTCCCTGCCGAAGCATACCTTCCATTCTTCATCAATAACCAAGCACTAGAACAGAGATCCAATGCGACCCGCTTCCTTCACTTTCAAGGAGACTCGCCGCTGTGCTTGAAGCACTATTACTTATCCCAAAATGTCAACTTCTTTTCTTGTCCCAGGTGGGCTAGCCAAATTAGTTACACTCGCTGGCAGGTCTGGGAGTCGTCATTAAATTCCTTAACCCTAGCAGGGAAAATGATCTCTTTTGACAAGGTATCCAAAAGACCTTGATCATAGGTGAAGCTTCTTTCATTACCTCCGAATCCGCCAATCTGCAAAATGCAAGAAGACACATTGCTCAGTCATAGATGAAGCTCGACTATTTATGCAAATGGACGTACCTCGGACTTCCTTTCAATTGATTGATTCGGGAAGGGAACAATCCCCTTTTATCGAGGGATATATATTAAAAGCGTATAACTTGGTCGGCATTTCCTTCTCAGTAAAGCCTATTGTCCTGCCCAACACAGAGCCTGAATGAGCTCCGTATTCCTCAAGGCATTCCTTCAGGCATAAGTCTATCGATGTTCACCTACGCAATTAGATGGGATCCCTCACCATCAGCTACCAAGTAATAATATCTATGTGATCCATCCGTCACATGCGCCTAGGCACGGTAGTTTCTATCTCAGCATCTGAGAGTCACCTAGTTAGCCTAGTCGAATCAGAATCATCATAAAGAAAGAAGACTTTTCAAAAGATTCTAAAATTACATTAGAGAAGAAAAGAAAACGAAGCTTAGACATCATAAAATCAGCAAGAGTGGGAGAAGGAGGATTTCTTTTTTGAATTAACGATAAAGTCAATACATTTCTCTCCCTCCTCTCTATATTCTCTGAGATTTCACTTTCTCGGGGGTTCTGTTCCAGCCAATCCTAAGTGCTTTGATAGCATGCCAGCCGAGCGACTAGCTTTCAGGTAATATGCATTTCCTGTCCTAAGGTCAAAAAGTAGGTAAGCAGAAAGATTTCCCAAGGTAGCAAACAAGAGGGACTTTAGGTAAGCAGATTCTCTTTTACTTGCCAAGTCGGGCAGGATAGTCAAGTAAGAAAGGAATGTTCGGCTTATAGCTTCTTTCTCTCTTCTAACTCATATATTATATTATGAATCAAACTCACCATTGGCCTTCTTCTCCTCGTTTTCATTGGGTTACGAAGGAGTTAAGATTCGGCTAGCTTTTAACTTAGAGTAGAGTAGCCAAGAAGAGGCACCAAGGGAAAACTCGACCGGAAGATCAGCTAACCTAAGCGCCCACGAAGAGAGATTTCAAATATTGAACTAAGTAAGTAGTAGGCCTTCAACCAACCTACTTTTTTAGTTTTTTTCTTGCGCACTCAACCATCTGCTCTGGATGAAGCTCGCGCTCAGCCTCTCGGTGACCTTTTCTATTTTGTTAAGGAGACTTGGAAACCATCGTTAACATTTCATTTAGGTGAGGATAGAGTGAGGGTGATAAGCTAAAGCCTATCATTCTATTATAATTTTTTTTCATTGGTCGGTAAAAAGGATAGAGTAAAAAAGGGGAGAAACCTCTCAACCAATGGGTTGGTGCCAGACACATCCATCTTATTGTCACCTACATTCCCATCTTGCTTAACTTCTGCATTGGAGATTGTAATGTCGGATGAATGGAACTTTCGTCGTTTTCTCAACCAGAATAGAATCCAGCTCGATCCGGCTGAAAACCTTGAATTTGATACTAATGCCTTTGTTGGTTGGGCCTTTGCCTTTGATGCCTCACCACTTTCAGATTGATTATAGTGCTAGTTTTCCTACAATATCAATCGGGAATGATATAGCATCTTTTCCCCGACTCGGGTAAGAATAAGAAGTAAGGCATGTGTCTATGTCAATCCATCTTATAATCTGAATCCAAGCTATACCTCCTAGCCCGATGAAAAGTGCTAAATTCGTGTAATGAGATAAGGTTTTTTTTTTCTACTCATTGTAGAGTATGTCATTACTGGTCTTTTTTTGGCTTTAGTTTTTCAGGAAGATTTCCCCCAAGTTTATAATTTGTTATTTTACTAGATCGAGATGCTTAGTAACTCGAAAGATAGGACTTTATCTCTTCTACTTTGTCTAAAGCTTTAAAAGCTGTCTTGTTGTGTATTTCTTCGCAAGGAGAAAATGCTCGAGAATCTAGTGACAATATGGGAGTTGTTCGTTTTGTATACCTTTGGGTATAAAGGTAAGATCTTTCACGTGTCACTATTAATAAGGAGCACTGAAGGTAACTCGATCGAAATCTAATCTGAAGCTTGTCCAGTATGAGTGGTATGGGTAAACCCAAGTCTTATGATTAGTACTTTTACCAATGTATGTTGTTTGGAAAACCTTTTTGTAAGATAATGGAGCGGGGAATAAATGCCTTTCTCTTTCTCTTTCAACGAAAACACCCTAAGCTTTCGCGGGTTGGGTACCACAGAAAGACAAAGGCTTGATGACCCACCTAATTAGTTAGATGAACTTCCCGATATGAGCTTCCCCAGGTCCAGTCTAAAGCCGGACATTGATTGACTCATTGATTCCGAGATAGGCTCTGCTCAAAGCAAAAGTCGGTAGCTTTCCTCCTGGCTTGTAGAAGACTCAGTCTCACGATCGCAGAATCGGTAGCCGAGTGTACATAAATCTTAGCTAGTTCAGTTTACTCAAATATAAGACTTTTTTTCGTAGGATAAGTAGGTGAAAGGGCACCTCCGAATGTAGTCTATGGCGTGATAGACTGGGTTACCAAACTCACAAGTCAAAAAAAAGGTAGTTCGTTGAGTGCAAGAGGTCTTGGTTCGAATCCAACTTGTGAGATGTCTCACTGGGTCATATAGATGTCTTGACGCCTTTATTTTCACATGCAACTCGATGGAAACTAGAGGTTGATCGCAGTCAGTACCAGTGATAATGACAAAATCTTTCTTTGTCGAAAGCACGCCCTTAAGAGAAAGGGGCGACTATAGAACCGACTTTCCAGTATTCCTTTCTTTTAATTCCAGGTCCTAATGGCTTTTTTGGGTTATTTAACCGATTATACGTATATTAGATCTGACCGAGAGTCTACTACATTGTTCCCCTGTTGAATCATCAGTGTGAGGGAACTCATGGCTGGAGGTCTTGTGCCACTTGAACTTAAATCTATTCAATTGGGATGCTTGTGTGCTACCTTTCTAATAGAATACCCCTTCTCGATAAGTAAGCTAGATCTCAAATGTTATAGAATCCCTTCCCTATTTTCTGAAATCAAGGTTCCTTTTCAAACTTTTGGCTCTTTATACACCAATGTGATTTAATTTCAGGTGCATATTTGAATTACGTCTTCCATGATTCTAGTTTAGATCCAGAGAGAGACCAGTTCTGGTATTAGTAGTCAAACTAGTAATGAGGTTCTTTATTTGGTTGGAGAGTAGGAGGTTGGTGCATTAGTTCACTTTTAAGCGAGAGTTGGCTCAAAGCTTAAAAATGGAGTCGGTAATATTCAACTAGAGGTTGACCAAAGCTTGAAAGTTTCTCACTCTATCAAAATAGAGGGCATTAGTCTTACGAATATAGATCCATGGCATTAGAGAGTAATCGCATGTCTTTGGGACTTGGGCTAGGCCACTGGTTACGCCTGAAGGCAAGAAGCAACTACAAGTGATAAGGATAATGTATTAGACTTTATTGGTATCATGATACTATACTTATTAGAATGAAATCTTTTAGCTCTAAGTTCTGTTAGATAGAGATCCCTGACATATTTGGTATTTTAGAGTGCTCAAGTGATAAGGGCACGTTAGTTAGTTCTTTGGCTAATGGCATGAGGCTAAGATGGGGCTTGGCCAAGTGGTAAGGCAGTGGGTTTTGATCTTGCTATTTGGAGGTTCGAGTCCTTCCATCCCAGATCCATTCCTCTCGCTTCATCCTAAAGTTTACAGTCGAGTCAATCTTCATACCAAAGCAATGAAACATGGAGCCATATTCTTAACACAATCATGTCGAACGAAGAACCTTTTTTTATTGATTTATACCAGTCTTGTTCTTTCTTCATCGAGTAGCTCTTCTCATTGACAGTTTGAAGATTAAAATCTTTAAAGCTTTCTTACTAGTTAGCTTAGGCCGTAGAGCTTCCACTCCCTTACGTGTAAAGTCCTTTTGAAAGGTGTAGGATTCCTAAAGTAGCCCCCTCCTTAGAAGGAGATGGGAGCTTTCCTTCCTTCTTTAATTGTAGTGAACGGCTTATACAGATTGACGTGGTGGGACTTGCTTTATTCATTCCTTACTTTCTATCTTATATAAGTTCCATTTCAAAGATGGGTGATAAGGCCCTAGGGAAGCGCTTAAGAGGATAAAGTAATAGAATTTGATATTGAGAATTGCCCACCTATGGTGTGCTTCCTTTGGCTTCGTAACGTGTTACCGGCAAGCCTCAGTTTGCATGTAGAAGGTGAAGAACTCCGCTTTTGAGTTCGACATTCCATTTTGCTTTCCCTTTTACTAGTTATTCCATAGTTTACTTATTTTTACTTCTTTTTACTTACAGTTAAAATTAAGTAAAAAGAAGTAAAAAGTAGTTACTATAAATGTTATCTCTTGTGAGACCATTGAGCTTGAGCTCTAGCTATTCTTCCTTGTACTTTAGCTTTTTTCTTTTTTAATTTCTGTTAAACGGAGCTTACGTCGGTAATATAAGTCGGGTTTCGCTACGCAATTATGTTCGTCTCCTCGCGGTGACCCCAGGAGCTAACTACTTAACCGCACCCACTTCTCTTTCCTTTCTGACATCAATGACAAAAGCTTTCGGCTAAAGTAAGAGAGAAGAAGGCAAGTTGAGTGTAAGACTTAGCCTACCTTCAACGAACCCATCCTCTTTTTAGGTGGGGACAAGATTGAAATATGTAGTCTTCAGATCATGAGAGTGATGAGTTGACCATTACTCTACCCCGCCTCAAAGATTCCCCTTCTCTTTAAAGAAAAGATCTTGAGACTTAAACTACTTCCTCAGATACTCTTTTATGCTCCTGCCTCTCCTTTCCAATCGAGCTATTGAATTCCTCGATAATCTAATCCATTCCTCCTTGATGCTTCAGTCGACAAAAGTAAAAGGAGGAAGGCAAAACTCTAGGACTTCACTAGATAAAAGAAAAAGTCCGAGATAGCTACTGACTTCGGACTAGGCAAGCGAAGAGAATGGAAGAGCTTGCTACTAAATGTAAGCTATCAATATCGCTTTAACTAGCTCTTTTTAAAAATAGAAAACTAAATGTAAGATCTCTACTCTATTTACTTGCAATGCTATACTATCAAAGTGACAACGCTTCTATAACCTTAGACTAATTCTGCTGTTCATTGAACTTCGTTGGCTCAAAAGCGTCCACCAAAAGTCGGTAACCTCCTTCACTTTATGCCTTTGATAGAATCGGAGATGGGAATTAGAATTTCTTTGGTAGTATAACTATGCTCTTTGCAAGATTCTCCGCATCTACGGGGAGAATGCCCCAAAGTCCCTTTTCTCCAATTGCAATTCCAAATGGATATCCTTTTAGACGCTCTCCTGGCATTTGCGAAATAAGAGCACTATGACTTGAGCTAGTGGGAAAGATTAACTATTTGAATGTCCCTCTTCGATTTCGATGAGTAGAGGATTTTCTGACATTAGCTAGTAGTTGCTTTCCTGGGACTCGCACTTGCTTCTTTTAGAGAAGGCTTAGCTCTATTTTTTTATTTCCATCCACTTGACTGTTCTTTGCGAGTATCTTTCGTCTCTTCCTGGGAATCCAATGGTTACGTTGGAAGAAGGACTAACAGTTATAACCGTCAAAGTGTTTATGTCGACACTAGCAAGTGACTCACCAACTAGGAAGTAAGAAAGAGGAAAGAAAGGGGTATGACAACCAATCTACCCGCCTATTAGCTATCCTATCCAAGGCCAATTTTGTGACGCCGCCAAATTCGGGTACTTGAAACCCGAACTCGGTGCATCACGATACCATTTATATACGCAGAATAATATTAATCATAATATTAATAACAATAATATTGATACCAAATTTAATTTAAATATGCATCAAAGTTTAAATCTCAGGTACGAGACCTTTAAACATTCATTACATCATAGATAATAAGTATCATTGTCTTAATAAACTATAACTATTACACATAATATTATAAATCTCATTCGAACAGCTTTCCTTTCCCCTTGTTCTTTCCTGAGCCTTCGGGTTGATCATACTTAACTGAAAACATTTAATTTAAGCAAGAGTGAGCATTTGATTGCCCAGCAAGTAATAACAATTTTAAATATTAGCTGAAAGGGTTAAATGTTTTCTTCGTACTACCCTTCTACAACACGTCAATAGTTATGAAGTAATCTGAACCGATAATAATAACATAACAACTCTCTATCAAATTTTTGAAATTACGTATTGACTATAAATAGGGTTAAGGTGACATACTATGAACATTGTTTTTAATTTTCGCTAAGGTTTAGCAAAACTTCATCTGCAAACCGTCATAACTTACGGGCACGAGGGGTGATCAACCCGTTATGCCCTGTATTGATCAATACTACATGCAAGAACGATATTATTGTTCACTTTGTCCACCTTGGGTGCATAAAAGTTTTCCCGTGTAAGGGATGTTCATACTTGTTGGGGTTCCAAACCAAAGCAATTCGGTTGGATAATAGTAAGGTTTTATCTTATTCAACAATAATCTATAATTCAACATATATATATATATACGGGTAATTAACAAAGGTGTATCAACATATGATTAAATACAATGACTATCCAAGTGGGGACACTTGTATAACCATATATAGAAATTAACAAACATAATATATATCTAAATTACCATATACCAACATGTTGATAATCAATGATCGGATATATATATATATATATATATATATATATATATATATATATATATATATATAACATAGGATTAATAATCTAACATAATAATAATATAGTTCTGAAACATTCTTACTCATGTCCATTGCATAAAGAAAATGCAAAGGTAAGATACTTGCCTGGTACACTGCTTACAATTCGCAACTTAGTTTTATCTTTTATGTAATCACCTATCAGTAATAAGATCATTTTACTGATTAGAATAACATATCACAACATATAATACTGCGTATTGCAGTCAACACATAACCTAATCACCTTGTCACACATATCTCACAGTCATTGAATCACAAACAATCATTAATACAGTCAAAATATCTAAGTCCAGATCAATTTCTGAAACATGTCGGTGTATCGACAGTTTTATCGGGTAATAATCGAGACTAAGACTCTATCTAGTTAGTTCAATAACTGAAATTATTAGTCATATTATTTTTAAATGACTTAAACCAATTTTTAAACACTTATTATAATTTATCATAAATTTTCAAACACCGGAATCATAATTAAATGATTTAAATATTAAACAATTCTACTATCATTAACATTTAATCAATATTAAACCATTAATGAAACCATTGCAAAAATATTAAAGTTATTTATAATAACTCAAAATATTTTAAAGTAGTAATATTACCCTTAAATAATTTTTAAAACATTAAAATCATTTTTAAATAATTATCATTAATATTTAAATATTAATGTACTATTTATCCAAATATTAAAAGTTATTAATTATAACTTAAAATATTTTTTAATTCATTTATAACCTTTTAAATGATTTTTAATTAATAAACCATTTTAAAACTATTTATTAAATAAATTTAATATCCTTAATATAACATTAATATTAAATTATTAATGAAATTATCCTTTAAATATTAAAAGTTATGTTTTATAACTTAAAATATCTTTAAACACTTTATTTTGATTTAAAATGATTTTTTAATATTAAAATCATTTTTATAATAATTCTAATATCATTAATATTAAATAATTAATGAAACTTAACTTAAAAATATTAAAAGTTATGTTTTATAACTTAAAATATTATTAAATACCTTATTATCCTTTAAAATGATTTTTAATATAATAAAATCATTTTTAATTAATTTATTTAGTGCTTTTACTAAATAAATTAAATACCAATAATATCCAAATAAATATTAATATTTATGAAAAATATGTCAAATTATTAAAAGTTAATTTTTATAACTTAAAATAATTTTTAAAATAATTTTTGCAATTTTCAGAATTTATTTACTATTTTTAATTGATTTTTAAAATTTAAATTAATTAATTTTAGTAAGTCTATCGCTAAAGCCCTTTGGTGACAATAAGTGTCGCCTTAGGTGTTCTTGAGAAACCCAGGCATTCAAAGTCAGTGATCGAGCTTGCTTGTTTGACCATCAATCATTCTCTCTATGAATCGTTTTTGGACATGCTATTAATTAAATGTTGTAGTATATATGTAAGAGTACATGTTCATAAACATTTCTGGACCAAATCATAAAACATGAGGGAGATCTAAGCATCAGAACATGTTGTCAGAGCTGTTCTTCACATTTCTGGGCTGCCCAGAATTTTCAGTCATGGTCGGTCAACGATATTGTTATAAAATTAATTATGTTCATGTTATGGGTGGTCTACACGTCGGGCTGTGTAGAGTAACTAACAGAGAATATAATTCAAGTCATGTTCAGGTCTAAACATATTTAATCACAAAGATCTGAGCTAGCAAACATGCTGTCAGAGTATTTCTGGGTTTTTCCCAGAAACCCAGGAGTTCGACCTATCACTTTCATGCTCGAATTCCTTTATGTTCGGGCCATGAATTATATCGTTTAATGGTCCAAATCTATAGTATACATGACAAGGAACAATAACATATCATCAGATCATCATAACATCAACACAAGTAAGAGATATGGGCCGGTCAAAGTAGTGATCAGGAACTGTTCTTGAACATTTCTCGGTTTTCTAAAAATGTTCTTGAGCAGTGTTGGCTAAAATCTAATTACGCACAACACGCAAGTATACGTGGTCAACAAGTAATAAAGTGATAAGTTGAGTATCGTTCCCATAGAGAATTAATTAATAAAAATCACCAAGTACTAACCCGCAACCAACTCAATCTTATTTAAACGAATGAATTTAATGTTATAAATTAAAATATTTAACTAAACTATATCTAATTACCACTAATTAAAAATCAGATTATGGAGATTTAAGATCACAACTTCACTTATTGCTTCATTTAAGCTAACACACTTCTCATCAATTATTTTCTATCCTGAATTGTTAATCAAGAACACTAAACCAGATAAAACCACCTCTCGATGCATAATACCCATACTCACTTGCATCAACAGATGATAGAATTAAGCAAGACACCCTAATTAACTAATCCACTATATCTCTATATGAATTACAATTAAAAAGGATTTAAAGCACAAGTTCTCTATAAGATTACATATGGCGTAAAGGCATATCTCTATCCTAAACATGAATCATGAATTCCATCTATGCAGAAATCACAAACACATGTTATCATGATTAGATCTAAATCTATAATTCATCTCTCGAGTTCATATAGATTATCACGGTAATTAATGGCCAATCAATTAAACAATTAAGTCCAAATCACAATAGACAATTCTCACAATAGAACATAATAATTGATAGCGAAGCATATTAAAATATACTACACAATAAGATCCATTGTAATCTCAAACAAAGAATTAGTTCATTGAATTAAAACTAATAATCCACAATTAAATAATCATTAAAAGACAAAGATAGAAGAAGATAAGAAGATAGAATCTATTGTCTGTAGATTTGACGCTCCCTCATTGCTCCTACTTTGAATCTTCAATGATCTCCAAGTTGTTTCAATCTCCAAATCTAATAAGAACTAGGGTTTTTCCCAATCTACTCTAATCTAATCTAATAGATTCTTCCAAAAACTTCCCTCTAATCCTTGTAATTCTCCTCCTTTTATATGTCTCTTTATATGTTTTAAGTCCTCTTGGGAGTCCTTGAGTCAAACAGCTTGAATCAATCCTTATCGGACTCAAATTTGGACAAAATCTACTCTTTCTGTGCGTACCCAAGCCCCAGCTTGGGTTTTACTCCTTGGAGGGAAATCCCCGACTTGCTATGCTACTGATTTTGCACTCAGGACCCCAAGACCCGGCTTGGGTATAAGGCATAAAAGAGCAAGCCCCGGCTTGGGTGCAAGCTGCTAATTATTTTTTCTATTGCAGTATTCTCTGGTAAAATGGCCATAAATTTTGATCCGGGAGGAGTTACGAGGCTTGCCAACTATCAAATCGAAGCTATCGATGAGCTATACAACTTTCATTCTTTGCGTTTTGAGAAATAACGAACGGAAGAAGGTCGAAATTGGACTGGAAGTGACTGTTATGAAAATTACCACCCAAAACAGCGAAATTCAACGTCCGTTGGTACAAATGTCATAACTCTTGCATCCGAACTCCGATTGGAATGATTCAAGATGTTCCAGAAAGCTAAAAAGAAGTTGTACAATATAGTCCAAGTTCCAAGCCAAGAACATGAATTGAACATGAAATCACAAACGATGTCTGGATTGTTTTTTCCTTGCATTTTCATACCAATAGTCGCTCACACCGCTTCCAAACGTATAACCTACAAAATGAACACACAATGCATGAAAAGTAACTAAGACACATGAATATAAGCAAATAATTCAAGTAAAAGATACCGGATAAGTGGATATAAAATCCACTTATCAAATACCCCCAAACTTAAACCGTTGCTTGTCCCCAAGAAACACAACATAATGCAATGCAATGCAATGAAATGCAACTAATCTATATGCCTACGAATCCAGCAGTATTGATAAAATCAAATATATTTACTCGGCCTTAGAGTAATCAAGCAAACACGACAATACTTCATATCAAAACTAATCAACAATTTCCTAGTCAATCATCAAGTCTTAAACTGTTATTACTGGTATAGTGTGTGTGTGCTCCACAACAATGTTAATTGATATAAAATCAAATTTAACACATAACAAGTCTCTTTGAAGGCATCATACAGTGTAAACTCAAGAAATCCAAAAGCAAGCTAGATCCAACTAAAATCAAATAATTACCAATATCGAGGGTCAATATGGGATACGTATGCTTTATTTTTCATCTACGGGGGCTTTTTGCTCTTATTTCCCATTTTATTCTCTCTCTTTTTTTTGGTTTATATACACATAGCTATGCAATGTCTTATTTTCTTAGGCTTTTCAATGCTACCTTAATGAGCTTTTGACCAACGACTCCCAGACCATTAAGACCTTAGAGCGCTAGATGTAGAGACAATCCCATCGGGCTTACTTACTCAAGTAACAAAGGCCACAAAACTAGACAAGCACGCCACGGTGTTTATTCATATTTTTTTTCTTTTTTTTTTCTTTTTTTTTCAATAGCTTATATATCTCACATATTCTCCCAAACTTAGGTTCTTGTTTAACTTTAGCCATCACTACTTGTTCTTGTCATTCTTTCATTTAAACTAGAATTATCCTTTAGAGTCCCATTATGTATCAATTTAAACTCAATCAATCACAAGTTATTTTTACTGTGCTATCCTTATTATACCAGTTTCAAACAGAAAAAGATTCAATTCATAACAAGAAATTACATCAAAGCTCTAATAGTCAGTACTATACTTGCCTATTCAATTCCATTCTCCTCATTGGCCAAAATAAACTTAAACTATCAAACAGCTAGACTCATGCAAGATGAACATAGTAACTAACTATTATTTTTGATTTTTTTTCCACAATAAACTAAATATAATGCTATTCAAACTATACTACTATGCAACTACTTATGCAATTGTACCACATGAATGCAAACATAATGAACCTAAACTAAATTAACAACATATGCAAAATAATATAACATAAACATGAAACTAAACATGAAATAATGAACTAAACTAAATTCCCCCAAACTTAGCAATTACAATGTCCTCATTATAAGAATATAACGTTAAGTAGAAGAGAACTTTCCTGTAATTAGCTAAGCGTGAAGTGATGGTGGTGATGGCGGCGACGATCATTTTCCTATCCATTGAACCTCCAATACCTGCAATGAAGAGAGACAACATGGATTAGATTATAAGAGAGCTTAATAAGAAAATTAATTAATATCTACTAAATAAACTAATAAAGCATATAAATATAAAAATTCTTGGGTTGCCTCCCAGATAGCGCTTGATTTACAGTCTTTCAACCTGACTTTGTCTGGTCAACGCTATCCAATTCCTCTTCGAAAATTGAGGACCCTCCATCCATCGGAAATAATGTAGCTTTTGGTAGGTTCCCATTTGTGATAGTCATTGCATTAAAGTCACCTAGCATGTTTTGTTTAGATAATATCACATTCAAGAACGTCCAAAATCTAGGTGTTTTCTCCATTGTGTCTGTGAATAGATTCTGGCATTGAGGCTTGTCAAACACAATAATCTCTTCTTCTATCTTTTCTAGCTCAGTGCACCATGGCTTCGAAGTTGTACTCGCTTTTACGTCACAAGGAGTATTGCCGACGATATGACTACCTAGCGGACAAGGTTTTGCAAATCTAACTGAATTCTTGAACTGTGGTGGAGAAGGCGCTTGAGGCATTAATAACATCGGCGCATCCTCGTTAGTACTCATAGTTAGCTCTTCACTGATCTTGTTTTCATTATCCCCACTTGTCTCCTCTTTTTCAACATCTCGAGGCTCATCCAGTTGTAGATTTGGTTCGGGTTCTCTGCCAATTTCGTCATCCATGTCATAAAGCCAAGTGTTTGGAGGAAGGTTGTTTACGGCTTTGGTTATTTGATCTATCTTATTATGCAGATTTTGACTTGATATCTCTTTATCCTGAATTGACTGCTCTTGATTAATCCTCCTCTCCTCATTTGACTTGGACCACAATTCCTCCATCCTTGAATTATCTATCTCAGTCTCGGAAGCCATGTATTGAGGACCATTGGTTGAGGTAGTGACGAGTTGTTCCATCCATCTATTAAGATTTTGGGTTGATAACTCCTGACTCATTATCATCTCTTCTTTTTCTGCTATAATCCTTAACATGAATTCCTTAAACTTTGAATTGTCTTCTTGTTGCATTGGAGGTGGATATGAGAATTTCGTCGTGTATGTTTGATTTGGAGTAGATTATTGGTCTTCATAAGTATAGCTCTATGAAGAATCCGGTTGATACCCCCAAATTTGATGATAATTATCATATGCATACTGATTGAGGTGGTTACCACCATACTGTACCGACACAAGATTGATGGTGCATTGATTACTCGGGTGATTGCCTGCACAATAATCACATATAACTGCCATCCTTCGACTCCTTTGGGCTGTAATAACGTCAAACTTCCTCGAAAGTTCTTCAATCTGTGCTGATATTGCGGAAAATGCATTAAGTCCATCAATACTCGTTTCCCTTGGTTGAGTCATGTTCGTGTATGGACATTGATACGCAAAGTCATCCATGGTACCTGAAAAGAGAGAAATATAGGAAGAGAATTAAAAATAAAAATAAAAATAAAAATGTTTAAATTAAGACTAATTTGATTGAAATTAATATTGGCAAAGAGATATTAAACTAATTCCCCGGCAACGGCGCCAAAAACTTGTTGGGTAAAATCTAATTACGCATAACACGCAAGTATACGTGGTCAACAAGTAATAAAGTGACAAGTTGAGTATCGTTCCCACAGAGAATTAGTTAATAAAAATCACAAAGTACTAACCCGTAACCAACTCAATCTTATTTAAACGAATGAATTTAATGTTATAAATTGAAATATTTAACTAAACTATATCTAATTACCACTAATTAAAAATCAGATTATGGAGATTTAAGATCACAACTTCACTTATTGCTTCATTTAAGCTAACCCACTTCTCATCAATTATTTTCTATCTTGAATTGTTAATCAAGAACACTAAACCAGATAAAACCACCTCTCGATGCATAATACCCATACTCACTTGCATCCACAGATGATATAATTAAGCAAGACACCCTAATTAACTAATCCACTATATCTCTATATGAATTACAATTAAAAAGGATTTAAAGCACAAGTTCTCTATAAGATTACATATGGCGTAAAGGCATATCTCTATCCTAAACACGAATCATGAATTCCATCTATGCAGAAATCACAAACACATGCTATCATGATTAGATCTAAATCTATACTTCATCTCTCGAGTTCATATAGATTATCACGGTAATTAATGACCAATCAATTAAAAAATTAAGTCCAAATCACAATAAACAATTCTCACAATAAAACATAATAATTGTTAACGAAGCATATTAAAATAAACTACACAATAAGATCCATTGTAATCTCAAACAAAGAATTAGTTCATTGAATTAAAACTAAGAATCCACAATTGAATAATCATTAAAAGACACAGATAGAAGAAGATAAGAAGATAGAATCTATTGTCTGTAGATTTGACACTCCCTCCTTGCTCCTACTTTGAATCTTCAATGATCTCCAAGTTGCTTCAATCTCCAAATCTAATAAGAACTAGGGTTTTTCCCAATCTACTCTAATCTAATCTAATGGAATTTTTCGAAAAACATCTCTCTAATCCTTGTAATTCTCCTCCTTTTATATGTCTTTAAGTCCTATTGGGAGTCCTTGAGTCAAACAACTCGAATCAATCCTTATCGGACTCAAATTCGGACAAAATCTACTCTTTCTGCGCGTACCCAAGCCCCAGCTTGGGTTTTACTCCTTCGAGGGAAAGCCCCGGCTTGCTATGCTACTGATTTTGCACTCAGGACCCCAAGCCCCGGCTTGGGTATAAGGCATAAAAGAGCAAGCCCTGGCTTGGGTGCAAGCTGCTAATTATTTTTTTGTTGTAGTATCATCTGGTAAAATAGCCATAAATTTTGATCCGGGAGGAGTTACGGGGTTTTCCACCTATCAAATCGAAGCTATCGACGAGCTCTACAACTTTCATTCTTTGTTCTTTGACCAATAATGAACAGATAAAGGTCAAAATTGTACTGGAAGTGACTACTATGTAAATGACCACCCAAAACAGTGAAATTCAACGTCCGTTGGTACAAATGTCATAATTCTTGCATCCGAACTCCGATTAGAATGATTCAAGATGTTCTAGAAATCTAAAAATAAGCTCTACAATATAGTTCAAGTTCCAAGCCAAGAACATGAATTGAACATGAAAGCACAAACGATGTCCAGATTGCTTTTTTCTTGCATTTTCATACCAATAGTCGCTCACACCGCTTCCAAACATATAACCTACAAAATGAACACACAATGCATGAAAAGTAACTAAGACACATGAATATAAGAAACTAATTCAAGTAAAAGATACCGAATAAGTGGATATAAAATCCACTTATCAAGCAGTTTCGTCAACCAAAGTTTGACCAACTCTCAAATCATTTCTGTTACGTATTTGGGTAATATAAAAGCATGTATATGTAGTACTTATTTATGATCAATAATTCTAAAATTATTTATAATTTTTCAGGTATTATATCTATTTGCATTTATCATACACATTACTTGACACATATTCTCATCATTAAAATAAATAAATAAATAATTTATTTGCAAAATTTCTTATTTATTTATATGAAAAATATCGGGTTATTACATTCACCTTCCCTTATAAGGATTCCGTCCCTGGAATCACCATTTTAAAACTCTTACGTACAAGGGTTCATAGCATATACAATCATTGCAAGTAGATCTCGATCATATATTATTGAATTGATCTTTAACTATTCAATATAAAGCTTGTCTATCTGATTAAACAAAAGTTTGATTTCTAAAAGAACTCAAATTCCTCCTTCAGAACTTCTTTATAAAATAATTTGCTATATACATGAAAATCATAGATATCAAAATATACAAGTTATTCAAATAATACCTGGAGTTCCATTCCCAGCTGCCACAGTATCTTGGACCGTCATGTTGAAGACCCTTGCGGTTGCTTTTGTTGGGTTGTTGGTTGAGGTCGGTCCTATGATTGCTAGAGTCCCGCTGCCTTTCCCCGTGGTTACACTCCCTGCCTCTCCTCTTTGGACAATCCTTCACCTTATGTTCAGTCGATCCTCATAGAAAACACCCACTATTCATCCTTGGGTTGGGGCAGTTGGGAGAGATATGACCCTCCTGCCCGCACTTGTAACATACAAACTTACCCTTCAGACACTCACCACAGTGATTCTTCCCACAATTCTTACACTACACAGTCTGTTTCTTCACACCTTCCTACTTTACTTGAACATTCCTGAAATAATTTCCTTTTCTCTTTTCACTCCTACTCCCACTATTTGTTTTTACCTTCACATCTCCTACCGGCATACCCTTGTTCTTCTTCTCCTTGTTGTAGAGGCTCATGGCCTCACTCCCCTCCTCAGCTATGATAGCCTTCTCCATGAGTGCTGCAAAAGTATTGATTTGCAACACTGTCACCTTGTTGTAGAGCTAGGGTTTTAAGCCTAGCTCAAACATCCATGCCTTCCTAGCCTCTATATCAACTTGATGCGGAGCAAACCTAGCTAACTCATTAAACTTTACGGCATACTCTGCAACCGTTGTGACGCCCCCAAAATAGGTCCATTCCATCCAATCCATTCTGAGTCGTCAAATACATGGTACAGAAACAACTACAACTTTATTAATACATTTGTCGTGCATACTACAACATATGTACTGTGAGTTTAAATACAAATATTGTCTTCTAGACAATATCCATACCCAAATAAAGTCCTCATTACAATTATTGATACACTATTCTACAAAATAGTGAGGACTACTAAACAACTGTCTTGAACCATCACTCCACACCCCGACTAGTTCCCACTATTTTCTTGCCTCCTGAGAAGAAAAATGGAACAAAAAGGAAAAGGGTGAGCTCAACTAGCCCAGTAAAGAATATTATGACTAAGATAATGTACAACAAATTATCCTTAGTCTTCAACAGGAAAAATCGATAGAATACAACAAGAAAACAAGTTTTAGATCAACAACCGCAGCAGAAAAACAACAATCCATTAGAAGAGTTAAGTAGAGAATAAAATCTACTATCATCTATGAATTTAAAATCCATCATCAATATTTTATCCCTGTAACATCAATCAATATTCATCTTTGCACTATAGGCCAAAGATATTCATCAGTCGGTCATATTTATCTCAACACCTGTACATCTTGCACTACTGAGCTAAATATACTCATCGATTAAATTATGTTCATCTCAACACTGTACATCTTTACACTACGGGCCAAAGATATTCATAATAAAATCAACCATCTTTGCATTACAGCCAAAGATATTCAACAACATGTCATCATTTAGGGTGAGGATGATGAAAATATTTTCTGACGAAAATGAATCCAAAGGAAACAAAAGAACAAATATTAAGGATTCTTACTTTAACCAAACCGAGTTCAAAAATACTTCATAAATAATCATAGTGAAGTAAAATTCAAGAATGATCAAAACATGGATACAATAAAAGCTAGTATCCATAATAGATATCTTGGACAAAAACGAAAATTTAACTTTTTTGTGAATAGTGTCGTATTCATGAATAGTGTCGTATACGTGAATAATGTCGTATACATGAATAGTAACCCCGACACTAAAAGACAAGAATTTCACAAGAAAAATTATCATGATTTGTGAATAGTACTCGTGAATAGTAACTCGTGAATAGTAACTCGTGAATAGTAACTCATGAATAGTAACTCGTGAATAGTAACTCTGACATAAAAAGATCAGAATTTCACAAGAAAAATCATACCAATATTCCGGTATAATGATATTGAAAGAAATAATATCATTTTTAAAAAAAATAATATCTCTTACCTCAAAAAGATTGCCGGTTTGAAATCTTTGGATCTGAAATTTGAAGGAAACTTGCATCAGTATAACAACACTCAAAGTATCAAAATACTCACAAAAATACGCTCAATATATCGAGAGAGAAAGAGAGAAAAGATTTCAGTTTCTGATGTGATTTTCAATTCTAACCTAAGCATCCTATTTATAGAAAAATGCTTAGAACACTGAAGCAGAAAATTTAATAAAATAATAATATATTTATACAAATTTCCTTAGCCCACCAAGAATCTAAATTCAGCAACTTATCACATGTTTAATGAGGCCACAAAATGTAAAAAACATTTTTCTTTAAAAAA
This sequence comes from Panax ginseng, assembly GCA_020205605.1. Lineage (NCBI taxonomy): Eukaryota > Viridiplantae > Streptophyta > Magnoliopsida > Apiales > Araliaceae > Panax > Panax ginseng. The sequence goes on from CM035129.1 coordinate 67,803,740, forward strand.
ATAATTAAAACTTCTAAAAATCAATTATTTCAGAACTTCGGAACTTCAATAATTCATAATAAATAGCCCTTTTGTCAGAAAAATTCAAACCACATGTCCTTTGCATAGGAAATTTCATTCTCTACAACTTTGCAGAAGAAAGTTTTTCTAAATTCCAAATGTAAATTGGATCAAAAAATCCACAAACTAAAGATTTTACACAGTATAATCAAATTTCAGTATAGAAATGGGGTCCACCGACACACAAAATATGTGTTAATCATTTAATGCCACAAAAATAATCTTCCTCCTCATATACTCATATATCCCACATTCATTGTAAAAATATCACCATTATTATATTATTAAAATAATATATTTAAATAAATTATTTTATCGTAAAAAGATAAAATATTAATTTTCAACAATTGTCACATTAAAAATTTTCTCCATCTATATCCACATAAAATTAATATTTTCTCATCATATAAACCAATAATTAATTATTCACAAAAATATTACGAATCACAATCATCGACAACCGGCGGGTTCTAGGAAAGAGGGGGCTTTCAATAAGGATTTCTCCTTCTTGGCGCCAATTAGATGACCAAACCTCTCCTTAGACAGAACTTTCTAGACATTGCCAATAATGTTATCTAATAATATTATTCAGATAATATGAATTATTGTTCCGATAATGGAAAATACTATGTAGTGACAATTATTGAAATAACAATAATATAAAATATCAATCAAAGAATTATTGAATCAATAAAATAAAATCTTGAACAATAATTATTGTAACAATTATTGAGTAAGGCCTTTTACGTAAGAATCAATAATTGGTGCAATACCATGTGTCTACCGTGTTTTAACCACACGGTATTCCAACAATATTAATTAAGAATAACTACTGTAGTTATTTATAAATAACTTATTCTTGTGGTTTTCTTCCTCCAATCGCTTTCCGTAATGGGGCCCACACAAGGCTGCGCCGTCGTACGAATATTCCCCGACAGTAAGAATATTCCATGACTAAACGAATATTCCTCGACAACAATGAATATTTTATAACCACTTGCTTATTTAAGATATTTACGCATTTTACCCATAACTAACCACATTAATCAAATCAACCCTTACTATTTCAACATAATAAATAGAGGAAATTAAATTTCATTAATAATAATTTGGGGTCTTACAACAGTCATGTTATCCTGCTTCAACTCCAGAAATTTCACCTCCATCCTAGCCTACATACTAGCTGAGAGATAGTTTTTGAAAAATAAAGTCTTAAACCTAGCTCAAGTAACTACTCCTTCTCCTGCCCTAGTTTGATTTGCCTCCCAACAAAAGTTAGCCTCCCCTTTCATCATATAAGTGGAAAAAGCGGTCTTTTGCCCCTCATCTACCCTAGCAATTATGAACGCCTTTTCTATCTCATTAACCCATGTCTGGGCTTCTATAGGGTCAGCTGATCCCCTGAATTCTGGTTGTCCTACTACCTTGAAGTGTTTAAATTTTGCCAAGCGATTGTCTAGCTGGTTCCCAGTGGCTGGTATTCCCTGCTGCATAGCCTGAGCTACCATGTTTGTAAAGTTTTGCATCGGGTCTTTTTGTTGTCCCCTAGTGTTGTTGATAGATTCTTTTGCCCTTTGGTTTCGAGTTTGACGTCTTAGCGACATTATCTGGTTAAGTAAAACCATAAATTATACTTTATTAACTTACATTCTAAATCTTATTGCATAAGTTTAATATATTAAACTTTTTTCATTTCTCAAACATAGATTCATATTCATTCATCGAATACTTTACATAGCATAACACATAATGCTTTAAACATCAGTTATCCCTTTGTGACTACAAAAGTCGGGATTTACAGCCTTGATCAACACAAAAGTTGAGAATATTACATTACACAGACATACTTAGATATTACATTAAACATACCTACTCAACAGAACCTATACTACATATTTACTACACCTTTTCCTTGGACAACCTTTCGTCTGATGATCTCCTATCCCACAGATAAAACATGCTCCTGGTTTATAGTCGGGACAATATAGAGTGGTATGTCCCTCATAGCCACAAAGGTAACATATTCTTTTCCCTTTCTTCTTATCAGTTTTTTTTTTCTAAATCATGGTCTTCTATCTTTCTTTTCCCCTTCTTGCTCAGAGCTGCACACGATGTGTTGCTTGCGGCTCCCATCTGATCAATTTGGATTTTAAGCTTATCTTGTTCTTCCATTGTTTCTATTAACGCCTAACACAATTGACTATTTAGAAGCTTTTCTATTTCCCACATCTTTTCCAGAGAAGAAACCTTGTTCCTCGGATCCTGCACCTCCATTGATTCTTGATCAGCTTCAACTTTAGTGTTCAAATCACTATCTGTCAGCTCCACCATCTTTGGATTTGGTACTATATTTTCCAAAACAACCACCTCATCCGAGTTGGTTTCATTGTGAGCCTCTATTTCTGCTATAGGCTTCGATATTAGCTCGGGTGTATAGATTTGATACTCCTTCATGCTATAAGCATATAATAAGCCTTTTCCACCTGACATCTACACACATAAATTATCCTGATTAGCATATAGTATATACACATAACAAACAATAGTTTTATAAAAGTTATCTTTTATTTTGTTTAACGATGAATTTATTCAATTCATCTCATTTAAAACTTTCTATGAGTTATTTGTATTTTCAACGTTTCTCCCATGTTCTGAGGTTATAGCCTAAGGTCGATCCCACTTAAGGTTTCTAACCCTAAACCTTTGATACTAACCCATGACGCCCCCAAATTTGGATACTTGAAACCCGAACTCGGTGCATCATGATACTATTTCTATGCGCAGAATAATACTAATCATAATATTAATAACAATAAATTGATACCAAATTTAATTTACATATGCATCAAAGTTTAAATCCCAGGTATGAGACCTTTAAACATTCATTACATCATAGATAATAAGTATCATTGTCTTAATAAACTATAACTATTACACAAAATATTAAAAAAATCTCATTCGAACAGCTTTCCTTTCCCCTTGTTCTTGCCAGAGCCTTCGAGTTGATTATACTTAACTGAAAACATTTATTTAAGCAAGAGAGAGCATTTGAGTGCCCAATAAGTAATAACAATTATAAATATTAGCTGAAAGGGTTAAATTTTTTCTTTGTACTACCCTTCTACAACAAGTCAATAGTTGTGAAGTAATCTGAACCGATAATAATAACATAACAACTCTCTATCAAATTTTTGAAACTACGTATTGACTATAAATAGAGTTAAGGTGACATACTATGAACATTTTTTTAATTTTCGCTAAGGTTTAGCAGGACTTCATCTGTAAACTGTCATAACTTACGGGCACGGGGGGTGATCAGCCCGTTATGCCCTATATTGATCAATACTACATGCAAGAACGATATTATCGTTCACTCTGTCCACCTTGGGTGAATAAAAGTTTTCTCGTGTAAGGGATGTTGATACTTGTTGGGGTTCCAAACAAAGCAATTCGGTTGGATAATAGTAAGGTTTTGTCTTATTCAACAATAATCTATAATTCAACATATATATATATATATATATATATATATATATATATATATATATATATATATACGGGTAATTGACAAAGGTGTATCAACATGTGATTAAATACAATGACTATCCAAGTGGGGACACTTGTATAACCATATATGGAAATTAACGAACAGAATATATATCTGAATTACCATATAGTAACATGTTGATAATCAATGATCAAATATATATATATAACAATAGGGTTAATAATCTAACCTAATAATAATATAGTTCTGAAACATTCTTACTCATGTCCATTAATTGCATAAAGAAAATGCAAAGATAAGATACTTGCTTGGTACGCTGCTTACAATTCGCAACTTAGTTTTATCTTTTATGTAATCACGTATTAGTAATAAGATCATTTTACTGATTAGAATAACATATCACAACGCATAATACTGCCTATTGCAATCAGCACATAACCTAATCACCTTGTCACATATATCTCACAGTCATTGAATCACAAACGATCATTAATACAATCAATATATCTAAGTCCAGATCAATTTCTGAAACATGTCGGTGTACCGACAGTTTTATCGGGCAATAATCGAGTCTAAGACTCTATCTAGTTAGTTCAATAACTGAAATTATTAGTCATATTATTTTTAAATGAATTAAAATAATTTTTAAACACTTATTATAATTTATCATAAATTTTCAAACACCGGAATCATAATTAAATGATTTAAATATTAAACAATTCTACTATCATTAACATTTAATCAATATTAAACCATTAATGAAACCATTGCCAAAATATTAAAGTTATTTATAATAACTCAAAATATTTTTAAACTATTAATATTACCCTTAAATGATTTTTAAAACATTAAAAATTATTTTAAATAATTATCATTAATATTTAAATATTAATGTACTATTTATCCTAATATTAAAAGTCATTAATTATAACTTAAAATATTTTTAATTCATTTATATCCTTTTAAATTAATAAACCATTTTAAAACTATTTATTTAATATAATTATTAAATAAATTTAATATCCTAATATATCATTAATATTAAATTATTAATGAAATTTTCCTTTAAATATTAAAAGTTATGTTTTATAACTTAAAATATCTTTAAACACTTTATTTTGATTTACAATAATTTTTCTAATATTAAAATTATTTTTAAATTATTTTATTTAATATAATAATTCTAATATCATTAATATTAAATAATTAATAAAACTTATCTTAAAATATTAAAAGTTATGTTTTATAACTTAAAATATTATTAAATACCTTATTATCCTTTCAAATGATTTTTAATATAATAAAATAATTTTTAATTAATTTATTTACTACATTTATTAAATAAATTAAATACCAATAATATCCAAATAAATATTAATATTTATGAAAAATATGTCAAATTATTAAAAGTTAATTTTTATAACTTAAAATAATTTTTGCAATTTTCTGAATTTATTTACTATTTTTAATTGATTTTTAGAATTTAAATTAATTAATTTTAGTAAGTCTGTCGCTAAAGCCCTTTGGCGACAGTAAGTGTCGCCTTAGGTGTTCTTGAGAAACCCAGGCATTCAAAGTCTGTGATCGAGCTTGCTTGTTTGACCATCAATCATTCTCTCTATGAATGTTGTAGTATATATGTAAGAGTACATGTTCATAACCATTTCTAGACCAAATCATAAAACATGAGGGAGATCTAAGCATCAGAACATGCTGTCAGAGCTGTTCTTCATATTTCTGGGCTGCCCAAAATTTTCAGTCATGGCCGGTCAACGGTATTGATGGCCTTATAAAATTAATTTTGTTCATGTTATGGGTGGTCTACACGTCGGGCAGTGTAGAGTAACTAACAGAGAACATGATTCAAGCCATGTTTAAGTCTAAACATAATTAATCACAAAGATCTGAGCTAGCAAACATGTTGTCAGAGTGTTTTTGGGTTTTTCATAGAAACCCAGCAGTTCGACCTATAACTTTCATGCTCGAATTCCTTTATGTTCGGGCCATGATTTATATTGTTTAATGGTTCAAATATATAGTATACATGACAAGGAACAACAACATATCATCAGATCATCATAACATCATAACATCAACACAAGCAAGAGATATGGGCCGGTCAAAGTAATGATCAGGAACTGTTCTTGAACATTTCTGGGTTTTCTAGAAATGTTCTTGAGCAGTTTCGTCAACCCAAGTTTGACCAACTCTCAAATCATTTCTTTTACGTATTTGGGTAATATAAAAGCATGTATATGTAGTACTCATGTTAGTCTACAAGTATATAACAAGAACATGATTAAAACACGTAACAGAAGTAAGATCTACGGGCTCAAAAGTCACTATCAGACTTTTCTGGGCAGAATCTGGGTTTCCAAAACTGCCGGTCAGTGCCGCTCAACCCACTTTGACCAGAAATAATTTTTAATCTACAACAACTATGGACCTGATTCAAGTTGCATATTAATGATCTCCTAACAGACTACAAGTACAAACTTTCAAAACACAAAAACACACAACAGACTGAGATCTATTGGACCTGACATTCATTGTCAGATCCTTATTTTAAAAATTTTCCAGATTTGGAAAATCATCAAATCTGAGCCTCTAGATGTTATGGATCTAACATCTAGAAACCCAGATCATTGATTAACACCCCATACAACATATTTAACACAAAAAAATTACATCTAACATAAGATCAAAAGATTTTCAAATTTTAGGGTTTGTACCTTTTCTAAGCTTTGATCTTGCTGCTGACTTTCTGATTTGTTAATGATAATTGTGGGGCTTGCTTTGTGATTGAAATGCTACTTAATTTCGTGGGTTTTAGAGAGGGAAGGTCTAGATTGAGCATAAGTGTATGAAAGAGCTTTACTTTTTGATTTTCTCTCTCTTTAAATCTATCCAATCCCTTAATGCAATGAACTTGTATGCTAATAGCTGATGTGCTGTGTTATAGCTCATAGCTAGGTAGACTAGGGTGGCTGCCAAGATATTGCAAAGATTTGGCTAACAATAATTCACCAAATGGGATAAAAAGGGTAAAATGGTAATTTGTACTTTAATTTCAAGGGTATTCTTGTCCAAGGTACTTGAATCTAGGGTTTAATCACTAGATTTTAAATTTTAAAGTTTCCCAAATAATTTTTAGGGTTTGAAAAATTAAAATTAAAGTGTAATAAAATTTTAATTAAAACACATTAATTTAAAAATAGGGGTTTTAATAGAAAATTAGGGTTTAAATAATTAGGGTTCCTTAATTTCATTAGGGTTTCCAAAATTAACAATTAGGGTTTCCTAATTAACATTAATTCTATAATATGCGCATAATTTCTTACCGATCTTAAATTCCAGTTTTGAGTTTCCAATTATGGTTTGTGACAGTATTACTAGGGTTTGTCGTGGTACACGATAATTGCCTGACCATTATCAGTCTACTCATATATTGTACATATTTATAGCATTGAAAAAACAAAATATAATTAATATTATACTATTATTCCCATCCCTTGATCAAAATCCAAATTTAGGGTTTGGATTCCATATCTGGTTTATCTTTCATATTCAACATCAATAATCAAGCTAAAATAATTAACTTAAATATTACGAACAAATTCATATAATAAAATGTTTATTATTATAATTCTAATAATCATTTCATATATTATTTAAATAATATAAAATCATGTTTTCATGGAAAATAATTAATAAAAATATTTCAACTTACAAAAATTAATTACTATAAAAATATATTTTGCAATGATCAATAATTCTAAAATTATTTATAATTTTTCAAGTACTAAATATATTTGCATTTATCATACTCATTACTTGACACATATTCTCATCATTAAAAAAAATATTTATTTACAAAATTTATTATTTATTTATATGAAAAATATCGGGTTATTACAAATTTCATGTGTTAAGCATATAGACATCAGAAAGTTTTTGGAAGAGTGCCCGACGATGAATAGAACTTAGATTCAAAAGAGCGCGAAGAAAGAGCTTTCACAAATGATTGTACTTCTGCTATCCGGATAGCTATTCAAAGCATCGAGAAAAAGAAAGATAATGTTAACAGTTTCATAAAAGCAAGGGGATTGCTAAGCGGCTAAGCAAAAATCCTTTACCACGAAATCGTAGATCTACTGAAATGAGCGTAGTGTTGAACTCTTTCGCACTCTTCCAAAGAAATCCTTGATTGCCATCGATATTTCCTCTCCAACCACCCCTTATTAAAGAAGAAGTTCGGGAAACCGCCAGCCCCACTCATACAGAACCTTAGAAATAACCATATTTTAAATAAAAGAAAATAGCCCCGGATGCTCAAGCTTAATATCATATTGGTTGTGTTCTACCAATGAGCAGCCAGGAGCCTAAAGAAAGCACTTAGAAAGAGAGAAGTGTTCCGTATAGGTTCGTATATATATGTGGCACTATATGATCTTTAGCTATAGGTCTTGTGTGTTTGCTATAGAAAGTAACGAGTCAGAGGAGGTGGTAACGGTTGATAGATTTTTATATTTGAGTTTTTCCTGACTTCAGCATCACATCAAGGTGACATGATTCGAACCTATGGCCCTCTGTACCCAAAACAGATGCGCTAACCAGATTGCTCTACACCTCGTCTCACCACCCCGGAGCATATAGATCCACCCGATCGATGAACACTCAAACCGAACTCGCGCATCCTTTTGGGCACAAGGACGCGAGAACCATTCCGAGTAATCCACCACTTTTTTAATCTACCTCCAGCAAGATAAGGCGACGCCAAAAAGCCGTATAGCATAGGAGCGCAAACATTTTTTTACTCTTTCACTTTCATTTTTAAATCCTGCTTGCTCTCGGCAATTGGACCCTTTGCCCGCTTAGAAATGGATTCGAACCATTGACACAAGGATTTTTAGTCCTTTGCTCTAACTGGCTGAGCTACCTAAACAACCTTCCTAAAGTATGTTTTCTTTATCGAATAGCGCCCTACCTTACCACTTGCTAGGAAGGGAAAAGCCCTTTACTAAAAAAAGAGAATTGATAGGCTTTTTCGCTTATTCGTCAAGCTTTCAAGCAGCTCTTTCAACTTTCGCCTAATCCCTCAACATGCTCAAGAATCGAGAGCAGTCCAAGGACTGAACTTTAGGAGGGATCTTGCTTATAGAAAGAAGATAGGCCGGTCAAACAAAAACAAGGAGCAACGGGCTCTCCACTTCTAGTCACTAAGTAGTGCTATCTGTCCTCCGGAGGAATGGACTCCACCAAGAGGTTCTTTCTCACACGTAATTTTTCCCTCACATTTCACTTTTGTGCTGGAGGAAATGGGATTAGAACCCATGATACAATCTTCTTGTATGTCAATTTAGTAAACCAATGCCTTAAGCCACTCAGCTATATCTCCAAGTTATTAATCGGAATGGAATTTGATGTGCCTGGTTTCGTTGGTTGCCTGAAGGGCTATCTGATCTGATTAACTGCGTAAGCCATAGTGCGCTAGCATGCGTACTCTTCTTCTATGAGGGAGACTCTATCCAGATCTATGGATCTCCCCAGCATCCAAGCGAGACTCCATCAAAATCTTCCACTCGTTGGGTGACGCCTTCTTTTCTTTGAACACCCCACCACTGAATGATGAACATTGCCAGTTTTTGCCTCCGACCCGACCAGGGGGGAATACACGGTCAAGCCAAGCCCTTACCCGCTTGAATGGAATGAATATCTCCTTCGTGCTCGTCGAGAAGGAGAAAGCCCGAACTGGACCGTGACTCTTCTATTACATTACGAAGAAGTCCATTCTCGTCTCGATCCACGTCCTACCATAGTGCCCGGAGAACCAGGCTTGCTTGGCTTACAAAGCTAGCTTACTAATGCGAAGGAATTTTTCGTTGATTGCATGAGCTAGCCAAAGAAACCCCCCCTTACTCACCTCTTGCTCTATAAAAAAAGCCCTTTTTTCCTTTTAACTAGGAGAGAAAGCTCCGCGAGCTGTCCCTTTACTCTATAGAAATGGATGGAAATGCCCACCTGATCAATGAAAAATTAATTGAGATGGGATCATAATTTGATTAGAAATGCATAAATAAGAGGAGATGGGAGTAACCGGGCGTTCTATATACTATGATTCACATTTTTCATGTCTTTCATTTTATAGAAAGTAGTGATGCACTTCTATAGCCTTTCTAGTGAAGTTCACTACTTTGGTATTGAAACCTCCTTATCATTAAAAAAAAGGGACTTCTTCTTTACTGCTACAATGCGCGGTTGATATTAGCTTAGTTATTTACTTGAGGCATAGGCATAGGCGAGATAGGCATAGGGCTTTGCTTTAGCATAAGGAAAAAAAGAAGCTTTATAAGCCAAAATTGAGTACCCGTAAACCATTTAGTTCCTTTTCTTTACCATAGGGTAGGGGGCGGCTTTGAAGCTATAGAAACAAAAAGGCTACTTACTCTCTTTGTGATAGGAGCTTGCGCATGGTCCCAAGCTTTACAAGAAATAAAATAGCATAGGCATCCCAGCGGCTACTCTTTTGCGCTAGGAGTTATGAATTTCCCGTTTAGTTTTTCTTTCATTTAGGAGTGAAAAGTAAATTATGAGATGAACATAATCTATATCTCTCCTTTCTTTGGTTAGGAACAATTCAATAGCTTGCCTTAACATCGAATAACATAGCGGAAAGCTACACTAGCTTTCTTCTATTCTTCTTATGAGCTTAGGTTCCATAGCTTTAGGAGCCTTCAAAGAAAATCGAATAGCTTTGCTTAGCGGCGACTACTTTCTTTCTAGTAGCTGCTTTGCTTTAGGAGCCATTTGGTATAGAACCACATAGCTTGCTCCGAAGCTATTGTACTTATAAGCAGAGCTTACCGGTACAATAAGCAGTCCATTTAATCCTTCGCAAATGTTGTCCAATTCTTTTTGCCTGAGAGCTTGTTTATGGGGGCTCATGTCCGTATTTCTATACTTGAATTTCATCCAACCTTCCTTTATATGATCTTCTCTTAATCCTTTATTCTTATTTTCTAAGCAGGGGTTGGAAGCTACTCTAGTACATTCGCTGTCCTCTGGTAGCACAATGCCAATTCGGCCTTAAAGCCAGAATCTAGTGGTGGTTCCTTACCCTTACAGAAGAACTAAATTATGCGGGGGTGAAGGGGACTTTTGCTTGTTCTTTAAAGCCTGGCTTTGGTCTTTCTTTATTTTGTTGAGTGGCGAAGCTCGAAAAGAGCTAAAGGGGTGGAGAACCATTAACTTCAACTCGTGTTGAATCTTCCCAGAAGAAGGTCGTTTCCTCTAGCAAGGGAGATGACTTCTTCCAATTGGTTTGGGTTTCCTCTGCGCCTTACGAGAGCTCTGATCTAGTAACTAAGGCAAGGCACGCTTTATGCTGCAATCTTTATATTATGATGTTGGAGAGGTGCAGTTGGAGTTCATTTCCCTTTTCAGTCCAGAGGTGTTGGTTCGTGTCCAACTCATGACCAAGCAGAGTAGATGCCTCGATGAAAAAAAGAGACCTTTACACACCGAACTAGGGCATGGTCTCTTGCTTGCATCTTCTCTTTCTTGTGAAATAGAAGATTTACACTTAAAAGAATGATTTTTCCATTCATGCTACCGTTCTTCTTGGGTTCAACTCCCGGCCTAAGCTGCCATCTCTTTCTCTTTACGCTACTGGAAGCTTATCTATTAACAGCTATATGAAAGTCGTTATTTGACCCACTAAACAAAATAGTACACTTCACTCCAAGGTGGATTGTCTTCGTTTCGCAGCACGAACAGGGCCCGAAAGGCAACCTTTTGGTGGTACAAAAAATCAATGTGCCATCTTTCTAACCACGTTCATTTGTTATATGATCAGTAGGGAAAGAAATCTACCTTAATAAATAAAGAAATATACTGTCTCAGAGCGAAAGTCAAGTAGAACTAGAACATTTCTTTGATTGATAGGGCAGATAGGAAACAGGTATGCAAACTAAGTTATAGGTTTGGAAGTTCGAATTCGAAAAGGTAGTCACGGCCCTTGATGCAGAAGCAGTGTATGGCGAATAAGGCTTAGCTACTCCCTTAGTGGGTATAGTTTATCCTCCAACTACTACACCTAAGGAGTAATCAAATAATGAAAGATTCTTCCTTCAATTAGCTTCTATCTTTCATAACTCTACTTTTTTAGAGGTTTTATTTCCTTAATGAAAGGTGTTAGAAGAAAGACATTCATTACTTATAGTGCCTCTTCCCTAATCCTTCCCCTTCTATTCAATTCTCTTCTCTATTTTTTTTCTACGTTTAAGTCATGTTCCACTCCTTGATGAACTTCAGAAACCCTTTGTCCATCTTCGAGATCTCCTTTTAGATCTTTTAAATTCTCCTGAATGAGCTCATTTGTCCGTTCTTCCAAGGCGGAAGGCACAGATGATGAGTCATCCAAAGGATTCATCATATTTGGTTCCACCCCCGAAGTGAGAAGAGCTTTCACAGCAAAGACAATGGCCAAGGCCAGACCTCCTAAGCAGCCTAGCTTTAATAACAAAAAAGATAGGGTGCGAGACCCCAGAAGGAAGCCAACCTTTGAAAGTAGGACCAACAAATAGTAAATCCAACTAATCTTCAACCAAAGAATCCATAAAAGAAAAAATAGAGTAGATAGGAGTAGCAAGCGAATGAAGAATCACATTTCAATATAGGAAAGGCTAGTAGTCAACGGTTGAAGCATATTCATCATATGAGGTTTGAGTTCCATGTGCTTTGCTTGTGATTGTGGCGCTCCTTGCTCGCAGAGTGGCATACCAAAAAAAAGCCCTTATTCTTGCAAGAGGTCTCCTCGTGCCTACAATTTCTCGTAATAGTGGCGAAGAAATGTTTATTTAGCCCGTTGTTACCTACAAAAAGAATGAAGAAATTTGCTGATCAGGATAGAAGGTCACGTGAATTCCAAATTAATCTTTTACACTGATGTATCATACTCTCTCGACCAGGTCATCATACAAAAATACTGCTAAATCTTTCTAAAGTGAGAGAAGGAGGAAGAAGGCCACAACCAACATAACATCCAAATTGAAAAATGTTAGCTAGCTAGGCTAGCCAAGAATGGTATTCTCGATAGGGCTTGCTTCTTCAAGCTCCGCCTAAACCTATACAAGGTGCTACTGTTTTGTCTCGAACCACTGTAAGTATTATATAGTGGTAGGCATTCCAACGTGCTTCTTCTTGCCCCCCACTTAAGAATCCAAAGGTTACCTTTGGATGTTGTCGTGATGCTTTGGTTACAAAGGTTACCGGGGTCGGATCGATTCAGTTAGCGAAAGTCCCTCCAACTCAATCAATATCAACAACATGTTATGACTGATTAGGCTTGGTTTATTTTGTGAGAAAAGAAAGTAGGTTTCGAAGGTTCATTGATTAGTACACCTCATGTGCTGGTAAGGTCGGGACCATGGTCGTCAGTCTTTGGTTTGCTGGCCGATAAGATTTCTCAGATTGACCAACCATCTAGGTTGGTTGGCTATTATTTTCTATTGAAAAGGAGTCAGTTGTCTGCGCGAGTCACCTTCTTCTAGGCTCTGCTAGACAACACGACATTCTCATTCAAATATAGGTCGGTCGTACTTGTGATGGTTCCCAAGGAACCAATATGACCCCTTAGGTCTACGTTGCCACGATATTGTTCAATGGAAGTAGGCGGAAGTTTGACCCGGTTTTTGGTGTCGTAGGGGAGTGATTTACCTTTCTAACGCATATTCAGTTGTACCGGCATGGCCCCACTTATTTGTTTTCAATCGGAGCATCAAGTAACGCACCCCAGTTCTACTTGACTAAGCACGTGCTTGTCCAACGAGAGAGTTTTCTTTATCCAACCACCTTTTTGATAATAAGGCAAAAACCCCTGACCCGATATTTATTAGTTTTGAATGAAGAGTGCTCCACCCTAGCAAGCACCTACTCCTATCAAAAAGTGAGACTTTACTAAATAAGCAAGAAAAGCCCTTTGTTTTCTATTAGTAAGGCGCTAACGAACGAGTTTAGTATATACGTAACGAGGCATTAGAGCAATGGCTTTCGTGCAGCTCAGTCAGTTACTTGTTGCCCCTTATTGAAAACTAAAGTCTCACCTTGATCGATAACTTTTGATAACCTTAAAAATAGAAGGGGGGATAATACGCTCAAGCAATCTATCTTACTAATAATAATGAAGGACCCTTATCTAAGCCCTATCGTTGTAAAGATATAGCTCAAAAGCCGACCTTACCTTCAATAAGGCTCGCGCTAGGCGCTCACATTTTTTGGCTTCCCTAAAATATAAGATTTTGAAGTTGGTAAAGACTTGCCCCTTGTTTCAGTTAGAATGAGTCCCCGAGACGCAGAAACATTGGCTTCCGCCAATAGTGAACTATTAAGGATCGCATCTCGCACAAATTCTACATTATAGTCTACAACTGATTCAGCCTTCGCTACTTGGAGATCAAATGGAGCTCGATTAGTTTCTGCTAGACGAGAAATAAAGAACGTAACCAATATATCGAATAAGGGAATATCGGACTATATCTGCTTTTGTGCCATGACAATCTCACTCGAATTATGGGGACCTACACATATTAGTACAGTATACCGGGGTCCCCGGCAAGAACCACACGTGCAAGTTTCCCTGCATGTGGCTCGTCCATGCTTTTCGAGGCGCTGTCGGTGACTCAGCATGGGAGAAGGGGGTGGAACTGCACACTTTCTTATTCAGAGCATTGTCCGAGTGACTAGGCATCGCCTACCAAGCAAAGCTTTCTTGAAAAGGTTGGGCTGGTTCCTTTTCAGCGCCCACCCTTTCTTTATTTAGATATTGAAGCAAGGCAAGCCCCAGGAAAGTATAGGTTGGCTCCCAGCTCCATCCCGGCCGACATCCTACTCTCGAGGGGGTGGGCTTCTGGAGCGAACTACTCATTGTTGTGTTGCCCCAACCCAAGGAAGGGCACTTGGTGAGGAGCATTTTTTTGAGGGAGGGAAGTGTGGTTGACAAACCACTTCAAGGAGGTGACTGGAGTGCTTTCATCAAATGATGCATATAGGCTGAGCCATTCCCATCCCAAGTGGTGGCCCGATTTGGCCTGGCCCGGTCGGGAAGAGATTCACATAGAGACTACTATTATTCGAGAATCTGTTTCTATGTTAGCTTGCGGGGGCGGGCTTTCCTATAGTAGTCCCGCTGTGGCCTTTGACCGTCCGTCCCATCACATCTTGATTTGGCTATACTTGTATATAGCCAACCATGTTAGCTCCACATAAGAGCCTTTATAAAAAGGCAAAAAAGGCACTCATCAGTCAGCTCGACCCCTTTCCTATTCATCTTTGCCGCCTATTAAGAGAATAGTTATTGTTCAAGCGGTCGCATTTATTCATCTATACCAGCAGCCACACACGACCCAGATTTTAGCGCCCCTCTCTAGATAAGAAGCAGAATGTACAATCACCTATAGCCCTTTCCTCTGCTGGGGACTTCCACGAAATAAAAACAGGCGGCATCGTCGTATGCCCCCACTTTTGTTGCCCTGGTTTATATCCCGAAGTACTCTTATTGCCGATCTATCACCCAACCTACTTAAATAACCTAAAGGTTTGGCCCCGTTCCATTTGGAGAATGACCCCTTATGGCACAGCTTAGTTAGCTATTCCCGCAGTTCAGATAAGATTCAGACCACCACTTCTCTGAAAGCATGGTTCTTGCCCCCCTCTCTCCTCCCCCCTTTAAGCTCGTCCATTTGGTGGGTGATCCCTTGCTCTCACGTTCGAGTGTTTGCTCATCGTTTAGGCCGGTAAGTTCTATCTGTGCTCATTACAGTCACCTCCGGGGTTCTTAACACCTGGATAATACTAGGACCCTTGTGCCCCGGCCCTTGATCAGATAAAGCTGCCCTCCCTATGACCCACAACTCAAAAAGAGCCTTGCGACGAGATGCGGACATTCTCGATGTTGTGGTTCCCTCCGTTCCATTCCCAGATTGGGTTAGGGGAACATCCGAACGATTGTATTGGCGGATCCAAACGCTCTCACAAGGCACACAATAAGAATAAGACCAATAGAGACTTCATAAGGGACCATTTGAGCTGCAAATCATAATGCTCTTAGAGAGGCATATTTCGAATGTAGAGGAGTGAAAGTTCCAAACAATCAACGACTTTTTCATATCTTTATATGAAACGTACGAACACCTCCTCTGTCACCCCCCACCGCGCTTACGGCTTTATACCCTAACCTAACTTACTCTGGCCCCGAGTCCTTCTTTTCTATTCCTCGGTAAGCAAACCATGGAACATGGGGGGCGGTATCTGCTTTTTTTTTTACGGATAGAAAGCATTTCTCTTTTGTCCCTCCTGACCGAACCCGCCAAAAAATTCACAAAAGTGGTTCTTGCAGGGAGAGTCGCGTCAGAAACATCTTTCTCTAAGGAGGAGGCTCCTCATAAATGATGTTAGTATTGGCCGGCTAATCCTTGGAATCCAAAAAGAAAACAAATACAGAATGTAATCACTTTGTTTCAGTGACATATCTAATCAGACTGAGTAGGATTTGAACAATTGTCACGATCATTCACATCAATTTCAGCAGGCAGGAAGGGTGCGAGACCAAGCCGAGCCACTAGTGGAGTGCGAAGGATGCCTACTATACGGATACTTTTCTAGTAACCGGTGAAATAAAAAAAACCTAAAAAAAATCCTTTTGTAGCAAATCGTTTATTAATATTTTAGGCGAACGACGGTAATTGAACCCGCGCATGGTGGATTCACAATCCACTGCCTTGATCCACTTGGCTACATCCGCCTTACCCCGCTTACAAAGTTTAAGTCTCTATCTAGGATTAGATCCTTTCTGAACTCCCATTATCAAAGAGAAGCTTTTTCCTATACTATAGTTGCAAGTCTATTGTTGTGTTTCGTAATTAGGGGAAACAAAGCTTCAACAAGTAGAAGCTTCCTGTCAAAGCTTCAAACAAAGAGGTTGGGTTGTTCAATTCATTTATTTGACTTCACTTTACTTCCTGACAGTGAAGGCTCATTTATTAGACAACGAGCGAGCAGCAAGCACCTACTCCAATCAAAATGAAAAGCAGCAAGCGGAACTTGAAGAAGTGAGCCTCTATCATAGAAAGCCATTGCTTGTTGCCCCTTTTTGAGAACTACTCAAGTTTCACGCAAGTTGCTTAATCTATTGCTTGTTGCTTTCGAGCTAGAGGGGTAGTGAAGGGGTCCATGAAGGTGAAATAAGACTTGTGTTAAGAGAGCAGAGTAGTCAAGTCCGATAGGAAAAAAAGCAAGAATCTATTTTTGTTCGATCGATGGAATCCATTGTACTTTCACTGTTGTGGACCGGCTTTCATAAAGCACCTTTGGGCAGCAACTATTATTGGGATGATAAAAATTCTACTATGAACTCTTTAAGCAATGATCTTATCTATGTCATTTCTCTTGGCGCGATACAAAAGATGACTTTCGAGAGTCGCTTAGCCCCTTGACTTCTTCTCTCAAAAAAGACGTTGTACATGCAAGTTGATCAATGTAAGAGCGGGGAGGGAATGTTTACAGTTGTTGTAGTATGACTTTTCATTTCCTGTTCGGTTTTTCAGTAAGTAGTCAGCTATGGGTTAAGAAGCCTCGTAGTCAGACTTAACATTGATTGGAACAGCTGTTGGAGAGAAGTCACCAGTCAGACCTGCAAGCACCGGGTAGTATGCAGCGGCAATTTTTAATCATACAATGTGTACTCGTAGTCTTAATTTTAGTGGTAGTCAGCTGTCCTCATTCTCCTCTTTGAATTGTCGTATTGGGTAAGGATCGATGTTTGCAACAATGTCGAGACTTGCTCAATAGTGGTCATTTTTCAAGCACGAATAGAACGATCTAAAGGGGTTGTGCAACCTAGAGAGATGGTCGTCTCTCTTGGATGAATGTGGTATCGAGGTTCAGTTCATTTGGAAAAGAGGTCAGTCTTAGGGGAGACCATGCGCCTGGTTGAATTGATGACTTCACTTCGATCTCTTCGATCGAACTCAAGGAGACTTCGATCATTCAACTTTAGCTTCAAGGAATCATGTCACTTGGAATTCGGAAAGTGAATCTTCTCTTTCATTTTGGCCTTGGTAGAACTTGTCTTTGATTGGGATTTCGATTGAAAAGATGTTAGTAGGTTTCATGTGCTCTAAGAAGTTTAGCAATCTTGATTGAAGCCAATTCAAGATTTTCCTACTCAATTTTTTATATAGAAATAACACTTGATTAAAGGGGAGCATAAGCAAGTTCAATTGGTTAAAACCTATGTAATCGATCGATGGGAACCTCAAAGTCGTTTTAGGGGTGAGCAAAGTTATATTAGGTAATCGCCTCATCATCAATCGAGTATAAGGAAGAGGCACGATAATGAAAGAGCAATCCATCTCAATGTAAAAAAGAATTGCCTTGGTCATGCAACCCAAAAGATAGAAAGACCGCCGCATTTATGAAAATTTAGAGCACAGTACAATCCAAGCCCCTCGATTTGGCAACAAGAGTTGGTTATGGAATAGTCTTTTGGTTGACTTTCTCGTTTCTTGAATTCTTTTCCTCGCCTAGTAGGCTTTATAGTGGACCCGCCTTTTGTCATTGGGAGGATATGAAATATATAGTTGTGTTTGCCTTCACTTAAAAACTCTACGCCCCCTATTAGAGTAAGGCATGCTCTCGAAACTAGATTCGCTTGTTCTTTTCTCCGACCTCAAAACAGAAGGAGGACTCTTTTGATCTTGGCTATTTTCTTAGCGACTCTTCTTGGCTCTGAGTTGAATCTGAAAGCCCTCATCTCCAATGTATTCCAATTAGAAAACTTACGCTGGTCTTAAGAAAATGTTGAGTGCCTCCTGACTAAAGGATGATTGTAGCTTTCTTACATTCTCATAAGCACAACCACACTATTCCTATTCCTAAATCTCGCCAGCATACCGTATTGATAGCTTAAATAGTGAAAAATGATTCATTGAGCATCTTTGTAAAGAGAAAGTACTTGATCAACTTCTTATAGAGGGGCGCCCTACAGACATCAACAAAGAGGCCTTCACACAACAATTTCCAATCAAATAATGTCTAGATCCTCGCTGATGCCACCAGTAGAAAGAGAAAGAACCTAATCGGACATTTACCCGGTATCCGTACTTGGTCTCGTCTTAGTCTTTCTGAAACACACCGCTTGGCCACTCTTCGTTCATGAAAGCCAACAACATTGATAGAACCCATTCATCTAAGCATTAAAGGTCTTCACCTGCCTCTCTAAATCAACGAAGGGGGAAAGCAAGAGGCATGATTTACACATGAAAATTTGGGAGTGGAGCACCATCTATATCTTTCTTCCATTCTGGAAGAGCATAATCAAACAAAATGACACATGCAATCCGATTCGAAGAACGTCTTTCACTCAATTGCCTTACTGGCTAGCGTTATCTACCCTCTTTCCCAGGAAATGGAATTGAAACATCTATTAGGGGCATCTTGGGAGGTATGAAGAGTAATTTCATCTCAAATCATCTTGTTTCGCCAAAATACTAGAATGATAAATATTGTAGCTCGATGAATTAATTAATAGAATAGAAATCCTAGTGAGAGTAGCAGTGGTTTGATTGGATACCAAAGATGATATGGATTTGGAGACAGAGAAACTATGTTTAATGCATCGATCTCATAGCTCTATGAATGAAAGGCGTGGAGCATTCATAACACTGGTTCGACTCCAGACCCAGATATGTCACACATTGCATAGAGAAAGAGTTGAAGCTTTTTTTGAATAGAAGTTGGGTATGAACGCGAAAGGGGTGGGGCCTTGTGGTTAGCCCGTGAGGGATTTATGATCTAATCTGGAAAGGGACGCAATTGTATGACGAAACCAAGCTGATTTTTTCCATAATGTGCACTTCTTTTGTTTTGAGGTTTATCACCATGCCTATCGGTTAGTCGGAGAAGATAGAATTATCGTCTAAGTAAGTGGCTTTTCCTTTAGCCTTTTTAATTGAAACCCAGTTAGGAGTATGAGCTGTAGTTGTTCACGAATCCGTTTCAGGTTCTCAGGCAAAGGAACCCCCTCGCCTTGCAATATGATATGATGAGTTATTTCCTCCCGAGTGGAGTCTGTAGAAATTAGTGAGGAGTGGATTGACTTGTTACTTGTATTGGCATTGTCCCAAAGATTTCTTTTCTATTCTTTGGAGTGAGATCAAGTGAAAGGCGCTTATTTACTCTCTTGCTAAGCTCTTCCTAGGGAAGGAAGTTCTCCTTTTTAAACCTGCGAGCTCTAGCTCTATTGCAAAAAAAGAAGAAAATAAAGCTATGGAGAGCTTAGACAAGTTTGAAAATAGGAATCTTGAAAGCTAGCAGTCTCTTTTTAGCCAAAAAGGAGAATGTTATAGCTTGCTCATCCTTTGTGAATGTATAAACATCTTTTTCCCTTATCCTACTCGATGGTCTCACTATATTATCAGTTCTAATTGCAACATTCCTCTCACCTCAAACCTAGGAAAGTCTTTTAGGGTCCCATTAATCCATGGTAGAGTCTCTAAGGCAACCTATCACTATGTGCTAGAAAAGGTACAATGATGGCTGGAAAGTTTAACACTTATCCATAGCAGGTCGAACACTTCTAGTCCAATCTGTCACTTCATCACTCCCTACTTACACCATGCATACAACCAAAATTCCTGAATTAGTCAACCAAGAGATTGATAAACTCAATTGCAAATTTGTTTGGGGAAGCAATGAAACCAAGAAGAAGATCCACTAAGTTTCATGGGAGAAGCTCTATAGCAGCAAAGAGGAGGGAGGGTTAGGTTTGAGAAGCATGGGGCCGATGAACAAAGCCCTTATGGTAAGAATGGGCTGGAAATTAGTAACTGAACCTGATTCCCTACGGGCCTTGATTCTGGGAAGCAAGTATCTAAACGACTCCTCTTTCTTCAATTGTGAAGCAAATTCTAAGTCATCTTATACTTGAAGAAGCATTCTGATTTTTCAAAGGGGAAGGACATCCGGAAGTAAATGGGTAATTTGGAATGGGTAAAGAGCAAAATTCTGCCTTAACTAGTGGGTAGCTTCTCTCGTCTGATAAGGTAGCTCCGGTAGTCTCGACAAGCTGTTGCTGGGCCTTGTATAGGTTCAATAAGTGTCCCATTTCCGGGGTAACTATCACTATAAAGAGTAGTGACCTATTCAACGACATATAAGTTTGTCGCATAATGAGCCACTCTCCGATCTCAAGGAACATTTTTCACAAGGAAATGCTTCCCAGATATTCAAAATCCAGAATCGTATTGTTGAACCTAGACAAGGACAACAAGAAATCTCCCTTTATTAGACCAAGCTGAAGTCCTTTTGGGATGAACTGGCATCTTACAATGATATTCCTCCTTATACCTGTCGAGCCACTATCTCTTCAAGACTTTTTAGTTGTTCCTAGACTTTTGCTAGGTTTACCTAGTGGATTTTGAAAGAAAGGTTGTTGGCAAAAGCATGGGTTAGGTGTGAAAGGTATTTGGTTGCCACCTGCTCTTAAGAACACCCATTGGCATTGACTGCATGGGATTGAAAGACTTTCGATTTCGTGAACATGTCCATAACTTTCTCATTGATCTTATTTGGATGAATACACGGGAAGCCCAGAGACCTCATTTGGCATTGTGCGGCTTCCTTAATTGCACTAGCGCACTCAGGTGAGCAACATGTCGTTGGTTGAATCAATAGGGGCTCTAGCAGAAGATACTACCAGACACCCAATCCCAACAAAAGACATGTTAGTAAGATGAATCAGCTGTCTTTGACGTAGGCGAAGGCCATTGCCTCTGATAAGCCGAATGTCCTTGTACGACTAATTTGTCTTGTGGCACTCGCTAATCCAATAATGCGATCCGGGGATCTAAGTAGGGTGGCTTTGTTGACTCTATTTTGATCTATTATCGAAGCAAAAAGAAAGGGAAACTATTCTTGAATCAGCAATGCTACATCTGACTTAATCAAAAAGCTTTTTAAAAACCTCCCTTCCCCCTTTTGCCAAGGAAAGCCTTGAAAGCAGGAAAGGCAAGCTATTTTAACGGTTCAAGGGAGAATTTCGTCTATTTCTCTTTACCCTATAGGTTATAGAGACTCTTCCCAGTGCCAAGAACTAGAATCAGAAGGAAAGTCTCAACCCTTAGGTACGAAAGTAGGCTATGATTCCCAAAGAGAAAGAAATGGTTTTATATAAAGGCTTGGCACCTAGTTATCTTTATTTAAGTCTGCCTTACTCGGGCTAAGTTCAAGCAAAGATAAGTCCTTTAAGCTAAAAGCTTAAGTGATTAACTAGAAGATACCACCTTCTCCAATGAAACTTCTTTTCCCTGAGCGAATCGAAAGAGAAAAAAGACCGGTATTTTTTGAAAACCTAAAACGGATTTATGAAAACATATAAGAGATATACCCCTGAGATACCATTTGAACCAGAAATGAACCATGGAATTACCCGAGAGTGATTTCACTCCGTAAGACCTCAAGTCACCGTCACTTTTAGAATAGACTAAGAATCAGGTACGGAAGGAAGTGAAGGTGCATCATGCTTGCTTTAAGGGCTAGGCTTTCTCTCTTCTTTGGCTTGACAATATGACAGAGATGGGCCCTTGAGCCTGGGATTTCTTCTTTAAAGCCTTGAGTCGAGTATGAACTCGATTGTTGGTCAGATCTTGTTGGGTATTCCCACTTTCCTTGGATGGCGCCTTTCGCCTTTGATTAGGACTTTTACGCATTTTATCTCAAAGAGGTTCTAAGCTAAATGGTGGTTTTCACTTCCTAAACCCAAATAGTAAAGCATTCAAATTTCAGGTCATAGCTTAGGCTCCTTCCTAATCTAATGCCATGCCCAAAAAATTCCGAATCCAAGACTTGGTTCACGCTTGAAAGCCAGAGCTAGTCTTCTTCCCACTGATCGCTAATAATAAGAAAAGACGAACCACTACAAGTAGTCCTTCTTCTGGGGTTCAATTATTGTTGATTCTATAACAACTTGTTCTGTCACAACTTCTTCAACTCAACCTCCCCTAGGGAAGTAAGTAAGGTAGAAGGAAGAGATCTACTAGGCCTTGAGTCGGGTTTGAACTCCTCTCCCCTCACTATTCTCTTTGGTTCTTCCTTTAAGAGGCTTGAAGAGGGAAAATTTTCACTGCAAACTCTTCTCGGTCTCTACGATTGCTTGACTTAAACAAGTGACCACATTTCTTTCATCTATGAGATAATGTCTCTAATTCACTCTCGGATCTAACTCTCTTTCTTCTTCGATATCCATATTAAAAGGTGGGTATTCCCACAAAACAAAACAAAAAAGCTCTAGACCCCTGGTCCTTTACTTTAATCAATAAGGTTGCTTTCCCTGCTAACCCTTCTCGCTAAGGAAAGAAAGTCGCAGAAGGGGCATAGCGGGAAATTCTCTTAAAGAAGAAAGATCAGTAAGTCAAGGAATCCAGGCTAACAGTGCGGTTGGCTTTTTTTCGCAATAATATTAAAGCTCCCCCCAGCTCACGAATTGGATTTGAACCAATATCTGCCCTATCGGGCGACTTCCTTGTTAGTCGATCGTGGTCTGATCATGGTTTGTTGTCATCCTCATTATAGTCCTCCTAGAATCAATAGGTTTTCGAATGGTGGCCCTCGCTTATAATAAAGAAGTACTTCTGCTAAATCCATTGTAGTAGCTCCGTAAATAATGTTCTTCCATCCAAGATCTAACAAATTCACTGTGAGAGTAAGAGTAAAACGTGTTGAAATTTTGTACTTTGCACTCCTAATTTGGTAAGATTTTGAAAATCGTAAGCAATTGTTCCAGGGATTAAAAATCCTGATGGAGGTGGGCGGCTACATCTTGAATCCTCCGACCAGACGACAAAATGAAATTATTATTATTATTATTATTATTATTATTATATACCTGGAGCAAGTCTTCTATTATACTCTTGATTTTCTCCTTTATTGTATCAAAACCCAGGTCCAATAGCTTTTTGGCATATGTATCTTCATTTAAACCTCATAGGCGTCCTGCCCTAAATACTAGTAACACTACGAGAGGAATATACGCAAGACCAGCAATAATCAATATTTATTTTGCCATATCGGATAAGAAATCCAGAATATTGGGATTCATTGTGGGTTTCTTTACTACAGGAATGGGGATAAATGTTATAACTCCAGTATGTCAAGAACGCTATGTCATTCATTTATAACCTGACTACTAAATTAGTTACCCTCTGCCAAATCCCTCCTCCCCCTTTGTTGCTTTTTACCTACTTAACTAATCGATTAATACTCTAATCGCATATGTGCCAGATTAGGACTAGTCGCTTATCGCCAATCCACACCTGACCATCAATTACCCATCTTCCCGACAATAGATCTTTTTAAAAGTGTTAAGAAAGGTGGCATTCGTTTATCAAGTGCTAAGAAAAAAGAGTTCCCTTCCATTCAAACTACTTGTAGAAAGGTAGATTTCTTTCGTAGCAGCCAAGGATGAGTTCGATCCATTAGGTTCTTCGATTTGTTTAGAAAAGAAATGAGAGACAAGAAGACATATTTTATTACGATTAAAAGGAACAATCTCAAATAGACCAAGATCAAATTTTGGGTCATTTCTTGGTGAACATGATCTGCCATAATCTCTTCGACCCCTTCATTTATGTCCCAGAATACAGAGAGATTTGGTAGGAAAGTGGAAGATACTTTTTTGTATATGATAATCAAAGGGAGTGGGAAATCTGTAGTAATTCTTTGGAAAAGCCCGGTTCTCTTTCTATTCGAGCTTTCATTCTTCAATCCACTGATTTGTTCCTTCATATACCTCTCCACCAATAGATAGTGACAAATGGGAATAACTGAACCACGTCTACAAAATGCTAGTACCATGTTGCTGCTTCAAAGCCAACATGATGCTCCTTGGTCAGATGACCAAGATATTAATAAATACCACATATGATCGAGAAAAAGAGTACATATAATCGCATGAAACCCATGAAAGTCCGTTGTTAAGAAAAAGGTAGAACCATAAATACTATCTGAAATAGTGGAGAGTGCTTGATAATATTCCATTCCTTGAAAGCCCGTGAATACTAGACCCAGTGAAACGGTAGCTACTAAAGCGTAAACTTCTCATTTTTCCTTCCCTGCGAGTATAGCATGATGAGCCCAAGTTAAGGAAACTCCGAATGAAGGGGGAATAAGGGTATTAAGAAAAGGGATTTCCCGAGGATCTAAAACTGCAATCCCTTTTGGGGTTCAAATGCCTCCGATCTCTACTGTAGGTGCCAAAGAGGAATGAGAAGAAGCCCGAAAAAGAGCAAAAAGGAACATAACCTTTGATAAAATAAACAGAATAAAACCATATCGAGGTCCTAATTATACGACTTTGGTATGATGTCCTTCTAACATGGATTCATGTAGAACATCGAGCCACCATACGAACATAGTATAAAGGAGAAATATGAGGCCCAAACTGAGAAGTGTTGCACCCCCTTGAAATGGGTGCATGTACATCACACCTCCTATAGTGGTTGCCAAAGGTCCGAGTGAACCGAAATAGGCCATGGACTTGGATCTTTCAAATAATTTGAATGCCTCTGAGATTCAATCATAAACTACTTTGCCTCGGTTGCATGTAAACTCCCCCTTCACCCCACCCCCTAAAGTGGTAAAGAAGGGCTCTTTGGGGTATAATTTTCTTTCTATCTCTCAGGACAAACAAATAGGAAGGGATGGTTCTTTCATTGCATTGATAGAAGTCTAACTAGAAAAAGATCTATCTATTACTTTGAGAAGAGAATCTTTGGTTTGATTGACGAACTACGTGGGAAAATGAACCTTCTTTCTTTTATTCTGGTTGTTTGTCCGATTCGACCTTCGTTCTAGTCTTGAAAGCGGCCACCGCCCTGGTCTTTGAAAAGTTCCGTTAGGTTCTTCAGTCGCCAACCTACCATAGCTTGATACGAGAGGGGTGGCCCCTCTAACATAATAATACAGCCTCCAGTAATTAGCAGCCCCCCGAATGGATTTGCCTGTACAAAATTAAAGAGTCATGTTTGCGTCCCATTCCTTAATACTCGCCTTAAGAAGATTTGCGATGTGACTCAGATTTTGGATGCCCTTGCATTGTAGCAGCACGTTCATAATTATGTTTAGCTTTTTAAGCCTGGTAGGATCCGACTCTTGAAGATGAAGATCCCCTACTAGCTTGTTTACAAAGTTATATTTGGGTTCTATTTTACAATGTGCCCTAAGAAAGTTGTGTACTTTCTCTTTTACTTTCACGTGCAAGAGGGGAGGTTCTTCTTGGTGCTCTTCGAGTGGGGTCGTGTGGGCAGAATCGTCGGGCTCCAGATTTTTGATTACAATAGTGGTTGCGTTTGTGAGTCGTCCGCAGCGAGCGGAGGCTTCTTGCCCATCAAATTATTGGACCGGTGAGCCGGACGAGCGCCTCTTGCAGGCCATGGACAAAAAGTTGTCCCACATTATGGAAGAACAGAACGCGCTAGCCCAAAAGGCTATTAAAAAGGGTGCCTTATTCGGGATGGGTTTGTCGGGCTCGCCGACGGAACAAAAAAAGAGCATATAAACAATCCTGGAGAACCACCTTGATACTCTCGACGTTGATAGGCGCTTACAGGAAAAATGCCGATGGGAAAAAGAATAGGAATTGGGTTCCCCCGAGAGCTCATTTTGGCTGATGGTGGTTGAGGAAATTACAAAGTGTTAGGAGGGTTTTAGAAAAAGGTGGGTTAGAAAGAAAGATTAAAACAGATGTATTCTTAAAAGAAAATGCTTTCTCTTATATATCTAAATAATATGATGGGATTTTGAATTTGATTTATTACGGTATTCTCCCTCTACTCGATTTAAGAATCAGAATCAGGTCATGGAATCTGTAACTATTATAGCGACAGCGACTGCCGTAGTCATTATTCCTGTGGTGCTTTTCACAGTGGCTACGACTTTTTTGCAAAAAACTTAGTCTTAGTAGAAAATGACTAGGGGAAGAGGACGCCCTTTCCTTCGAGCCCGCTTCCCAGCGAACAAGATTAAATGATGCAACTACATCAAAAACTGATCCTCTTACTGCTGAAGTGGTACCTGAGCCTCTTGCTCCTGAAATGGTACCTGAACCGGGGGCCATGGTAGAAAGGGCTCCTGATTTGGATCATGTAATAGATTTAGACTGGGATCTGCCAGATGTCAAAATAAATTTGTGTAGCAATGACAGTGCATCTCTCTATTATGAGCTTTTTCAACGATTGTATTCAATATAACAAAGTTTCTTATAAGCTAAATATATATCAGATATATTACAGATACATCCCTTAATTCTCTCGTACCCGCATATGGTCACTTTCTTTGAGATCGTGAAATTTACTTTCCTAGACGACGAAGAGGAGAATCCTGCCTTCTTAGAGGATGTCTTGCAGGATCTTATAACGATGGGCTCTAACTCGGAGTTCTTTGGATGGTTTCTCGAGGGACTCCAATTTTGCATTTACGATTAATTTTAAGGGGACTTCGTCCCCTCTCCTTACAGTGGAGTTGATTTTCATCTCCTCTCCTTACATTCGAGCGGATTTTCATCTCCTCTCCTTACAGTCAAGCGGATTTCATCTCTTGACCGTGGAGTTTTTTGGTAACAATGATACGAAAAGTAAGTCTTCGATCTTACAAAGAAAGGCGATGAAATCCATGCATTCCTCTTCTCTAATGTTTTTGTCTTTAGGAGAATCTCCTAGCCTTTCATGTTCATAGAAAGTTTGCAGTTATCATTTTAGGAAGCACTCTATCTAAGGAAGAAATAAAGAAAGACAATATCCCTTTTTTAGAAGACAAGATTTCTAATTTCATTGACCATGGCCAAACAAAGAGCGAAGAGAAGTCCTACTCGGGAATATGGCACTTTATTTCTCCTATCAAGCACTAGTGCAGCAAATAACATCTACATTATTCTTGCGAAAGAACTAAGAAATGGGTTAATTGAATAGTCTCTATCAGCTAAACTAAAGGGCAGAAACTATTATTTATGCTCGTACTATCAATACAATAGCAGTTTAGGATTTCTTTTAGGGAAATGTCCCTACCCGTAGGAAGGAACGAAGAATGGAATAAAGGAGGGAGCTCTAGCTTACTCACCTCGGTAGGAAAGGCTATCTGAGCAAAAGCACTAGCGCTTGCCCGTAGACCCTCTAGTTCTTGGGAAGAAAAGGAATTCAAAAACCTCATTATCAGGTTGGTTATGTTAATAATTAATCCATTTCCCAATAAATCTTAGGGAAGACAACAAGCAAGAAGTAAATCTATAGCTTTTAGAGCGAACTTCTATTTAGTATACTTTCTGGCCTTTTCTTATTTACTTTCCTCCACCTTCTCCGTCCCCGGTCGGTGCCACATGACTTTTTCCTCCTAACACAATCGAAGCATAGTTTGATCTCCAAATTCTTAGAAGTTATACTTAAACGGTTTCACGGGGGTACATCTTGGCTCGTCTAGAGTGAATATGTCGCTGATGCATATGGTAGTGTGGCACCTGCTGAATCATATATAATTTTTAGCTAGGCATCACGCACACAAAGACTCGAACATTATAAGTTAGACACATTGGTCAAAATAGAAAAAGATGAGTCATAACACGTAATCGAGCCTCTCTTTCCTTGTTACGGCTGGTCGCCTTAGTTAGGATAAGCCCTCTTAAAAGCACGCAGGCAAGCAAGCGTTCTCCGACTCATATTAGCTTAGTTGCGCTTAATAGGCCGGTTGGTTGTTTAATAGAAAAAATGGATTCGCTTTGAATAGGCAAGTCAAGTAAGACTCTTGTTGGCGTAGGTCGTAAGGCTAGGGAAATCCAAGCTCAAATGAAGTTCTTTCCTTTTCTTCTTTCTATAGTGGGGATAGTAGCACGTAATTACATACATATTATTTAAGTGGTAAGAATGGGTTTCGTTCTAGTGCCCGAAAAGATTATTCCAAAGCTTTTTCATTATATAACCGTACGTGAGATTTGCATCTCATATGGTTCATCCCTTATGTGCATAATGAAAAGCAAATAATATATATAATCTAAATAAGAAGCTTTAAGCCTTAGATCTCTTTCTCATTCGAGGTGGGAGTAGGCAGTTCTCTAGAACTGGATGTTGAATTATCAAAAAGATAATAGGAAGAAAAATCTGCTACTAGTTTTTTTTGGTACTTGGGAATCGAATTTTAAAGCAATGTCTTTAACTCTTTCATCTATCGTTGCTCAGATATCAATTGCATCGAAGTAGTTTTTAGCTTGCAAGAGGGTCCTCTTGGAAATCTTAATGTCTCTTTTCCTTCTATTCATCCCATTTATGGCTTGTCACATGTGTATGAAAAATTTCCTTTTCTTTTTAAAATGGGGGTTTCTTTTCAAAAGAGCTAGCTCATTAGCTATCTGTGAGTGGGGCTTGTTGAAAGCATCTACTCGAGTGTATCAATAAACGTACCAGTCATCACAACATTCCAAATTCCTATGTTTCTAGCCAGCAGCCTATTACATAAACAGCTTTGTCAACGACTAAGACATATACATTGGAAAATGAATCCTTTGGCCAAGTTCAGTAAAGAGAAATCACAGTCGAACGAGGAAACAAATTCAACAAGAGGCAAGGTTGGTAATGATGATCCTCCAACTACGGTTACGACAACGGTGGCAAGAGCTTCTTCTTTGCTCACATCTTATCTTTCCAGGTACTAGTGACTTCTTACATCTCAAAAAGAATATTATAAAAAGATAGATCCTTATGTCTTTACCTCTCGACTTCTGAAATAATCCTTGTGAAAAAGAATAAGAAATAGTAGCACAGGGCCTTCTCTCCATCTCAGAATAAAAGTAGAATTTTTTTCGGGTATGAAAGATAGCTATTAAAAAGCATCTTCCTTCCCCCATCTGCCCTACTCTGAACAACGGCAACAACTAGTGATGGCATACTCTTATTATAAGAAAGAAGCATCTCCCCGAGGTCATGGAATAGAGCTAGCTACAATTGATTCTATAGCAGCAGATCTTGCTAAGACCGGTTCTGCCGCATCAAGAACAAAGCGAGACGAGCTGACTCGTGAACATAAACAATCGATTATTTCACAGCTGGTTCAACTTGAGCAAGAACTGTTTTGGATCAAAGAACTATCTTCCCTTTCGACAACAGGTAAATCGCGATGCCACTTGACTTGGGCTGTTCCCTAAAGAATGTCTTTCCCTGGAGCAAGGTAAGTTACATAAGGACTTTGCCGAGGGATTTCACTCAAAACAAATTTTCCCAAGAGCCTTTTGTGCTTTAGCATTGTACCCTTGGATTATAGTCTTGGTGTGGATTTCTGGTGGAATGCCTAGGTAGGCAAGAGTCTGAGAATGACATAACGTTAATCGCCCGACCGGATCAAGCTATAATCGATCTTTTGCTTGCTAGCTTGACTCGAAACTAGTAGAGAAAGGAAGCGATGATCGGTTTATCCTATTAAGGGTAATCCCAGTTAGCCAATGAAAGGACTACCTTTCTTGGATCGCGACGATGACACCAGATCGAGCTAAGCGAGAAACGAGAAGTCGTGGTGAATCAATCAAGATTAGCTAAGGAAAGCATTCTAATTTCGGGGAAGAAAGGAAATGTTTCTTTATAGGAAATTTCTATTTATAGGAATCAGGCTTACTAAGCCTTTGTTTGAAGGACCAGTTTGAAAGTGCAAGACTAGTTTGGACCCGGATGACTAATCGCTAAAAGCTCATCCCGAGGTTCTCTTGGGATGATAACTCTCGGTCTGACATTCGATGAAGAAGTTAGCCAAGTTACATTGGCAGTTATGTTAGGGTGACTGGAGAAAGTTTGAAAGGGAATTCCGATAGAATCATAAGTAGTTGCATTCCCAGCCCCAACACAACCACTTTTCTTGCCTTAGGCACTTCTTTCTTACTCATTCTGGGCAAGAGCTCATGCCTTTTCACTTCTAAGTACCCAATTCGAAGTTCACTTCTTCAACTTCTCCCTGATTTACTGAATGATAGGCTGATGACTCCCAATAGCGTGAAAACCCAACTCATTTCTCACATTTGATCCTTGATAAGAAGTTCCGTAGAGCGAATGGGCTACTTCTTGTTCCTATTCGTCTATTCAGGACATGGCAGGCAGCCCACATATATGAAGAGAAGAAGATAGGGGATTCCTTGATATTAAGGTGTCAAGGCTATCGAGGAAGGCAACAAGTGGAAGCAACTGATGCTTTGGTCATTCAGTTGACTCTTTGATGCCACTCCGTGCTTGCTGTCATACTGGCAAAAGAAGGGGTTTCGGTCAGTTTTACCTACTATTGGATTTGAACTAATGACTCTCATCGTATGAAAGAGATACTCTAAGCACTGAGTCAAGTAGGTCAAGTTGAGTCAAGTCAGAGAAAATAGACCCCTATAAGAGAAAGTCGCATAACAAAAGTTCCCCTTACTATATAAGGGGCCGGAGCGCTAAGAAAGAGAAAGTGTTATCACTATACAAAATGAAGCAGCGGCTAGCACACTAAGCCAAGTCAAGGAGTCCAAATGACAATAACTAGTATCGATATATGGGGGAGAGACATATGTAGGTTGGTACAATCGGAGGTATCACCATATTCGGGATTCAAAGAGATACCGTACTGGTTTGGCTTTTTTCGACTGTTCCTGATCCATTGAATAGAGTAGCAATTTCTTTCCCAGGAGCACATAACATTTTCTTTTTTACGATATGCAATTAACTTAACATAGTTACCTCGACAGAGTACTTTTCGGATTCAACCTACCCTTTATTCTAGCTTCGATTATGTGTCTGTAACCTATATGACTAATTGAGGACAATCTATCTATCTCATAAAAATGAATTGGACACTGGATTCTCGATGTATGCATCCTAATCCAAGGAAAAGGGATACTAATAATCAAAGATAGCTTTTCATGTATAAATAGATCGTTTATTCCAAGAGCCCCTATTAGAAAAATACGACATTATTGTATTGTGATGGATGCCATTTCTCAAGTCTTGATTGACGGCTTTGCAATTCACGGTGTCACCTCTCACCTATAAAGGTTCCTTCGTTCAAACCGTTATATAAGAACTTGTATGGATAAGGGTTCCCCGCGTCGCAGCGGTTCTTCCATGTCAACTTAGTTGCAAAGTATCCATTACCTTTTGGGTATGGGTACTCACCTAAGATGAAAGTCTCATTTATCTTTAAAAAAAAAGATCGAGAGAGGGAGCTCTCAACCAAGGTGGATTTTTGAACAACTGGTAATTTCCTCGCATCAGAAGAAGAGCTTTGTTAAGGTTAAGGAATTGATCCCAAACCCAAGCCCAACTCCATACCAAGTCAATAGAGAGCCGAGCTAGCTATCCTAATGCTCCCGCAAACAAGCCTCCTTCCCACAATCAAGTTGCTTACTAAACTAAAGATGTTGCTGGCTTTACTTTATAGCCGAGCTTCGGATCCATGCCCATAGAAGAAAGGAGTATGCCCTCGTAGAAGACCTAAGTGAATTCAGCTCATGATGAAAGAGAGTACTTGATTTAAAGGGTGCTAGCGCCCGCCCAGATCAAGGGCGGCCTCTTTTAGAAAGAAAAGAGTGAAAATAATGGCTAAGCTCGTTAAAACTCGTTCCTCGCTTTTGTTCAATTATAAATAAATAACTACTTTAATGGATATTTGTAGAATCATTCAAGTAAATACAGATTGAGATCATAGAAACATGAGCTTGTGATATAGCTACACCTAATTCCGGACCATTTAATGCAAGAACTATAAATAAAGTCTCGGATCTCTTACGAAATATAAAAGATCATTCATACATAGCATAGTCCAAGCGAACCCACTTAAAATCTTTACTTTAATATGACCGGCCATCATATTAGCAAATAAACGTATTCCTGAGCTTAATGCGCAAAAACAATGAGGGATTAGCTCAACGAGTACTAAAAAGGGTTCTAACGGCAGTAGGACTCCTACGGGTAATGAAAAGCTTAAAAATGGAGCCCATTTCTTTCAAATCCCAGTATAGTAATGTCAATAAAAATGGAAAATGAGAGGCCCAAGGTAATGAGAAAATGACTTGTAATTGTGAAGCTATAAGGTATCATACCCTGGGGATTATGAAATAACGAAAAAGTAAAAGTGACCGAGATGCGAGGGGAAAACTTTTGTTTAACATTTCCTGAAAGACCACCTATTTGTTCGTTTATCGTGTTCGACACGAAATCATAAATAAGCTCTACCAAGGATTGCCAAGCATTTGGTACTGAGTTTCCTCCTCCATTTTTATTAACAAAATGAACCAAAAGTAGGACCAAACTGAGAGTTAGTAGCATAAACAAAGATGAATTTGTGAATGAGAAATACAAGTGTCCTATATTCGTAGGAATCAATGGGAGAATGGCAAATTGCTCAAGTGGGTTGTTGCGAACTATCCCACTACCTCAAGAGCATCCCTATAGGCTTCACCTCCTGCTCCGTTTATGTTAGAATCCTCTAAAAGGTGCTCAAGATCAATAAAAGAGGGTATTGTTGCTTTTGCCATGTAAAGCTTTGGTCGCTCCCAGAACCTCTTGGGCACTCCTATCAGCCATCAACTCTCCCAATTTTTCGTGTATATCAGATTGAAGCTCCACGACTCGTTCACTGGATGGGTTAAGATCGAGATGATCCTCAAAAATACCAGTAGAATCACCTACATAAGCATACTGAGTACCAGACGATTGAAGACTATAATCGTTAATATCTATCATAGAAGCAGTCTCACTGGAACTTGAGTTTACATCAAAGATGCGAAACATGTTGATTTCTTTCAAAATGATTCCCTCCAGACAGACTGAACTCCTTCAAGCCTGTAGGAGTAGTGAAGAATAAAACTTTTTTTTGTTGGTTGTTGACCACATGGGATACCCCTTAACCCCCAAAAATGAAGAGAGAATCTTTCTCTCCTAATTCAGAAAGACTGATATTTCCGGTTGGATTTTTCTAACCAAGAAAGACACGGGACTTGTTGGGCGTCTCACTTTCAATTTCAAGTGAGATTTTGATCCAGTACCCTATGTAGTCTTGCTTCTCATAGGCTACACAAGTTGCGGTGTGGTACACTGAACACCAACCCAATATCTATTCAAAAAAGAGAACAAAAGGGGAAAAGATCAGAGAGTTCAAGACCGGAATAGAGAGTCGGGATGGAAAAGCTTAGATCACAACTTTGTAAAGCCAGTTCCTATCACCTATTTATGCACTACTTTCTCTGCTTAGTGAGCCCCTTTGAGCACATTATTAAATTCTTTTTAGTATGGTGGACTTTGCTAGCGTCTTGATATTGGCTTTATAGATAAGACGGCTTGGCTTAGAGCTAAGGTGAAATTAAACAATCTGAACAACTACCTTTAAGACTTGAAGAGAGAAGATACCGTCGCCCACCCACCATGCTACGTGAAAGCTAAACTTCAATAAGTAGACCCTTTACGCATTTAGTAGCCCATTTCTCTTTTTTGGGCCCGGGCCACAAGTTGAATTACTTTATTTCCATTTCAGCAAGAAATTAGGCCTCCCAGGAAGGAAAATGACATGTACCAGTTGTACGAGAGGAGAGCCGTGAGCACTTTTTCCTAATTAAGATGAGTGGGCCTACCTATCTCATATTGCATGCTCTGGATTGTTCTCGCCTACCCTTTCTTTCTACTTCTTATTAGTGTAGTGAGGGCGCACTCATGGTAGAAAGCGCGATGGATTTAGCTTCTTTCTAAGAGCCAAGACCCAACTCGGGTCAAGTCTATTTCAAGTGACCCTCCCTAACTCATAATTGTCAAAGATCATGTCATGTCGAGTGCAGTGGGGGTTGAAGGCCTAAAATTTCATTGGTTTTAGATTAGGATTAGACATATCTGTAATGAAGATTTGTCCTTTCCAGCACGAGGAACCTTATAGCACTTGGAAAAAAGGGCCTCTAGATCTGGCATTAACAACGGATCATATCTGATCAGAGTACTGGTTCTGGCATCGGGAGTGGATTCAATTCCATAAGAGTCATAGCGGAGTTGAGAACTAGTAGCTAATGTTGGAAGATGGGATTGTTTACTTGGCCACCTCTTTTTTCCTCGCCCTAACAAATCCTGAACTCTAAGGGAAACTCCATTTCCAAAGAAGCACTAGATCTCCTTTTTTTTCCTATATTTCTTCGACCTTTTCTAAAAAGCCAAGAAAGTTACCCAACAAAGTAAAGGACTTCATCTTAGTCTACTTTCAGATCATTGAAGAGTTCGTCCTTTGAGTCAGTGGATTGTTGCTGGAAGTTGTTCTTAAATTTGCCTAACGGCTACAAGCCATGCAAAAAGAGATTCAGTTCCTGCCTTTCATTTTGGTCAAGGAAGTGGGCGCTCATAGCCCTCGAAGGCAAAAAGGTGACCAATCAGCGCAGTCATTCCAGGACATCAATTCAACGAAGTCAGAGTCCCGGCATAGTTCCTTTTCAAAGATGAGTCTGAGTGTGAGTTTGTGCGGGCAGTCCATTTTTTTTCTCCTCACCCTCAACACGATGCCTTAAAGGTCTTAAAGAGAAACCAACTAAAGAGGCTTGGGATATTTTCTTTATTTGTAGATAGGTCGATCGATCGCCCTTGGCACCTTAGTATCAGGAAGACAAACCATCCTCGTGCAGGAAAGAGGACAACAAGGGCTAGGCCCTCCCTATCAAACATTTGTAACTAACTACTGAAGGAAGCGGATCGATCGAAATAGGACTCACTATAGGTTCGATCGACTTCTTTCTCTTGACTATTGAGGATCTTGATCGGCTATGTAGGGGAGATCTCTTATCCCAGTTCGGGCCAAGACGAGGATACAGAAGTGGATGAAGGGATTATCCTAATACTTAAGTCAAGCTAAAAGGGAGATATGGTATGTAATAAGTATGGGTAGGACTTGGATGATATGAAGGAGTCGACCAATACTTAGCTTAGGTATTTTGCTCAGGAAAGAAGGGCAAGAGCGGATAAGACACAATATATGTTGTTCGGCTCTGCGATTCTCCCACATAGAAAGAGTTTGGTAATACAGGGATGAGGTGCTGACACTTCGTCTACGGTCATTGTAGAAAAAAAAGGTTTATTCGCTCATAATGATTGTAGAGTCTTTCCGAGTTGGAGGTCTAATAGTAGTCACATCAAGTCCTCCCCCTCTTACTCAGGATAGCTAGCGAGAGGAATACTACAAATTATCCATGAAAGAAGGCTTTGAAGAATGAAAAAAAAATCTTATCTAAGGATAGAGAGCCCCCGCCTGCCTTTTCAGATACGAGCGAGTGAGCACTTTTTCTACTATGAATGAATGACCTCTTCATTTATTTTCAAGCTTGCTCTTCAAACCGGCCCATCACTCTCCTCTATGAAAAGGTTCTTTCGTAATCACTCTCAATAAGACATTTATTCCCCTTTTAAATGAAAAGATAACTAGACCTTTCTCTTCATCATTGAAATCCGTCATTCAATTGTAGTGCAGTGCTCTCAAAAAGCTCAATCCTCAAACGGTGAAATGAATAGATCAGGAATTTAACCTGGGATCCACCCGTTCCTATCCTTGCTTACTAAATAGTTACACCCCCGTGAAGGGAAGCCTGACATAGATATTGATTTGAACAAAGGAACTTAAACCAGTACCAGAAACCAAACAAGAGATGGAATTCCAGATTGAACAGATGACCGACCTACAATAAGACAAAAATTTAATTCCTAATTCCATTCTCTAAGACAAACTAAAGGGATGTCTCTAAGAAGCCAAGGCCAAGACCAAGCAGGAGGAGTAGTCCTATCTGCCTAGAAGGATTCGATAAAGAGAATGTGAGTGGGTAGGAGATTCATAGACATAGAAAGAGAAGACAAAAAGGAGTAGAAGGCACTCAGTTGTTTATGTGAAATCAAGGAGCAACAGGTTCCACTTTTACACTTTCCCGAAGAGAACTCGAAACAATAAGATGAAAGATGGGATGAGATGCTAGCCTTAGCGCAGAAGATCAATGAAAAAAGACTTGCTAGCGTGAGCAGGAACAATATACGACAACCAAGACTTATCCAATTTAATTACCAACTATAGCAGACTTGGACTGAGCAATTGAAGTGAAGACCTCGGGTCTAAGGGCCCCAATCATTGCATTTGAAAGCAGAGCTAGAAAGCTTATAAGAGCTGTAAACTCATGATATAGGCACATAAAAGTAAATAAGGGTTAAACCCCTTACTCATGGAGCTGCTAGCAGCTGGAGGGGCCGGATAGGCTAAGAAGCCAAGCAAGGAGGGAAGAGGAAGCGAGAAAGAAGATGAATTGGTAGCGAGTTCTATCACTCGCATGAGGAAGGTCCCTGGACCCGAAAGAGAAACTGCACCTGAAGGAAGGGCTACAAGACAAGGAATAGAGAGAGAGCCCATTTGGCAATGCACATTGTTTTGGCCCTGCGTATGAATACACAGATTTTTCCAATTCCTATTAGTCCGCGACTTAGATTGATAAAGCTAGATACTCATAGCCATTCCGGAGGACCAAGGAGTACCTATAGCTGTCACGCTTCTCTGCTTTGCCTATCAGAAATGGACGTCTGACCAATCTATATAATGAATACGAGATGGGGAGTTTTTGAAGATAGGGAAGTGTCCGCTTCCTGCTAGAAAGAAAGCCAGGGAAGCTATCAATGACCTGCGTGCCCCCGGATAAGGGAGTCCTTTCTTTACACATTAAAGGCAGCTAAGCAGGATTATATGTAGTAGCTTTTGGCCTCTTTCCCTGGGCTGACTAAGGTCAGGACATACCAATCGTTTGAGTCAGTAGCGAGAGGCCCCTTACAAGTAAATGAATCCACCCAACCCTTCTATTACTCTTCCTTCCATATCTACTTTCAAAGTCCCTTTTAAGATCCTCTAAAGAAGTGAATGACTAAAAGGATCAGGACGAAACGTAAGCACTGACAACAAGCGGGCTGGAGGGAAAGGGCTTGTTGGCTTCACAGATTAACATATTCGCAAAGAATGATAATATACTCTCTACCTCCTATAAGGACTTATGAGTTGATGATCTTGCTCCCCCCTCATAATGGTTATTGGACAAGGGCGGGAGTGCCATAACTTTAACTGCTTTCAAAATAGGAGGTTTCATTCCTTACTCGACCCTAGGGGGTGTCAACAGTGAGTTTCA
Source organism: Panax ginseng (assembly GCA_020205605.1). Lineage (NCBI taxonomy): Eukaryota > Viridiplantae > Streptophyta > Magnoliopsida > Apiales > Araliaceae > Panax > Panax ginseng. Next base: position 67,841,530 of record CM035129.1, read on the forward strand.
CAGGGGAGAAGTCGGCGGTAGCGCCTTTTTAGGACAAATAGAAGGGGTTTCCTACCCTGTCTTTGAGTAAGGGAACGCTCTTTCGCTGCCTTACTCTTTTATCTCAACTCGTGGGTATAGCCCCTCCCCTGGATGTTTTCTTTTTACTTTCTTAGGTATCTTGCACTGAGGAGTCTACTAAGGTGAGGGTAATCCCTAGTTATAAGCTTACAACAAGTAGCCTTTCCTTTTTGTCTTTATCTGCCTTCTTTCCTTTAGCGCTTACGTTATATCCTTTTATCGTCGTTAAAAGCTTCATTTGTTGGAACATCATCCCTTCCTATCGCGATATTGTCCTATGGTTACTCCTCTTTTCCTTCTCATTAGTCTCTGCTTTGCGGTTATATTACTTTTCCTTTTGCTTCTACTAAGCGTAGAGGGTTAGACAAGCAATAAGTACCCATTTGTTAGCTCACAAGAGCTATAGCAAGTCCCTAATACACCCTTTCCTTGGTTTGAACTTCTTACTTGGTAACTACTATTTTGAGAAATTAAGAATAACTTCCTTCATTCCTTCCCTAAATTCGTGGATTGAGTCCATGAATCAAGAATAGGAAGGAAAGAGCCATCTTCTTTAGTGGACTTTCAAAAAAAAAGGTGAATAAGAGCACACCCCATCTTCTAATTCCTGAGGGTGAACTCTCTTTTCTAATTGTTGGTTTAGGAGTGAAAATTGCCTTCATTCTTGGCCGCCTACTCCTTGTTCCACTTGAGGGGATACCTCCTTAGTTTCAGAGATTATTAGTACCGTTATTCTAACACGGGCTTGGTTCAGGAGATGATTAGTCATCTTCTCCCTGGCTTTCTTCTCCTGGTGATACGATTAAGGAAAAAGAAAAAAGTCAAGTAAAGAGCATATCGAGAAGGTCAAAGGCGATCCCCCAATCTGGGGAGAATCGAGATGAACCTAAGCGAGGCCGATGAGTGATATGAACAAAGAAGCTCATTTAAGTAATTGCAAAGACCATCGATTCTTTGGATGCCCAGCCCCGCTAAGTTGCATCTTAGTCCAACCAAGAACGGTATCGTTTCATCGCATTTCTACTTTCTGCTTTCTAAGTTCCCAAAGTAGTTATGAGTTGTACTTCTCCGAAAGGAAAGATAATTTATGCAAAGCTCATTAGGGAACTCATATACTTAGAACCCGTCCCCACATTGCTCACGATGTTCATGTTTTCAACCAGTTCATGGCCAGGGAAGGTATTCCACTTCTCATGATACCAAAAGGAAAGGGTTTACTCATCCACCATCGGGATTGAAGACTCGCTAAAACAGAAAGATACGTGTTCATACCAAGCCAATGCCCCCGCTACTTTATCCCAATACGAAGCGAATGGATACGATGAGATAAAATTTGAGAACTTGAATAGAGAAGGATTTCTCAAATAGAGTTAAACCAAGTAATATTGCAAAGGAAAAATAATAGTAGGGCAGGGAAAATTCCAAATGCATTTCCCAATGAAAAGAAGGTATGGTTATGCCTGAAGAAGGGCAGTCAGAATAGGAGAAATCAGCCCGAGTTCAATTAGTCCCAGCGTTATCAGTACAAGTAGCCAAAGGAGTGTACCGTTGAGGAAGGAGAGGTTGTTAATGAGGAGCAGTCCCAGCATGACAAGCACAATAAAGAAGATCTAAGTGAAGTTGCTTGCCCAAAAGGAGTTGAAAAGACAACATACACTTCTTTTTCTATAATATTATATTCTAGTTTCACCAGCATCGAATTACATGTATTTAACCTATCTTATGCATCTAGGTAAGAAGCATCTATAGGTTAGTTTGAGAGTGAACTTTGCCTTCTTAATCAGTCGTGAGATTAGGTGTTTAGAGATCAACACTAAGTTAGTAAAGAACTTGGAATCACTAAAGTGATGCTTTCTTCTTTTCCTGAGGCCACTTGAATTGAATTCTCCTTTTGAAAAGAGAAGTGGAAGTCTTTTGTACGATATTTGCATCTTTAGTACCGAGTACCATACCCCGTATGGAGCCACCATCGCAGTATAGCATGGCGTGCCTATTCGCTTGTTCTTTTAATCGCTATTCAATTAACCCCCTAGAGTAGAGTGGGTGACCGGCCCTACCATTGTTGACTACTTACATGCATAAAAGGTCTCAGATTTTCCTTAAAAACTTGCAAATCACCCAGAATGTCAGACTCTCGTTAGCGGATCGTGGTAGATGGCTATCTTCATAAACAGACAAACCTTCAATGGTTATAATAACCTTAACACTCGTCTTAAGCAAGCCCGGCGAACTCTAGGTTAGCTCAAGAAACAATGCAAGCAAGCTCTCATGGAAAACCTTCCATAGTACCATTAGGATATGTTAATGGTTATAGGTCATAGTTATTCTGTAATTCATTTTGTGGTCCTCACACCTTAGATATGCTTACGGGTATGATGTATGGAAAGGATGTGGCCATTGACCTGATTTCCTTAGTACGTGGGATATGAATAGCCACGGGTGTATCCTCCTAGTAATTCAATGGAAGTATAGTAATGACCTCTATTGTAGAAATATCGAGTAGTTTGATCAAAATTGTATGGGATTTTTATAAGTAGTCCACTTTACAGGACCTTGAATAATTTACACAATATATTGTTGACTTGTTTTTCATCTATTTTCGGCATGGGTATGGACGAGGAGACTGCGCGGGTAGGAGCATTCCTTGTATCAGAATCAATTCCAGTACTAATATCCATCCCCCAACCCTGCACCATCACTATCACCAGCAAAAAGCAAAGTAAGAGCTCATGACCTTGTTTGACCCTCCATTCCATCGAGCCTAACTACGAAAGATTTTATAAATAACATGGTTTTCAGCTCATAAAGAATGATTCTTATCCGCGAATGGGATCACTATTCTAAACGATTAAAAGGTTGTAACTTGCTTTCCCTTATTCCCCAACCTTGAATATGAAGACTCACTCCTACTATCATTCATTCTATTGATTGCTTCTATCTCCTAATCGACATCTTTCTCATTAGCCTTTAAGCTTTCTTTTTGGTTCCTCCATCCCCCCATCTCAATAAAAATGACCAAGGAGTATATTACGAATCCGGGTAGTTTGAAGTTGTTGTGTCTGCTCCGTCCCTCCAATCTTTCCCCTAGCTACTAGTCTCATCAGGCGCTCCGAGTGGTAGTTTAGTTATTACTCCTTGTCAGCGCCCCTGATTCTCCATTTCCAATGGCTATTAGATAATAGAGAAACTATTAGATAGTGGCACCCATCCCATTCCATCTAGTAAACAATTATCCAGCTTACTCTACCTGTTTGGTCTACTCCCTAGGCCAGACATATGAGGTTTTGTTCTTGACACTAACACTAGGTCCAGCTGGTAGATAAATCTATTCGTGTAGATAGTGTTATCCATTTATTGGACAACTATCTCTGCCTGCCAGAGACTGGCAGTATTAAACTTCTATAGGCGGTTCCACTTTTATAGCTCTCTTTATATTCCGGTTCAAACAAAGTCTCAGCCTTCTCCAACCCTATCCTTGAATTACCCACTTCATCCCTTTACCCGGGACGTAGGCACCCAGGCCTAACCCTATCCATGAACCCACCCCATTCTCTTACGGGCGTGATTTTGACAAAGAAAGGTTCTTTCGTGCAATGCATAACAGGCGGGCCTCCTATGGATTCCCCCAACTCAATGAATGAAGGGAGGAGTATGAGGAATTGAAAATCTATATGAAGATTCAAACAAAAAGGAAAAAGGAACCATATCTTACAGAAGATTCTGATTGAATGAGGAAGAGATCTTTTTGTTGTCTCACTTTACCACCATCTGAAATGCTCAAAACTTTGATTGGTTCAAGCCAGTCCATGAAGATTCTCCCTTTTATTACGTGCAATTACCCTCTTTCGGTAAGCATCCATTATCTCATCAAATAAACATTTCTCTATGCTTATCCTTAAGCTTATACATCGTTTGAAAGTTGCTTCAAGGATCCAACGAATAGCTAAGGCTTGTTGACGATCCCTGGAAATAATCCCAGGGACAACATAAATAGTACCTACTATTCTTACTCTTACCACTTCACATATGGGCTTTATATTCTCTAGGGCATCAACCATAAGTTTGATTACATCAGCGCTTCGGGCCTCGAAATCAAGGCGATGAAAAGTTTGATAAACAATAGCACGAACTCTTATTTTTTTCCCTTCTTTCATGCGAAAGTTGACCAACTTCTTTATCAATTATTTTTGCTCACCATCCAAGCCCCCCATATAACTTAGAATTTTTGAGCAATTGGAAGCCGCTTTTGATGACAAGGCCGAATAATTTATATTACGCGATCATTACTGTCCATCTTTATCAGCCAACTCCCCAGTTACCATCTTTCCTTTCAGAGTTTACCACTCTTTTATAGCTTCTTGCTGACTCTCCCGAAAAGAAAGATCTCTTATCTCTGAGGTGAGGATGGCCTCATAAACTCCTTTGCCCAAGGTGGACGCTTGAGCCAACTGACCTATCACAAAGGCCAAGTAGCCCCCTGGATGAGTTTGGGGAAGATTTTTATAGGTATCTAAAGATTCCAGTTCGGTTAAAAGGAAGAGGTGGTTCCTCAATATAGGACCGAGAATGCCGAAAGAGAAAGGTAATGAGGTGACCGGAGGGGGAGAAAGGATAAAAGGGGTGGCAAGCAAGTGAATGTGATACCGCCCTTCATCTTGACACTGAATCTTGATCCTAGAAGGAGAAGGCGCCCAACTAGTTCTTGCGGAGATTCCTTGGGAATTTCTTTTAAGAATACGCTCGTATTTGATTAGAATTTCTCTTAGATTCCACCCGGCCAACATCCTCGTGAGGTGAGTGATTCTTTCTATAAGCCTAAAATCTCGATTCCTCCTTTCTTTCTGAGTCCAGCCACATTTCCATTTGGTTATGCTATACAATAGTACTTATTGAGAGGGTAGGCCATAGACCTACTAAGTCGCTAGCTATATATATATAAATATATTTTTCTCAAGTGTGAAAGCGGAAGGTTCTACACATAAAAAATATTCAACTTCAGAGACCTTTTAACGCCTTTGATTATGGGGTCAAGACCCAGTACTACAGGTATGAGATGTGGCAGAAAATACCCAAAAATGGGTGTAGAATCAACTCGCAGAAATGCCCGGTCAAAGAAGGGCTTGCTTGAACTCTAAAGAAAGGCTTAAAGCAGAGCTTTCTCACTGTCTCAGAAAAAGGTTAAATCATCAGAAATGGCCGTAATGAATAAGGTAAGGGAGAGACTTTTGAAAGAAAGAGAAGTGTCTTAGTTCACAAGCGTAGAACCCCTATTCGTGAGCAGTTTTGAATCCTTATCTCATGCATCAGAAATGGATCATGTATAGGCCCTTCTTCCCCTTTCTTTGGAATCAAATCATCCATGGCGAGTGGTATCCTATAATAGAGTAGGCTCATCATCTCTTTCCTGTTGATGTGATGATAACTCGAGATAGAATATCTTGAGAGAAGAAAGCTCTTTGCTTAGTTTTGGATTGTACCGTAGATAGCACTACCTTGAATTAGCTAGTTGTGTGTACTTTTCTTTATCAACAGCTTGTCGAGATTTCTTTGGTGTTCGGTGGTGCTTTCATAGTATCTTGTCTTTCGTTAAAATTTACATCTTTCTCCCATACTTTATGTTTCTTGATAAGTGGATTTCATATCCATGAATCGTTGACCATTTCATGCTTAATTGTTGTTATTTTCTTGTTTTCATGTTCGTGTTGATTTGTTTTTGTGTTTTTTTTATGTGTAGGGTGGTGGTGTGGCATTTAACGAAGATTTGGAGTCATTTGGAGTCAATTAGGAGCATTTCTGGAAGAATTCATGAAGAAAGCAAAGTCACTCAGCAGAATAGACCCCCGCCAGGGCGGGCCTATTTGGCTTATATACCCCCGCCGGGGCGGGGGGTCTTCAAAAGACTTTAGCAGAATGGATGCCCGCTGGGGCGGGCTCAATATAGGCACAGACCCCACTAGGGCGGGGGGTCTCGACTGATGAAGTCTCCTGTTGTGTTTGGAACTTTGCTGGGATACGATTTTGAGCATTTGAATGGCATATGGACTCTAATTAGTGAAGAATTTCGACTGGGACTTGTGTGTTGGACATCTATTACTCCATTAACAACGAATTAAACAACACACGAGGCATATTATGAAAATTAATTCCAGCTTTTCTTAGCAAGCATTGGAGGAGTATTTTGAGGAGATTTTTGAGACAATTGCAATTCTAGGCTACGTGAAGGGTGTTTTTCACTATTCTTCTTCTTAGACTATTATTTGTAATTGAAAGAATGTTATCTTTGATTTATTCAGTAGTTATTTCATTTATGATGAACTAATTCACTTTTTAGGCTTATGGTGGATCCTTAAGTGATATGATGATTTTGTAAACCTTGATTTCTAGTTCAATAAGCTATATCGAATTTATCTATATTAATTTGAGCTTGAATTTATGAATTGCCTGATCAACAATTCTTTGTGGATTTGTATGGAATCGAGAGAGGATATTCGAATCTAGACTTAGTTAATATAGCATGTGTTCATGAATTCTGTGAATAGCAGAATCTTGATGAATGTTAAGGTAGAGATATGCTTGACATCACATGTAATCGGATAGAGAAATTATTCTTAAACTTTCTTTAATTATAATTCACATAGAGATATAGTGAGTTAGTTGATTAAGGTATTTAACGTGTTTCTATCTAATTTGTGGATCTAAGTTAATATGGTATTAGTGCATCAAGAGGTGGCTACTACTACATTCGTGTTCTTGATTAATAAACTGGGAAAGTGAATTAAATTGGAATAAAGGTGTAGAAATCAGAGTGAAGCTTAGGGTGAAATCATAAGTCTAATTCTCCATTAATTGTTTGAAATTCTAGATTTTGATATTGGTGATTGTTTTGTGGTAGTTTATTTTTTTATTAATTTAGTTTCTATAATTTTTAATCATTGAATTGGATAGTTTAATAAAATTAGGATTAATAAGAAATTGATAATTGTGAGGTTAAGTCCCTTACTAATTTGTCTCTGTGTGAACCATACTCTACTCATCACTTTATTACTTGTTGACCACGTATACTTGTGTGTTGTAGGTATATAGATTTTACTCAACAAGTTTTTGGCACCGTTGTCGGGGACTATTTAGTATAGATCTTAATATTTTTACAATATCAGTTTAATTAGTCCAGTTTTACTTAAACATTTTTATTTTTGTTTTGTTCCTCTTATTTCAGGATTTTAAAGTGGTTTATGCAAACTCGGTCCAAAAATCCAGACTTGCTACCTTTTTTGGACGACATTGAGAAACGGTTCTAGAGATTAAGTGGATCAGGGAAACGAGGTAAGACTTTGAAAATTCTGAGAAAGAAGAGAAAATGGCAGCTGAAGATCAGAAAGCGTTAAGGGACTTCGCCACACCCAAGGTGACTAAACTATAGTCGAGCATCACCAGGCCCGCAATTGCTACAAATACATTCGAAATCAAGCCTAGGACAATTCCGATGATACAGAATTCAGTTCAGTTTGGGGGATTGGCAAATGACGATCCGAATGAACATCTAGTTAACTTTCTGGAGATTTGCGACACCTTCAGGTATAATGGGGTGTCGGATGATGCGGTGAGACTTTGCTAGTTCCCATTCACTTTATGGGACATGGCAAAGAGTTGGTTACACTCTCTACCGCCGGGTTCGATAACTACGTGGGAAGACTTAGCTCAGAAATTCTTTGCCAAATTTTTCCCACCGGGGAAAACTATAAAAATGAGGAATGAGATAACAATGTTTGAGCAGCAACATGGGGAGTCGCTATATGAGGCATGGGAGAGATACAAAGAATTTCTTAGAAAGTGCCCACATCATGGATTGCCCAAGTGGCTGCAAATGAACACCTTTTATAACGGACTACATAGAAATATCAGAACCAGTATTGATGTAGCGTCGGGCGGAGCGTTCATGGCTAAGAGTTATGAGGAAGCCAACAATTTGATTGAAACCATGGCGTCTAACAACTACCAGTGGCCCACAGCAAGAATGACACAGGCAAAGGCAACTGGGGTGTTAGAAGTAGATGGGGTGACAACAATACAAGAACAAATTTCTGCGTTGTCCAAGAAGTTGGATGCCATGACAGGGGCTCAGGTACAGCAGGTTGCAGTAGTATGTGAATTGTGCGCGGGAGACCATCCTACAGATTAGTGCACAATCAATCCAACGTCCGTGCAGTTCGTAGGTAGCTACAAGAGGGGTCCATAGAATATATACCAAGACACTTATAATTACGGGAATAGGAACCACCCAAATTTCTCATGGAGCAATAATCAACAACATCAAGCTCCACGACCGTTATATCCCCCAGGTTTTTAGAATCACCAACAACCAGCTCGACATCAGGAAAGAAAGTCAGATTTAGAGGAGTTGTTGTCGAAGTACATAACTAGCAATGAGGCAACAATGAAAAATCAAGCAATGGCCATCAAGAACTTGGGAAATTAGATGGGGCAAATTGCTTTAGCATTAAATAACAGGCCACAAGGGACCCTACCGAGTGATACAGAGAGGAATCTAAAGGGAAATCACGAACAATGTCAGGCAATAACGTTGAGGAGTGGAAAATATCTCGTTGGTAAAGAAGCATAAAATTTAGCAATTTTGGATGAAAAAGATGATGACAGTGAACTGATTGAAGGAAACAAGGGTGAGGATAAGCAAAGCGAGAAAACAAAGTTAGACGACAAGCTAGTTGTATATCCTCCACCACCATTTCAGCAGAGGGTCCAAAAACAAAAATTAGATAAGCAGTTCGCGAAGTTTTTGGAAGTTTTCAAGAAACTTCAGATTAACATCCCGTTTGCAAAAGCCCTCGAGCAGATGCCGAGTTATGAGAAATTCATGAAAGGGATTCTATCAAGGAAAAAGAAATGGGAAGACTTTGAAACAACGGCATTAACAGAGGAGTGTAGTGTGGTGTTATAGAAGAAGTTTCCACCCAAGTTGAAAGACCCGGGGAGTTTCACTATTCCATGCACGATCGGGAACATTTCTTTGAATAAGTGTCTATGTTATTTGGGGGCGATTGTGAACCTCGTTCCATTGTCAGTATACACAGAATTGGGTTTTCCCGCGCCAAAGCCTACAAATATTTCATTGTAGTTGGCGGATAGGTCAGTTCCATATTCAAGAGGCATAGTAGAGGACATATTGGTTAAAGTGGATAAGTTTATATTCCCCGTGGACTTTATTATTCTGGATTTTAGGAGGACAAGAACATCACGATCATCCTAGGGAGACCTATCTTGGTCACAGGTAGGACACTCATAGACGTACAAAAAGGAGAACTTACTATGAGGGTCCAAGATCAAGAAATTAAATTTAACGTGTTCAAGGCCATGAAATTCCCTATGGATGAGGAAGAATGTTTTCGGATGGATATGATTGAGCAAATTATTAGTGAGGATATAGGCAAGAGTTTGGTCAATGATCCATTAGAAACAACTTTATTGGGGGATGAATAGTTCGATGACCCAGAATTTGTGGACTACTTACAGATGCTAGATTCTTTGCCACGAGTTAGCCTATTTAGAGCACCATTTGAACCTTTACACACGGAGGAGACAACCACAGAAAAATTGAAATCGTTATTGGAGGAGCCACCAACTTTGGAACTTAAGCCACTCCCTAAACACCTTAGGTATGCATACTTAGGTAATTCAAATTCTTTACCTGTTATTATTTCTGCTGCACTTAACGATTTGCAGGAAGAAAAGTTTCTGAGGGTGCTTAGGGAACATAAATCAGCGATAGGGTAGATGATAGATAATATAAAGGGAATCAACCCTTCATTTTGCATGCACATGATTCTGATGGAAGATGATGCAAAACCGATGGTGGAGCAACAATGTCGACTTAATCCCATTATAAAGGAATTTATGTAGAAGGAATTGCCTGCAGTGGTGTATGCATTTGACAAGTTTCGGGCATACTTGATCGGGACTAAGGTGATAGTCTACACGGATCATTCGGCTATTCGGTACCTAATTGCGAAGAAAGATGCTAAGCCACGCCTTATCTGATGGATTCTCCTACTTTAAGAGTTTAATCTAGAAATAAAGGATAGAAAGGGGACGGAGAATCAAGTAGCCGATCACTTGTCTAGGCTGGAAAACAAAGGGAAATTAAAAGAGGACAAGTGTGAAATTAACGAATCATTCCTGGATGAGAAATTGTTTGGGATAAATGCAGAATTTCCTTGGTATGCAGATTATGCGAGTTATCTAGTGAGCAACGTTCTTCCACCTGCTCTTAGAAGACAACAGAAAAAGAAGTTTCTTCATGACGTAAAATGGTACATGTGGGACGAACCTTATTTATTCAAGCAGTGCGCCGACAAAATGAATAGAAGGTGCGTGCCCTACAGTGAAGTGAAGAACATTCTGCATGAGTGCCACTCTTCCGCGTATGGCGGACATTATGGTAGTGAGAGGAAAGAAGCAAAGGTGCTGCAATCTGGGTTTTATTGGCCTACACTATTCAAGGACGCCCACCATTTCGTCAAAACAAGTTATAGATGTCAAAGGGTGGGCAACATTTCAAAAAGGAATGAGATGCCTCTACAAACGATTCTTGAAGTTAAAATTTTTGATGTATGGGGCATCGATTTCATGGGGCCATTCCCTTCGTCTCTGAACAATCAGTATATTCTACTCGCAATAGATTACATATCAAAGTGGGTTGAAGCTGCAGCACTACCATCAAACGATGCCAGGGTGGTCCTCAAATTCCTACAAAAGAACATTTTCACTAGGTTTGGCATGCCTAGAGCAGTTATAAGTGACGAAGGTAATCACTTTTGCAACAAATCATTCACAGCTCTCTTGGCAAGGTATGGGGTTAACCACAAGGTAGCGACGTCTTATCATCCCCAAACAAGCGGGCAGGCTGAAGTGTCGAACAGGGAAGTCAAGAAAATATTGGAGAAAGTGGTGAATCTGAATCTTAAGGATTGTTCACTCCGGTTGGACGATGCACTATGGGCATACCAGACGGCGTATTAGACACCACTCAAAATGTCACCATACCAATTACTCTACGGAAAGGCTTATCACCTACTAGTCGAGCTACCGCATAAGGCTTATTGGGCAATTTAGAAACTTAATTTCGATCAAGCAGCTGTAGGGGAAAAGAGATTACTTCAACTAAATGAGCTCGATGAATTTCGCCTTCACGATTACGAGAACTCCAAGTTATACAAGGAAAAGGTCAAGAGATGGCATGACCAAAAAATTATGCATCGAACATTCGAGACGGGTCAATCAGTCCTTTTGTTCAACTCACGGCTGCAATTGTTCCCAAGAAAGCTTAAGTCGAGATGGTCGGGACCATTCACTATAAAGCGGGTGTTCTCTCATGGCGTCATTGAACTTTACAGTCGTAATCCGTTAGAAACGTTCAAAGTCAACGGTCAACGTTTAAAGCACTATTGGGGTGGCGAGTCCAACACTAATGTCATCGCCATCACATTGGCCGATGCACCATGAACAGGGAGTAGTCAGGTTGAACGACTTAAAATCAAGCGCTAATTGGGAGGCAACCCAATCTTTCATTTATTTCTCGTATTTCATTCATAATTGTAGAATATAGCTTTTATTAAGTTATTAGGTAGTATTATATAATAAAAGTCTTGTTAATCTCTCCACAATACTCTATTTTATCAATAATCCACTAATGTGTATGTTCATGTCTTGTAGGATGGGGAAAGGAACATTGAGTGGATTAGCATGAAGCAAGAATTGAAAAACATAGGAAGTTAGCAGAAGGCACCCCCTCTAGGGCAGGCCTATTTGGTCTTCCACCCCCCGCCGGGGCGGGGGTCTCCCAGATTTTAACAGAACACATGCCCGCCGGGGCGGGCCATATTTGCCTTGAACCCCCTGTCGGGGCGGGGGTCCCTTACCTCAATTAACAGAAGTTATGCCCGCCGAGGTGGGCCTCCTAAGCCTGTTACACCCCGTCGAGGCGGGCATACTAAAACTCAACAGACATATACGACAGTTATGTAGCCCTTCCCAATGCCACCACCTTTTTTCTACCCCAACCAACCCCCATTACACCCACTTCTACCCCACATTTTCCAATACTCCACTACTTCTCCCCTCCTCTTCAATCCACCAATAGACCCCATCACACCACCTCTATATATTGCCACATATCATCCCATATTACTCACAAAACTCTTCCCACTACATTCAACTATTTTCGAATTAGGGCATAAATAGAGGCTACTTGAGAGCATTGAGGGTCAAGCATAACACTATTTTCTAGTTCTTCAACTACACTCACCATAATTTCCACACACAATTGCCAAGTTTGGGGGATAATCATTTGTGCACACCAAGTGTTTGACAAAGTGTGTGAACCATGTTTGGAGGGGCAAGGTACTATGATACAAGCAATAGAGAGCACATGGCTTCACAACCAACTTCAAAATGCCAAAGGGGAAAGAGTTCAAGGCCCTCACAACCGACCCGGACCTTTGATCACCAAAAATTTGTGAGTGCCGTTGCCGCTGACTGGTATGAGTACATGCTGACAAAGGCCCTTACACCAGAGTGGGGGTTGGCACCGGATCCTGTTGGTAGGGAGATGATGAAGCAAATCTATCAGAAGGGGTGGAATAAATTTACCGAAGAGCCGGAACCCGCCGTGGTCAACATAGTCATGGAGTTTTATGCAAACACAGAGGACAAAGCCCCATTCAATGCTTATGTGCGGGGTTGCTTGGTCCCATTCAGTGCGGATGCCATAAACACCTATTATCAGCTGCGGGTGCCTCGACAATGCCATTATGCCCAACTACGAGATTTTGATCCGGACTATGAGGCAATACTCAAAGAAATGACTAAACCGGGAACAACATGGATCAAAGGTCGGAAGGGAGGCACAGTGTTCCATAGCAAAGATCTCAGTCGGTATGCAAATCTGTCCCAACACACCTCGGACGTGACCAAAGAGAAGGCGTTTCTGCTATACGCAATTGTACAAGACTTCATTATAGACGTCAGGGGCCATTATTTGTTTCTCCATCCGCCGGTGCTTACGTGGAAACTTTTCGGGTGACTTGCCACACCCATCACTCATATGTGGGTTGTGTCGCCAAGCAGGTGTGAGATGGTCTGACGATGAGCCCACACAGATGTCGCTTGTGTTGCTAGACTCTAGAATGATAGCACGGTATTCCGTATGGGCCAGGGGTGATTCCCATCCTCGAGGACTGGGTTTTATTTTTCCATCAGCTTCGAAGAATGAAGATGATGTTGTAGACACCTCGGAGGATGAGGATGAGGCTATGGGAGATCAAGGAACCGAGAAGGTACCGCAGACCGAGGCACTATCCAGTCCTCAATTCCTTGAATTTCAACGTCAAATGGATGCGCACAACAAGGCAGCACGACAAAAGATGCGATGACTCACATTGAGGCAAGACCATATGTTTGATGCTATGAATGCGTCATTCGCTTCACTTAACACGATGCTTCAGAGTTTCAATCCAGCTAAACAATTTCCTTATTAGCAGCCTATACCAATGTCGAGGTTTCCACCAAGTGATTAAGAAGAAGAAGATCAACCACCACTTTCCCAGACTTAGGCACTTTCAGGGAAGTCCTAACGCACTTAATTATGATTATTCATCCAATGAGGGCATTGTATTACTTAAGTTTGGGGGATTTAAATTCTTGTATGCATGCATAATGTCATTAGTTAGGTTTGCATTTGTTATTTTTTTAATTCTGTTATTATCTCATTTTGTTATGTCAATAAAAAAAAGTAAAAGTAAAATAATATTTTAGTTAAATATTGTGTTTACATATGTCCGGCAGTGTTGTAGTTCAGGTTATTTGTGGGTCAATGATGAGATTGAGAATAAGTTAACCAATACATCATTGATTATTATAACTGTGATATAATTTTTATTATGAATTAAATCTTGCGCTTGTTTGAAACTGGCATAAAAAGGTTAGCACGCTAATAACATCTTTGTTGACTGTTCAGTTCAAATTGATACATAAATAGTTTCTAAAGGATAATGCTAGAGTAAATTAGAAAACGACAAGGATAGGCAGTAAAGGTGAAGAATTGGGCAAGAACCTAAGTTTGGGGGAATAACTGCGAGGTACATAAGCTTTATGTAAAAAAAGAAAAAAAATGATAAAAAATATAATACTGTGGCTAGTTTTGTTTCGGGGGCTTTGTTACTTGAGGAAGTACGCCCAAGGGGATTGTCTTTACACCTAGCACCCTAAGGTCTTTTGTGGTCTGGGAGCCATTGGTCGAAAGCTCACTAAGGGGTAGCACTGTTAGCCTAATGGAATGAGACATTGCACAGTCATGGTTTAAAAAAATAGGAAAAGAGCAAAAAGCCCACGTGGATAAAAAAAAAGAGAAGGAGAAGGAAAAAAATATTTATAAATAAAGTATACGTACCCTGTGTGAACCCCTGGAAATAGTAATTACTTAGTTTTAGTTGGAACTTGTCTATGTTTGGAATTTTTAAGTTTGCATTATATGATTCCTTCTAAGAAATTAGTTATGTATTGAATTTGAGTCCATATCAGTTATCATGGATGTTGATCACACACGCACAATATACCAGTGATAATGGTGTAAGATTTGATAATTAATACGAAATTGTGGATTAGTTTGGGTGATTAATATTGTAGAGTTGCTTATTTTCTCTAAGGCCAATAAGATAATTTTGATTATGCAATACTGTTGGATTTATAAGCATAAAGATTAGATTATATTCATTTCATCTCATTGCCTTGCCTAGCGTGTAGTTTGTTTTGTGCTCGAGGACTAGCATGATTTAAGTTTGGGAGATTTTGATAAGTGGATTTCATATCCATGAATCGTTGACCATTTCATGCTTAATTGTTGCTATTTCATTGTTTTCATGTTCATTTTGATTTATTTTTGTGTTTTTTTATGTGTAGGGTGGTTGTGTGGCATTTAACGAAGATTTGGAGTCATTTGGAGTCAATTGGGAGCATTTTTGGAAGAATTCATGAAGAAAGCAAAGTCACTCAGCAGAATAGACCCCCGCCGGGACGGGCCTATTTTGGTTGTATACCCCCGCTGGGGCGGGGGTCTTCAAAAGACTTTAGCATAATGGATGCCACGTAGGCTGGATCAATATAGTATGTAGACCCACGTAGAAGCGAGGGTCTCGGCGATGAAGTCTTCTGTTGTGTTTGGAACTTTACTGGGATACGATTTTGAGCATTTGAATGGCATATGGACTCTAATTAGTGAAGAATTTCGACTGGGACTTGTGTGTTAGACATCTATTACTCCATTAACAACAAATTAAACAACACACGAGGCATATTACGAAAATTAATTCCAGTTTTTCTTAGCAAGAATTGGAGGAGTATTTTGAGGAGATTTTTGAGACAATTGCAAGTCTAGGCTACGTGAATGGTTTTTTTCACTATTCTTCTACTTAGACTATTATTTGTAATTGAAAGAATGTTATCTTTGATTTATTTAGTAGTTATTTCATTTATGATCAACTAATTCACTTTTTAGGCTTATGGTGGATCCTTAAGTGATACGATGATTTTGTAAACCTTGATTTCCAGTTCAATAAGCTATATCCAGTTTATCTATATTAATTTGAGCTTGAATTTATGAATTGCCTGATCAACAATTCTTTGTGGATTTGTATGGAATCGAGAGAGGATATTCGAATCTAGACTTAGTTAATATATCATGTGTTCATGAATTCTGTGAATAGCAGAATCTTGATGAATGTTAAGGTAGAGATATGCTTGACTTAACATGTAATTGTATAGAGAACTTACTCTTAAACCTTCTTTAATTATAATTCATATAAAGATATAGTGAGTTAGTTGATTAAGGTGTTTAACTTGTTTCTATCTAATTTATGGATTTAAGTTAATACGGTATTAGTGCATCGAGAGGTGGCTAATACTACATTCGTGTTCTTGATTAATAAATTGGGATAGTGAATTGAATTAGAATAAAGGTGTAGAAATTAGAGTGAAGCTTAGGGTTAAATCATTAGTCAAATTCTCCATTAATTGTTTGAAATTCCATATTTTGATATTGGTGATTGTTTTGTGGTAGTTTATTTATTTATTAATTTTGTTTCTATAATTTTTAATCATTGAATTGGATAGTTTAATAAAAGTTAGGATTAATAAGAAATTGGTAATTGTGAGGTTAAGTCTCTTACTAATTTATCTCTGTGGGAACGATACTCTACTCATCACTTTATTACTTGTTGACCACGTATACATGCGTGTTGTGCGTATATAGATTTTACCCAACATTGGTCAATAATCAACCACAGTTCTCATTTAGTTCATCACTAAAAGTACAGGAAGGAGTCTCTTTCTTCTTGATCGTCTTCTTTCTATTCCTTGAAAGAGAGCTCGTGAAGTGCACTTTCCGTTCTTAGGATAACAGGATACAACAAACTTATTTGTTGAGAGTCACTTTGCAACTTTTTTACCACATTGACGACCCCTCCTTTATAAGGAGAGGTCGTAATATCCTTAGTTTTCTAGTTGGTCGGAAGCTTACTGTCTTGCTCTAATGTCAGCTACCCTATATCACCTGGGCTTACTATAATATGAGTGATACATCAGGCTTCGGGGACTTTTTGTCTCCCTTCTTTGGACTCGAACCTTTTTTTTATTTTGTCTTGTTTAAGCTTCCTTATGTGAACGTGAACAAATTCTTCTATGAGAAAAAACTTTGGTATAGGTAGAACTCGAGGTCAAGAATTGGTCTAGAAGGCCTCTCTTGTATTCTTGAGTACACGTATAGACGCCTATTAATTGTTGTTAGGAGCAGGTGCTTGCCCTTCCTTAGTTGGTTGGGGAAAGAGATCCTACATCGATAGTTATTCTATCATTTCTTCATTATATCAAAAGGCAAACATCTAGTCCAGTTCACTCAAGAATAGACTTGCATCTAGAGATAACACTGCTTGAAACGACTGTTACGATATATACATTCATTAGTGCACAAATAAGGTTTCTCCCAAACCCTTTGTTATGCATCGAGGAGAAGGTATAGCAGAGTGGGATAGCATTTTCTAATCTTTCTTGGCGAATTCCATGTCCAATCCAAACACCCCCTATAGCGGGGAATGGTTTAACTTCTTTTTTTCCCTATTAAAAAAGGGATGGGTCGGTGAAGCCGTAACAAGCCTAGCAGAGTCAATCAAACCGGGGTGCAATACCTAGATCTCATAATGGGGATTTCTACCCAGGAGTTGAGGTCTGACGTGGAACACGGTCTATATTGGATCAATCTAGGTGCTACCAGTTCTTTAGTCTAGAACGAGCGAATAGACAGTAGTAATCCGTTTGGTCTTACTGTCAAATTCGGTATCATTTGATGAGGGGCTGGTTGCCTATTCAGAATATCCTCTTGTCCTTGAGAGGGTGGAGTTTTGGGAGCGGATTGTGACGAGTCTGATGCCATAAAGGGTTGACTCGGGGGACGAGCCGTGAAAATGGCAACGGACTTAAAAAGGCCATGATGTGAATAGCCAATTCACACCAGGTCCTATTCATCCTCTGTTATTCGCCCCGGAGGAAAGCCCGCTCAGTTGTTGTAGATTATATAGATATTTCTCTACCCCTCCTTCTCTATCATTTCGCTTCCAATTCATCCATATAAAAGAATGGGGTGGTGAGACGAGGTGTAGTACAGTCTGGTCAGCGCATCTATTTTGGGTACAGAGGGCCATAGGTTCAAATCTTGTCACCTTGATGTGACGCTAAAGTCAGCAAATACTCAAATATGAACATTGTTGGTTGATTTCGTAATCAAAACAAACGTGCAAGTATACACGATCAACAAGTAATATAGTGATAAAATAGAGTGTCGATCCCTCAGAGAATTCTAATTAATAAACTCCAACTATTAGTACTATATCAATTCAATTTTATTTAAACAACTAATAATCCTGATTTTTAAAACTAAGAAAACAAATTTTAATAAAGCAAGAAATTATTCTAAAAGAAAAAAAAGAACAAACTAAGAATTGGTTGAATGCAGATAAATGACAATTAAGACTCCAATTTCCCCAATTATGATTATAAAATCAATTATCAAAATATCCCAATTATTATGTCTACTGAATTGTTAACAGGAATTCTCAAATGCCAAAAGCCCTCTCTCGAGTGATCAATTGCCTTCTATTTAACCCAGATTAATTCTGCTATATCTCTATGCAAAATAATTGAATTAAACTCGTTACAATCCCAATTCATTATGTGTTACATGCGGCAAATAGATATTCTCATTCTATTCACAAACCTAATTATTCACTATGCAAATAACTAAGTCACACGTCACCCTGCCCAGTTCTAACCCTGGAATTCCTCTCTCGATTCCTTCTAGAGTAACAAGGTAATTATTGGCTAGATAATTAATCAATAAGTGCAAGGCATGATGAACAATTCACTTCAACATAAATAATTGGAATAAATTAAATAATCAATTCATACCCATAAAAGGTTCCATTGGAATCTTAATAAAAGGAATTAGTTCATGAGGGAATTAAAAACCACAAATAATTGATAAATCATCCCTAATGAATTACACAATTTAAAAGAATAAAGAAGAAGAAGAACTCCAAGTTCCAGCCTTCAAGATCGGCTCTTGCTCCTTGATTACTCTTCAATTCTGTAGAATTTGACTCCCCCAATTCAATGTAAACAATCCAATTTATATTCACTTGCCCAATTCTAACAGTACTAATCCAATTAGGCTTCAAATAAGCTCCAAACACGAAGTCAAACAAAAAGTCAAAGCAAATCCACTTTGATCCACGCTGTCTCGGTCTGGTGAGACACACGAAGACCGAAAATGAATCCTTGCTACCGGAAGACAGATTCCACAAACATGCCCCTTTTAAGCTCAATTAATCCCAAACATTCATCCAGCCCCCATACCTGCAATAACATAACTTAAACAAGTAAAATAACTCTAAAATGCTTCGATCATACAACAAATTAAGGTCAAACATATCCAATTCATGAGTATATTACCCAATCATCAAATACCCCCAAACTTAAATCGTTGCTTGTCCTCAAGCAATAAAACACAACCAACACGAATAACTAAACATCATGCAAATGCAAACTAACTAAATGACCTTAATTCCAAATGATTCAATAGTTGATTTATATCCATAGGCCTCGGAAAAAATCACAAAAACATGCTAATACATCATGTTAAAACAGATCAATAATATCCCAACACTCAATCAATCCAAATCTGTTATTACTGATATTGTGAGTGTGTGTTCAACAACCATGCTAACCAATGAAAAGCAAAAAATTTGAAAGATAATAAAGTTCATAATAAGCTTCATACAGTTCAACTCAAGAACTCATCAAATAAACTAGATTCAACTGAAATTAAACAATCACCAAAATTCAGGGGTTAACATGAAATACTTATGCTTCTATATATATATGTTTTTTTTTATGCATTTTGGGCATTTTCCCACTTTTCCCGCTTTATTTTTTATTATTATTATTTTTTTCATGACTATGCATTGCCTTATTCCCTTAGGCTTTTCAATGCTGCCTTAACGAGCTTTCGACCAACGACTCCCAAGCCATTAAGACCTTAGGGTGCTAGGTGTAGAGACAATCCCCTCGGGCTTACTTACTCAAGTAACAAAGGCCACAAAACTAGACAAGCACGCCACGGTGTTTATTATATTTTTTTTATATATATATATTCCATATATTTTTCTCCCAAACTTGAGTTCATATCTAAATTCAGTCTTCACTAACTATTTAACTTGCTCTTTCATTTCATTAGCATTCATCCTTCAGAACTCTATTATTTATCCATTTAAACTATCATATCTAACATGGTCATTTTTCAAATTGTACTATCCTTGAAATATCGAAGGTCAAATGATAGGGATTCAAATCATATCAAGAAAATCATATCACCGACTCAACAATCCTTATTAGACTTGTTCATGCAATTTTAAGTTCATAATTGGCCTTCAAATATACTCACTATCAAAAGCTGGAATTAACATATAATCCTAAATGCAACATTATAAAAATTAAAACATCCACAATCTAATAACAAACACAGTTTACTCATGCGAATAAAAATAAAACTAAACAACTACCTCCAAACTTATCTAGAACAATGTCCTCATGCGAAAGATAAAACAAAATAAAACAGAGGGACTTCCACGATGAGCTTAAGCCTCGGGTGGAACATCATCATCCTCGCCATCTCTCTAGATCGAGAGGGGAAAAAGCTGGCGGGATCAAAAGTGGGGAACTGATCGAGACTAACACCGGGAATAAATTGGCATTCATAGCATTACAGTCACAAAACCGGTCAACCAAATATTTATAGATAACATCTTGGCGTTCAGACAGGCGGACATTTTGGGCTTCAATATTGTAGAACCATCCATTAACTTCTCGTTGGACTGCTTCGGGAACCACATCGCGATAAGCTGCAGATGAGGGACCATAAGTAGGTGGAGCCTGAGGTGGTGGAGCTTGAGAAGGTTCAGCTTGGGGGATTATGAAACCCAATCCCCTAGGGTGGTTTGCTCCACCAGTCCACACTTTGTATCTGCTTATCAACTTGTGGTCCAACACTGGCATAGGCGTTTGGATCATCTCGTCTGACTTCCATTTGACTCTGAACTTAGCACATAATACGCAGATGAGAGACGAATGTGGTAACCCTCCAGTGGTTCCTCCGCGAGATACTCGGAGGACAGATTGCAGAATGAGATGGCCTACATCAATTTTTAATCCTTTGATTATGGAGTATAAAAGCACTGCTCGTTCCCTTGTCACATGACTCACATGGGTGCATGGCATGAGTTTTACGCAAATAACTGCATACCATGCCTTCCCATATAAGCTGAGATTCGCGAGTGGGAAGGTCATTCTTCCGCGTTCATGTACTGTCTATGTGGTGCCCGGCTAACAAAGTTCACGAATTATCTGCTCATAATCTGGCCCATTACTCACAAACCATGTGTATTCGTCGTTCAATCCCTCTAGTGGCAGTTAATAGCACCCGTTGAAGTCCTCTTCGCCAATTTCCACTGTTTTTCCCCTTACAAAAACCCCATAATGATCATGCTCGGGCACGTTGGCGTAGAATTCTTTTATAACTGCAATCACTGCTGGATCGGGCTGCTCGGTGAGTGTGAACCAGTTCCTCTCGGCTATCATGACTGCCATGTCGCCATCCTTTGATTGATCCGGTCTCAACCCACGTTCTGGAACTAATGATCGAGTAGCCATGCGGTTGTATCTTTCCTGAGCCGAAAGACTGACAAAATGGCGGCTGTCAAATTTTGGCGGTGGAGTCGAAGCGGTTCCTGAACCTTCACCACGCTGACGTTTGGAAGCCATGACTAAAATTCTGCAATTATAAATATATATATATATATATATATATATATATATGTATTAGCATTGAATAGAATTTGAGTATGGATAATCTTATGTATGATTTTACCCCCAAACTTTGAAATATATGTGGAAATTAAGTACATTGGTGGGGATGATGCTTGACACAAAATTGCAAGCGCATGCACAATTGTACCGATTGGAGTCATGGACTCTTCAGTTTCTAGAATTAGCAAAAGCAACACAAGAGATGCCCAAAAGAGTTATTATGGAGTGCAATAGAAGATATGCATGTATCAATATAGTGTAATTCTCCCCACTATAATTTACTATGTGCAATGATAGCCATGAATATGTGCTACAGTAGATTGAAACCATTGTGGTGGCAAGATGGTCCAGAATGATAGTGCTTGGACATGGTGATATGTGTGCATGTGGACAAGATCAATGACTCAGGAAAATTCTCAAACACCTTGTGGGTGTGCAATGTATCCCTAGCATTCAATCATTTATAATAACATACTCTCCCAATCCAAGAATAATCACATATGTGCCGTATAAGATAGTCAAGATCAGAAGAATGACATGCTTCGATGTTGGTGTAAAAAGATATGAATTCAGTAGATTATGTACATACCAACCACATCATTAGATAGCTTTGTGCCCCATGGTTCAAATATAATTCACGACATACCTTGTTAGATCTTGTTGAAAATGAACGAGAAAGATGAAATTTATGGAACACGGGAGAACAAAGGATCGTGAAAATCTGTTTTGAATTGTGAAAATATTATTAGCACTTTTCAGTTACCATATGAAGGTAGTGGAGACGTGTGGTATGTAATTAGAGGAGAAGAGAGTTTCAAATAGAATAGTGTAATCGTCCGGCCATTTGAGTTCATATTTGAATCTGGAACGCATCCTCGGCCATGAAATATTGCCGTGATGCGATAGGTGTGCCCCCCCCCAGTGTGTCTGGCTGCCGCTGGGGTCTAGTTCAAGCAGGCGTGCGGGGCCCTTGAGTCTGATGGGCGGTGTGAAGGGATAGCATACTTGAGGGCGTGTGGTCTTCAATGTAATTTGGCGCCCGGTATTTGGCTACCGTAGTCGCCGTGACTTCAAGAATTAAGCACATGTCCTCCAACCTGCAAATTGAGACTAAGTAAATAAGGCCATGCAACCATGATACAACTCAAGACTCAATCACCCAAAATGTTGACTAGCTTTACTACCGAACACTAAAATAGGGAAATGATATGCACTAAAAAAATAAAATAAAATAAAATAAAAATACAAATAAAATAAAATATAAAATGATTGGGTTGCCTCCCAATAAGCGCTTGGTTTACTGTCGTCGGCCTGACTTTGCTGGGATGCTCAATTGTCCACTGGGTCGGCGAGGTTCATGACCGTAGTTTGACGTTCAATTGGTCCACTCCAGTAATGTTTGAGTCTTTGACTGTTAACCTTGAATGTGCAATTTGAATTTTGTTTCTCGATCTTGGTATTACCATGTGGTGTAACAGACACAACTGTAAACGGACCTGCCCAACGAGATTTTAGTTTTCCAGGGAATAAACGCAATCTCGAGTTGAAAAACAAGACTTGTTGGCCCGGTTCAAATGTTTTATCGAGAATTTTCTTATCATGCCAAGCTTTGACTTTCTCCTTGTAAAGTTTTACGTTTTCATAAGCATTGAATCGGAGTTCATCCATCTCGTTCAACTACAGTAACCTTTTCTCACCCGCTGCTTGTACATCAAAATTGAGCTTCCGAATGGCCCAGTGTGCACTATGTTCTAGCTCGACTGGGAGGTGGCACGCCTTTCCGTAAACCATGCGATAAGGTGACATGCCGATTGGATTCTTGTATGTTGTACGATACGCCCATAGAGCATCGTCAAGACGTAAAGACCAATCTTTTTGTGATGGATTGACCACCTTTTCCAGAATTCGCTTGACCTCCCTATTCGAGACCTCAGCTTGGCCATTGGTTTGGGGATGATACGCAGCTGCGATTTTATGACGAACCCCGTACTTCACCAACAATTTTGTGAACTGCTTATTACAGAAATGTGTTCCCTCATCACTTATTATTGCCCGCGGAGTCCCAAATCGTGTGAAGATATTTTTCTTTAAGAATCGAAGGATGACGTTGGCATCATTTATGGGCAAAGCTGCGGCTTCTACCCATTTGGAAACATAATCAACCGCCAACAGAATATATTGATTATTAAAAGATGAGGGGAATGGTCCCATGAAATTGATTCCCCAAACGTCGAGTAGTTCTACCTCCAATATAGAGTTGAGTGGCATTTCATTTCGCTTGGAGATATTACCTACGCGTTGGCATCGATCACACTTTAGCACATAGAGATATGTATCCTTGAATAATGAAGGCCAATAAAATCCTGATTGTAACACCTTGGCCGCAGTTCGATCACCGGAATAATGGCCTCCATAATCTGATGAGTGGTAATGACCAAATATGCTATTCATCTCTTCATGTGGCACACACCGTCTAATCATTTGATCCGCGCACGCCTTAAACAAGAATGGTTCATCCCAATAGTACTACTTCACGTCGTGGAGGAATTTCTTTCGTTGTTGTGGGTTCAAATCTGATGGTAATACCTTAGCAACCACGTAGTTCACATAATCAGCATACCAAGGCAGTGTTGTGGTTACTTAGAGAAGTTGTTCATCTAAAAATTTCTCGTTAATCAGTGCATTGTCTTGGCTCTATACCTCTGCATTTTCCAACCGCGAAAGATGATCCGCCACTTGGTTTTCTGTACCCTTTCTATCCCGGATCTCCAAATCAAATTCTTGCAGCAGTAACACCCACCGTATTAACCTCGGTTTGGCATCCTTCTTCTCGATCAAATATTTGATTGCAGAATGATTCGTGTAGACAATGACCTTGGTCCCAATGAGATATGCTCTGAATTTGTCGAAGGCAAACACAACTGCAAGTAGTTCTTTTTCGGTGGTTGTGTAGTTCAACTAAGCATCTGTCAACATCTTGCTGGAGTAGTAGATTGTGTGAAAGATCTTGTCGTGACGTTGTCCCAATCTCGCCCCCCATCAGATAGTCATTTGGCGTCGCACATCAATTCGAATGGTAAAGACCAATCCAAGCGCCACAATGATCGAAGCAGATATAACTTTCTTCTTTAAAACCTCGAATGCCTCGATACATGACTGATCCATTTTGAAAGGGACGTCTTTCTCCAACAGGGAACATAAAGGTTTTGAAATTTGTGAAAAATCTTTAATGAAGCGTCTATAGAAACCTGCATGCCCCAAGAAGCTCCGGATTCCCTTCATAGATAATGAAGGAAGTAATTTATCAATAGTCTCTATCTTCGCCTTATCCACCTCTAACCCTGCTGCAGAAACCTTATGCCCTAGAATAATCCCTTCTTTCACCATAAAGTGACATTTTTCCCAATTGAGAACCAGATTAGTTTCCACACAACGTTTTAACACTAAAATTAGATTTTTCAGGCAAAGATCAAAGCTATCACCGAACACAGAAAAATCATCCATAAATACCTCCAAATTTTTCTCGACCATATTGGAGAAGATCGCCATCATGCACCGTTGAAAGGTTGTCGGTGCATTGCATAAGCCAAAGGACATACGTCAAAATGCAAACGTACCGTATGGGCATGTGAATGTCATTTTCTCTTGATCCTCCGGTGCTATGGCAATTTGATTATACCCAGAATAACCATCCAAGAGACAATAGAACTGATGTCCCACTAGCCTATCCAACATTTGATCAATGAATGGCAAGGGGAAGTGATCCTTGCATGTGGCTTTATTTAGCTTGCGGTAGTCCATGCATACTCTCCATCCTGTAACTATTCGAGTTGGGATGAGCTCGTTAGCTTCATTCTTCACCACTGTCATACCGCCTTTCTTTGGTACGCATTGTACAGGACTCACCCACGAACTATCTGAGATCGGGTAAATAATGCCAACATCCAACAACTTTATAATCTCCTTTTTCACCACCTCCTTCATGATGGGGTTTAGCCTTCTTTGCATCTCGATGGTTGGTTTTGCCCCTTCTTCCATTAAGATTTTATGCATACAGAATGATGGGCTAATACCTCGAATGTCCGCTATAGTCCACCCAATTGCTGTTTTGAATTCTCGCAAGACCCGTAGCAGTTTCTCCTTTTGCATATCAGTCAAATCTGTCAAAATAATAATTGGTTGGGTATCATCTTTTCCCAAATAAGCATACTGCAGATGGGGTGGTAATGGCTTTAAGTCCAGCACCGGTGGCTCTTCTATTGATGGTTTGAACTTTTTACCTTCCGCTTCGATCCTCTCTCTGGTGTCGAAAGATTGAGTGCTCTTCCGAAAGACTGATGTTGTGTCTAGCCATTTGACATATTTGATATCCTCTTCAATACCATATTTATCTGTCCCGAGCAAAATAGATTCAAGTGGGTCCTCCGAATAATTTGTGCTGAATTTATGATTCACCAATTCCTCCATGATATCAACCCGTATACATTCACCTTTTTCTTTTGGGTAAGACATTGACTTGAAAATGTTAAAGGTGACCTGTTGATCTTCAACTCACATTGTCAATTCACCTTTTTGAACATCAATCAATGTTCTGCCTGTTGCCAAAAATGGTCGCCCAAGAATGATTGCGATTTCACTGTCCACTTCACAATCCAAGATAAAGAAATCCGTGGAGAAGATGAATTTATCCACTTTTACTAACACGTCTTCAACTATACCTCGTGGATATGTAACCGATCTATCCGCTAACTGTAAACTGATATTTGTTGGGTGTGGAGCCTAAAGTCCGGACTGGCTGTAGACGGATAATGGCATTAGATTTATACTGGCCCCCAAATCACATAATGCTCGACCCGAAACCTGATTTCCAATCTCACACGGTATATTAAAGCTACCTGGATCATTGAGCTTCGGCGGTAACTTATTCTGAATGATAGCACTGCATTCTTCCGTCAATGCTACTGTTTCAAATTCACCCAATTTCTTCTTCTTCGACAAAACCTCCATCATAAACTTCGCGTAACTCGGCATCTATTCCAAGGCTTCGGCGAAGGGGATGTTGATATGCAACTTCTTGAAGATGTCCAAAAATCGTGAGAACTACTTATCCAACTTGGATTTCTGAAATCTCTGCGGATACGGTATGGGAGGCATTGTACTGGTTGGTTCCAAATTTTTCTGCTGTGAGGTCTCATCTTGACGCTTTTCGGTCTCCACCACTTCCTTTGTTTCAATTGATGCCTTGTCCTCCTTTTCCCTATCCGTGACTGACTCTCGTAGTTCTTTTCCACTTCGTAGAGAGTTACCGCCTTTACAATGCTCATCTCTTGCCTTTTTTTTCTCAGTCGCTTCAAAAGTGTTCCAAGTGGTCGGTTATTCAAGCATGTGCTATTTGTCCCATTTGATTTTCCAAATTTTTGATCGATGCATTCTGACTTTGCATATTTAGCTCTATTTGATTAAATCTCTTATCACTCTCCTCACTCCTTTTCTCAGTTGCTTTAACAAATCTCTCCAAGGCTTCTTCCCAACTTATTTTCTACACAGGTTGTTGTGTCTGGTTTTGAAATCCGGAATTGTTTTGTTGTCTCAGCGCTTGTTCTGCAGCTTGGATATTACTCCATGAAAACCTAGGATGATTTCTATGTATTTTGATTATATATATTTTGATTCGGATAAGGCTGAGTAGACCGACTATAACTCCCCACATACTGTGCTGATCCAGCATTTATGGCACATTAATCTGTAGTATGACACCCAACACATATTTCACAAACCATCGCTACCTGCTGTGTGGATTGTGGATGCAATAATTCTATCTGCTTAGCCATTGCGGCCATTTGCACTTGTAATGATGTTATCGCATCCACATCATACTTTCCCGCTGTTTTTGGAAGATTAGTCCTTGTCATGGGCCACTGATAGTTGTTGGTGGCCATCGTCTCTAACAACTGGTATGCCTCGTCAAAATTTTTAGACATAATCGCTCCTCCTGCTGCTGCATCAATACTTGCCCTCGTGGATGCTTGTAAACCATCACAAAATATCCCCAATTGCATCCACTATGGAATTCCATGGTGTGGGCACTTGCGGAGCATATCCTTAAACCTTTCCCACTCCTCATACAATGATTCTGAATCAAACTGTGCGAAGGTATGAATATCATTCCGTAGTTTTGCTGACTTCGCTGGTGGGAAAAACTTAGCTATAAATTTTTGAGCTAAGTCGTCCCAAGTGAGGATTGAGTCCGGAGGCTGAGAGTGTAACCAACTTCGTGCTTTATCTTTCAAGGTAAATGGGAACATTCTCAACCTTGTAGCATCTTCCGACACGTTGTTGAATTTGAAGGTGTCACAAACTTCCAAGAAACTTAAGATGTGTTCATTCATATCATATAACGAACTACCCCCAAACTAGCATTGATTCTGAAGCATTTGAATGGTTGCTGGTTTGATCTCAAAAGTGTTAGCATTAATTGCCAGCCTCCTAATACTCGACTGTATATCCGTGACATTCGGCATGGCATAGTCCCGAAGTGATTTCTGATCGTTCCCTGCCATGTTCACTAGAATTTCTTATTCTGCTAGTTTTTCTTCCTCGGGTGATACCGCACTAGTCGATTGCCCTTTCTAGAACTTCCTTTCAATCTCGTCTGTATAAGGAAAAAGTTCCTTTCTCGCCCTTGATCTAGTGTGCATACACTCGCAAAGAATTCCTGCAAAGACAAGAAGAGAAATAAATAACGTTTAAATTAAGACCGAATTGATTATAACTAATATGGAATTAATATTAACAAAGAATTCCTTGGCAACGGCGGCAAAAACTTGTTGGTTGATTTCGTAATCAAAGCAAACGTGTAAGTATACACGATCAACAAGTAATATAGTGATAAAATAGAGTGTCGACCCCTCATAGAATTCCAATTAATAAACTCCAACTACTAGTACTATATCAATTCAATTTTATTTAAACAGCCAATAATCGTGATTTTTAAAACTAAGAAAACAAATTTTAATAAAGCAAGAAATTATTCTAAAAGAAAAAAAAGAACAAACTAAGAATTGTTTGAATGCAGATAAATGACAATTAAGACTCCAATTTCCCCAATTATGATTATAAAACCAATTATCCAAATATCCCAATTATTATGTCTACTAAATTGTTAACAAGAATTCTCAAATGCCAAAAGCCCTCTCTCGAGTGATCAATTGCCTTCTATTTAACCCAGATTAATTCTGCTATATCTCTATGCAAAACAATTGAATTAAACTCGTTACAATCCCAATTCCTTATGTGTTACATGCGGCAAATAGATATTCTCATTCAATTCACAAACCTAATTATTCACTGTGCAAATAACTAAGTCACACGTCACCCTGCCCAGTTCTAACCCTAGAATTCCTCTCTCGATTCCTTCTAGAGTAACAAGGTAATTATTGGCCAGATAATTAATCAA